>JAKSZU010000002.1:102005601-102553101 GCA_026018925.1 Tupaia tana | reverse complement strand
AAAGGAAATGCAGTGTGGCCATCCCCCCCAGGAAATGTTTTCTCACTTTCTGTCTCTCTCTCTCTCTCTCTGTTTCCCCCCACTTACTCTATAGCAAAAATTTAAAAGGAAAAATATTTTTCCTCACAGAGATGTGTACTTACGTGTAAATTACAATAATAAAAATTTTGTTTAAAACTTGTGGAAAAATACAATTAAAGTACAAGTTTATCTTGTTTCAAAAAATGTTGAAATCCATGTATATTTTTTCATGATACATATTTGCTATCAACTCTTTGAAGACAAAATTCTTAGAAAGAAAGCAGGGAACACACTTTCGGAAGGATCTGGGAAGCAGTCCATTATCAAACATATCAATACTTCTGGAGACCAGCAGGTGGTGTGATGGTTACGTTGCTGGACTCCCACATGGCCCACCATTGTTTGAGTCCTGGACCCTGTGGCTTAAAACTCACACCCGGCACGTGTGCGTGTGTGCCCCAAGATCCTAAGAGGAGAATGGAGGGGATGGGATTGCAGCCATGGCCATCCACCCTGGGGAGTAATTTCTTGCTTTCGGCCTCTCTGTCTCTCTGGTGAGCACAAGCACCCTATAGCAAAAATATCTCTAAAAATTAAAAAAAAAAAAAAAAAAAAAGAGTTATGTATCTGTAGTGAAGCATATGCATATTCACACTGAGAGATAAATAAAGACTATGAAAGTTACATATCTGTTCAGTACATTTTTTTTTTTGAGAGTTTTTTGCTATAGGGCACATGCGCTCGCCAGAAAGACAGAGAGAGACAGAGAGACAGAAAGCGAGAAATCACCCCCTGGGGGGATGGCCACACCGCAATCCCTTCTCCTCAATTCTCCTCTCGGGATCTTGGGCACGCACACACATGCGCCTGGCATGAATTTAAGCCACTGGGTCCAGGACTTGAACTGCAGTCAACTACATGGGAGTCCAGCGACACAGCCATTACGCTAACTGCTGGTCCTGTTCAGTACATTTTTTATGGCTAAGAGTTAAGGTTAGTTCAGGTTTTGAGTTTCAAAAATACTTTCTCTTTTTTTTTTTTTTCTTTTTTTAATTGCAGGTAAGGGATGCCAGTCTGTACCATGCCCTGTCTTACCAGGTGAGGGAAATGCTAATGATAAATTGACTGATGAATTCACCAGAACTGACTTTCCACTAACAGAGAAAAGGCACCATATTTGCCAAGTTCTTCCCATACGCTTGGCACAAACATGCTTCCTGCTCTGTGACTCAATTACAATTCATTATGTGACTCAATTGAATTAAAAAGTAGGACATGAAAATGAAATACAGGTCAGTCTACTAAAATTCAGGTAAGCTATGAAGCAATTCATGTGTGACAGCTCTCATTTAATGCTAAAACTATAGTTAAATTCTATCTGTTATACTTAACATGTTAAGCAAATGAGAAAATTTGAAAGTATTATAGCTTTTTAGCTCACAAAATTCAATTATCAGTATATCAATAAGATCCATCTTGTCCATATTGAAGACATTTGCTACCATACTTTATTTTGATAAATGTACTCAGAATAAACATTCAACACATTAAAATTCAGTCAACAAGCTGGGGCCAGCAGGTGGCATGGTGATTAACGGCGCTGGACTCCTACATAGCCAGCTATGGTTCAAGTCTCAGACCTGGTGGCTTGCTTTTCACTTTCCCTCTCTCTTTCTCTGGTCAAATTGGAAAGTAATAATAAATAAGGTAAATAAAATACTTCTTTAAAAAAATATTCAGTCAACAAGCGTCGCTACTCTGCAACTACACAAATCTGTGGGATAATCTAACATGTCATCCACCTATAATCTACAGAGAAGCCATATTTGAATCTAATGTATCTTCAAACTACAAATCATTGAGAAGTAAACAACTGTCAAAGAAAAATTAACCACTGGATCTCCTACATCTTTACACCCTAGAATTGTATCAATACTGCTCTTTCCTCTTTTGTACACATTCTCTTTTTCTTAGTCTTCTTTGATTCTGAACTCATGTTTATGTGATTTTAATTTTTAAATGTTGAGCTAGTTTGGTCTTGGCCTTCAGGAGATTTATCAGCTAATATTGCTTAAAATTAGGAAAAATAGCAAAACACTAAAAAGGAAAACATTTGTCCACCTTAATAAATCTGTGGCCTATATTTATTATATCATTATCAATATGATTGCTGTCAAAGTTATTATTCTTTTTGAGCTTTTGCCTCATAAAGGTAGCAAAGTGTTCATTTAATTAGAACACGTGCCATGGAGAATGTGCTACATTGACAATTTTAATATTGAGCAAAAAAGAAAAAAAACAACAAAGAGTTGCTTAATGTTGGACAGAAAATAAAATGAGTCGATCATTTCTTTAAAACCAGATTGTAGTTCAATCTTTACCCCCTATCTAATTCTTTTTTTTAATAGAATTTTTTGCTATAGGATGTGTGTACTCGCTAGAGAAACAGAGACAGAGAGACAGACGCAAGAAATTACCCCCCCAGGGGGGTGGCCATGCTGCAATCCCTTCTCCTCCATTCTCCTCTCTGGATCTTGGGCACTCACACACACACCCCATATGAGTTTTAAGCCATCAGGTCCAGGACTCGAACCGCAGTTGACTACGTGGAAGTCCAGCAATGTAACCATTATACCATCTGCTGGTCCCAGCCCCAATCTAATTCTTTAAGAAGCTCATGTAGCATCAGGATGCAGCAGCACCCTTTTAAGTAGGAATACACTAACATAGCTAATTACACCAAAAACAGAAGAGATTTAAATAACACCTGTAAAGAGGATGAATGACAGATGGCAAAATGCCACAACCAAGTTTTGTAAGTAGTACCATCAACCACCAAAATTAGTTATTTCTGAAAGAAGTGTAATTTGGAAACACCAGCATGTGTTTTAGAAACTATCCCTTTACCTGTATAAATTACAAAATAAACAGAGGTGTTGCTCGGTCCCTGCCTCCTCTGTAGTGACTCATCTATTTACTGACTCCCCTAGGCCCTGTGTTGCTTTTGCCCAGCAACTTATATGCAGAATGGGCTGTAAATAACCATCAATCTTAAAAGCTGATTTGTATCAAATGGGCAATTCTAATTTACCTATCTAAGTATTTTATAAAGCACTTAGGGATAGACTGTTAGAGCTAAGGAAATCTTAAGGCATATTAAACCAATTCTCTCATTTGATAGATAAACTAATTGATAGCTAGAGTGGTGATTTGTTCAAGGGCACACTCTCATTGAGCGGCAGAGCCCAGACTAGAACCCAAGTCACCTACCTCCTCTCCAGGGCCCTTTCCCACAGCCCCACCCCCAGATCATGTTTCATGTATGGGATTACATCCATTGTGGAATTGTTGTTTTTAGGGACCTGAATCCTTTGTCTTCCAGACTGGATTTTTGGATTTCCCTATCCCAATCTTACATTTATGCTTTTCTGATTGTATGGGATTTTACATCCTGTTCTCTCCAAAGCATTTCAAAAGCTATGTTGCAAATCTCAGCTATTTTCTCTACTATTATTTTAATTTGGCTGAATAATTTGCATCATTATAAGGATAAAAAGTCCAGAAACCATGTACATAATGTAAGTAGAGTCACCACATTCTTGCTGAAAAGATACTAGTGAAACGGAAGATAAATAACAAACCCATAGTCACTGCAGGAGATCATTTTGATTAAGGGGCCCTAGTTCCAACACAGATGAAACAGACCACTGTAGGGTCAAATGCCAAAGCTCTTTGCCAGGCTTGCCAAGCCCTTATCCATGACAAGCATTAGATAAGCGAGGACAACAGTAGGAAGCACTTTCCCTTTGATGTAGAAAAGGTCTTTATAAACAGACTATTTCTCCAAAATACATTATCTGTAGTCGTTAAAAGAATACAACTGTGTTACAACCAGAAAACAAATAACATGCTTGCTCATTTACTTACTCACAAATCTTATTACTTGAGCAGGGGGTGTGAAACCATCAGAATGGTTGCTACAGTGAATGATTCAGTGCAATAGATCCCCTTCAATTGGCGTATAAGGTTGTTCAGACGTAGAGGAGCTAAATGATCTCCTTTACAAGACAGGAATACCGTTAGGAATCATTAGAAAGTAACTAGAAGGTAAGGGTCTAGGAGGTTTATTTCATAGTTTATTATGTGCTTTCTCAAGTTCTGTACACGATAGAATGTTTATACATGAAATTCTGTGAGGCAATAGTTATTGCAGAAAAAAACAGTTTCATGTCGGTCTGCAATAAGCCCAATCAAAACAGAACCAGGATATCTTATTTGCCTAGAGCATTCTGCGTCTGAATTTTTAACTGATTGCCTGCTCCTTGCATAATAATGCTTTGCTGTCATTCCCAGGCTTCCGAGATATGCCTATAAAAACAGTAGAAATAAATTAAATGTAGAAAAAGCAGACTTTTATCAATAGGCTTTTAATTTGAGTTATAAAATGTACAGAGGCCTGGGGGATGTGTTAGCAATGCACATTTATATGAAAAATTATTTTTTATTCAAGACTAGTCTTTTCAAAACTGCCACAGCAGGGAACCAGCAGTTAGCGTAATGGCTATGTCGCTGGACTCCCACGTAGTCGACCGCGGTTCGCATCTCGGACCCGGTGGCTTACAACTCACGCCGGGCGCGTGTACGTGCGTGCCCAAGACCCCGAGAGGAGAATGGAGGAGAAGGGATTGCGGCGTGACCATCCCCCCGGGGGGTGATTTCTCGCTTTCTGTCTCTCTGTCTCTCTCTGTCTGGTGAGCGCACGCGCCCTATAGCAAAAAACCTCTCCAAAAAAAAAAAAAAAACTGCCACAGCAGATGTTATTTCCTCTATAAGAACATCAGCTTTGGCCTTCATCATACCTTACGTTAATAGGTGAGGAGCTTTAAGGTATTAGGTATAAAAGTATTTTGAAAAACAACAAAGCCAGTCCCGTGGCCTGCTGGTTAAGGGAGCCAGATCTCACGTGCAGTTCAAATTCTGGTGCCAGCGGCTTAAAAATCACCCCAGTGAGTGTGCATGGGTGTCCAAAGCCCTGACAAGATGGAGAAATGAAGGAGAAGGGATTGCAGCATAACCATGCCCCATGGGAAGATGCTTTCTCTCTCTCTCTCTCTCTCTCTCTGTCTCTCTGGTGAGCACACACGCTTTCTGGCAAATTTTTTTTAAAAGAAAAATAAAATCAGTATATATTTCATTATGATATATATTTATTAGTGTTCAAACTGTTTGAAGAAAAAAGATAAAAACAACTCACAATTTTAAAACATATAGAAATGAAATTATTAAAACAAAAGGCCTGGGACCAGCAGATGGCATAGTGGTTAGGGCCCTAGATTCCCAGTGGCAGACCACAGTTTGAGTCCTGGACTGGCAACTTGAAAATCATGACAAATAAATACACAAATAAATAAATGTTTTTAAAAAGAAAACCAGAAGGCTTGGACAAAATTACACTAAATGACTCAAAGCAAAAGAAAAATTCAAAGTGTTATTTCTTTTTATTTTATTTTATGAGAGGGTGCATGCAATTGCCAGAGAGAGAAAAAAGTGAGAAAGCATTCCATGGGGAATGGTAACACCACAGTACTTTCCCCACCATCTCTCCCACCTTTTGGAGATTTAGGGCATGTATACACATGTGCCTAGTGTGTTTCTCAAGCCTCTGAGTCCAGGACTCAAACTGTACAATTGAGGGGACCAGCAGTTGGCATAATGGCTATGTTGCTGGACTTCCATGTACTCAACTGTAGTTCGAGTCCTGGACCAGGTGACTTAAATTGACACCTGGAGTGTGTGCATGCGTGCCCAAGATCCCAAGAGGAGAATAGAGGAGAAGGGATTGCGGTGTGGCCATCCCCTCGGGGGGTGATTTCTCGCTTTCTGTCTCTCTGTCTCTCTCTGTCTCTCTGGCGAGTGCTCAAAACCTCTCTCCCCAAAAAATAAAATGTACAGTTTAGCACGTGAGATCCAGCCACCTTAAAAACTAGGCCATGAGCTGGCATTCAAGTTGTTATTTCATTGTTTTCCTTTTGATTGACAAGAAAAAATACACAAAGGGACCAACAGACGGTGTGACTGGACTCCCACGAAGTTTATTGCAGTTCAAGTCCTGGGCCTGGCAACTTAAAACACTAGATTGAAAATACTTATAGAGACAGTGTAGAAGGAAAGTAGAAGAGGGGAAGAGTATAGGGAAGGAAGTTAGGGAGAAAATATAGAGAGGCAAGACATTTTTGGGACACAGTAATGGTTTATTATCTGTTGAGGATAACATGGATAGTATTCTCAACTGGACTGGTCCAAGATGTAGTTCATGTAGAGTAAAATCTCTTTACAAGCCAAGTGATGTATAGCAATTGAATGTATTAAAAAAGAATAATAATAATAATAATATAAAAATAAATAAATGCACACATGAATGCACACAATGTTTTTTAAAAAAAAAAAACTCATGCGGGGCATGTGTGTGCATGTGCCCAAAATCCTGAGAGAAGACTGGATGTAGCCATCCCCCCTGAGGGGTGATTTCTCGCTTTCTGTCTCTCTGGTGAGTGCACATGACCTATAGCAAAAAACACCAAATATATATATATATATATATATATATATATATATATACACACACACACACACACACACACACACACACACACATATATATACAGTATATACATATACATATATATATATACGAGCTCATGTGAAAAACATATTTTTTGTGAGCATTCAAGCATCATGTGGTGTTATATATGAATGTCAAAATGACAGATACTAAATATCATAATGGACAAAGTTTTTAAATTATACTTTTTGAAGATGCTATTTTTACATAAGCTTTTTTTAACAGAAAAATTTAAGGAAGCAAAATTAATTTATGAGCCTGTTTGTTTCAGAGAACTAAATTAATGAGGTTGAGCACTTCACAAACTCTTGTTCTGACCTGACTCGGGGTTCTAGCTTAGGGAAGTTAGAGCAGCATTTCTGGTGGGGTGTTTTGAAGAACCCCCACATCAGATCATTCAAGGTGCTTTCTCAAAGGTAGAGATTTCTGAGCGGCATTTGAATATTACAGAATTAGTATTTCAGTTGCGGATCTCAGGAATCTCAGTTGTATATCCTGGTGCAATGAATATCTATGGTGTGGGTTATTAATACTCCCTTAGGATCAAACCCACCTTTCCATATTTGGCCTTGTGATGCTGCAGCTGGCTCTGTAATCACATTTCATCTCCGACACTGAGCTCCCTGCAATCTGGGGCACTAGAGGGAAAAGGGAAAGTCGAAGGAAGGATTCCAGATGAAATATGCTCCTTCCAATTTGCTGTTGTTCCTCTAGGGTTTCCCAGTTGCAGTTCTTCACCCCAGGAGTTCCTGTTGTTTCTAATAGCAGTTGGTTCCAGTTTCCACTTTTTTCCCAGCCTCTGAGAACCAAACCCATGGCATCCTCCCAGAGCACCAGCACCTTCTGAAATCTGGGTTCCAGCCGCACTGGACTCTCCTCCAAGTTCCTACAGCCAGTGCCATCCTGGCAAGTTCCTCACTGCAGACGTCTGAGTTCAAGGTCCATGGATTCTCCCTCCAAGCTTCTAGGTTCTAACAACCCTAGACTTTTCCCCTTTGCTCCCTCAGGCCAGTGTTGGTAACTGTTTCCTACGATTACGCCTTCGGTGCACTTGTTCCTTTGTGCCCTTACAGGCCTTCAATGCTAATATACTCAATTCCTTGTATACATTATCTCTTAATAATTGTTTTAGGATTATTTAATTTTATTTATTCATTCATTTATTTTAATTTAACCAGAGAGACACGGAGAGAGAGAAAGAGAAAATGAGAAAGCAAGCAACCCGGCCCAGGACTCGAACCTTGGTTGACCATATGGGAGCGTCCAACACCTTAACTACCACGCCACCTGCTGGTCCTCTACATTATCTCTTAAATGGTGTGGTTTCTTTTTTTTCTGATTAGGTCTCTGACTGAAATAAGTGTTAAGACTTAAGGTCTAGTGACTTGGAGGATTAAGAAAAAAACAGTCCTCTTAGCCAGTGTCTTTTAATTATCAATTCTTTAAAATCCTCCTTTGCTACCAGTAAATAAAGGACTGATACCAAGAATTTCAACAACATTTTATTGCCTTGAGAAATTTCCAGAAGCTTTTGATTCTGGATAAGCTGATAACAAAGTTAAAATTCTTGTGTAAAAAATGAGGAATTCTCAAACTGGCTCCAGGGCCCAGGGCTAATGTGCTGCTCAACAGAGGGTGGATCCCACATGGTGACAGCAGTTGGATTCCCCAGCCCTGTCAGCCTGAATGACCAGGTAGAAGTGTGGTGTACCAGTGGGCTGGAGGATGGGAGGAGGGGGCTGGTGTTAGGACCAGGCCCGTGGAGGCTGTTCCCCTCTCTCTCATGCTCATGAATTTTTAAAAATGAAAATGAAAGAAGTCAAAAAGGAGAATAATTTTTACAAAATATTCCCCCTAACCTAGTTAGAGACTGCATAAAGATAACTACCCTACATGGAGATGGCTCACTTTGGAGTCTGTGAGAAAAATTAAAATTTTAATTAAAATTTTTTAAAAATTATTTATAAGGCCTTGCACTATCTGTAGGACATCCAATTTTGGTCTTATATTTAAGGGCATCCATGATGTTATACTTCTTCAAATTGATTTAAATCTTACCTTTATTAAGGCACTGCTTCCACCTGTGCTAGTTCTTCCTGGCACATCTTTTATATGGATTCCTGCCAAACTACCTTAACTTAGGCCATTTCTTCTGTCCGTGAGTCCTCGCTGAATATACAAATACGTATATGCGTCTCAGCTCATGTTGGAACTGGCTTGCCTGGCCTTCCCTCTACTGTAAGCCTTTCTGGGTGACTTTACCCTGAACTGCTGTAGTAGTTACTTTATGTATGTATTTTACACAGAGCACATGTTATCTTCGGAATTGTGTGTATGTCCAATCTTCTCTTTGCAATTAGAGCTCTTTAAGGACATTTCATACATCTTACATATCCTTGTATCCTCCCAGTGCCTCACAGACCTTGCATGTAGTAGTGATTGATAAGTATTTGTTGAGTGAAAAAATAACCCAATGGGGACCAACAGTTGGTGTAATGGCTATGTCGCTGGATTCCCATGTAGTTGACTGCGGTTTGAGTCCCAGACCACCAGGTTAAACTCACACTGGGCGCATGTGCATGCGTGCCTGGGATCCCGAGAGGAGAATGGAGGAGTAGGGACTGCAGCGTGGCCATCCCCCCTGAGGGTGATTTCTCACTTTCTGTCTCTGCCTCTCTTTCTGGCGAGCGCACGTACCCTGTAGCAAAAAACTCTCAAAAAAATTTTTAAAAAAGATAAAAAAAAAAGATGAAGAGTCACCTACTATTTTATGTCTTTCCTTTCTTCTCCATTACATTATAGATATCTCAGATACTTTTGCTAATGTAAGGGATATAGATAATATGAAATATGCCTTATAATGTGTCCACTGTGTTACAAAATAATATTTTCCACTTATTTAGTTCTGCATAATGCTTCTTGTACATTAACTGTTGAAGTTTTTGTGTCATCTGTGGAGTCATTTTCCATTTTAACCAAAGAAACTGAGTCTCTGAGAACGTATGTAACCTTGTCCAAGGTCACATAGTAAGAACGCGCTATTCCTGGAATTTGACCAGACCGCTCTTAACACACATTGCATGGTCTCTCGGGAAGTGAGTGCTTAGGCAGTGATGATAACGACGATGAGTTCACCTGACAGCTTGCTCTTTTTCCTCTGCAGAGACTTGCATCAACACCAGGAAGAACCTGAAGGGAGTGACTCACAATTCCCAGCAACAGTGCCAGATCATATGCTGGGATTCTGATCACGAGTGTAAGGATCAGGCCAGGGAGTCAGATTGCTGCTAGATTTAGAAAAGCATCTATGTGTTCATGAAAGAAGCCCAAAGGGCTATTGATAGCACTTTGGCTCTTGGAGGGTCTCCATCAACCTTCCTCCCCAGCCTGGAGCCTGGCGACAGAGGAGGAAGAAAGGCAACACAGAAGTGAGTGTGGCTTCCTCACTTCTTCCTGCTCATCTTACAGTTACAGAGTGGTCTGGGTAACCCAGTCCCATGTTTTGTCTCCTAAAGTCCAATAAGCCACTGAAATTCTTACAAGCACACAAAATTTCAAACACACTACTGATACATAGGGCTACAGTGGAGATAACATGATCACATTAAACATGTTTTTCTGCTCCCATTAAGTTGATTGAAAAATAAGATTCACATACACCTTTAATAGCACTTTTCACAGAGGATTTGTAGGGTAAAACATGTTTCATTAAAATATTTGTAATATGGGCTCAGCAGGTGGCGTGGTGGTTAAGGCGCTGGGTGCTCCCACATGGCTGACCACGGTTCAAGTCCTGGACCTGGTGGCTTGCTCTCTCACCTTGTCTCTCTCTCTCTCTCTCTCTCTCTCTGTATCTCTCTAGTCAAATTTAAAAAAATGAATGAATGAATGAAGTTAAATAAATAATTTTTTTTTAATATTTGTAATAACAGCATAAAGTTTATATAGACTTTAGACAGGTGCCCTGGTTATCTGGAGTCTCAAAAAAATGCTATCTATTCTTGTTCATATAATATTTGATATAGAATAGGTTGTTATTGTAAGACAAAAGTAAATTAAAATGAAGGTCAAACCTGATAAAGCTTTATTTCCTACATCAATTCAAGTAGGTAATATAGTTCACACTTTGAAGCGAAAGAATTGACCAGATTTCTTCACTTCTCTCACCCTGCTACTCCTTCTTGGCTCTCTCCTGCCTCGCTTGCCCCCTCCCCTTTTTATTTTTTTTTAACAATCTGTTCTTTCTGTCTCTCTCCCTTCTAATTTTCCTTTCTTTATTTCCTTTTGTGAATAAGAGACTTAACCTTCTCAAAAACCCCTTTGGTCATATGCAAAAATTCTCAACATCACTCATCATTATAAAAATGCAAATCAACTTTACATTGAGATATGATCTCACCCCAGTTAGCATGGCTATTACCAAAAAGACAAAAATAAATAAATAAATACCAAATGCTGGCAAGGATGTAGAAAAAAGTCACTATTGCTGGTAATATGAATTACTATAGCATTATAGAAAACAGTATGGAGGTTCCTCAAAAAATTAAAAAGTAGAACTGCTGTATGATCCAGGAACCCCACTACAAGGTACACATCCAAAAGAAAGGAAATCAGTATGCCATAAAGATATCTGTATATATATATACAGATAATGCTGAATACTATCTGGCATCAAAAAGGATGAAATCCTGATATTTGACATTAAGTGGGTAGGGCTGGAGAAATATTATGTTAAGTGGAATAAGCCAGGCACAGAAAAGCAAATATTACAGGTTCTCCCTCATATATGGAAATAGGAGGAAAAATTACCTCATAGAGGCAGAGAGATGATGAATAATGGCTAGAAATATTATGTTAAGTGGAATAAGCCAGGCACAGAAAAGCAAATACTACAGGTTCTCCCTCATATATGGAAATAGGAGGAAAAATTACCTCATAGAGGCAGAGAGATGATGAATAATGGCTAGAGACTGGGAAGGGTAGCAGGGAGGAATGAGGATTAAGAGAAATAAAATTGCAGCTGAATAGGAGGAACAATTTCTAGCATGGTAAAAATACACTGGGGAGGGTATAGATGGCAACAACATGTTGGGTATCAAAATACTTGAAATGAAAAATTTTGAATGTTCCCAACACAAGTAATGACAAAAGGTTGAGCTGATGGGTAGGCAAATTATCCAGAATCACTACACATTATATTCTTGCACTGAAAATCACATCATACTCCATAAATATATACAATTATTATATGTTGATTAAAAATAATATGTAAAAAACAAATAATTTTAAAACAAATAATTGTTGCAAAAAGTATGGCAATTACAAATCAAAATATATGAAATGTTTTAAATTGTTTTGTCTGCTACTCCATCTCGAAAGCCTGATTTGACCATTCAACCCTGTTTGTATAAAATAGAAGTTAGAAAACTAAAAATTTTGTGGACCGAGGGTGGAGGAGAGTTATTTATTTTATTGCACAGTTCATCATGCCCAAATTCACCTTATCAGCTGAAAACTAGGTTCAGTTTTTCTGAGTAATCCCTGAGCTACCTTTATCCTGTATGGGTGAAATATGTGCTTAAGAGGAGTTGGCAGAAATTAACAGAAGACTGGGACCAGCACTTGGCATAATGGCTGTGTTTCTAAACTCCCATGTAGTCGATCGCAGTTTGAGACCCAGAGCCGGTGGCTTAAACTCACGCTGGGCGTGTGTGCTTCATGCCCAAGATCCCGAGAGAAGAATGGAGGAGAAGGGATTGTGGCTTGGCCATCCCCCCTGGGGGGTGATTTCTCACTTTCTATCTCTCTGTCTCTGTCTTTCTGGCAAACACAAGTGCCCTATAGCAAGGAAAAAAAAAAAAGAGGGAGAAAAATTATCAGAGGACTAAAAATCATAAATTAAGTGTAAAAATATGTCTTTAGTTAACAGTAAGTTAATGTTTTCACTATTAAAGAAATAGGATATTTTGCCATTATAAATGCTTATGTAACTTGGCTTTCCTCTATTATTTAGATGCCTTTACAGGATTATAAGCAATAATTCATTTTCTGGCAAAAAGAAAATTAGAATCATAAAGATGAACTGTTGTTCAAGATAAGGCAAGGATAATAACAGTATAGATTTCTGAAAATGAGCAGATAGAAAATCAATCCAAACAAACTGGCAGAAGGAAGTCAAATTGGAACCATGCAAAATGATATAGCGATGAAATGCAATCATTAAAACAGCCATGAGGTTAATTTACTTAACACTTCTTTTCATCCCCTAGAGTCAGCAGATTATCCCAAGGTGAAGAAAAGGCATAGGTGTAACCTTGTAAGAGGAGAGCTGTGGGACACAGCTGCAGACAAAGCCAGTAAGAGAAAAAGGCACAAAGGCTGAATATTGGATTGATACGGTGGTGCAGGAAGGCATCCAGGAAGATTTCCCCTGCCCTTTAGTCCTAAATCTATACTTTAAGTAGATGGTCCGAGAGGATGCTCCAGGTTACCTTGATGTCTCAGACATTCACAGACAAATAGCGGCCCCAGTTTAGCCTTACACCCAGCTTGTTCACTGCGCAACTCCAGTGGGTGCTATTCATAGGTAGTATGTATGTGAAAAGGAGACTATGATGTGAAAGGAAGCCCAGGAATCTGTTTAACGTAGAGGCCCTTTTGTGCTAAACTACTGGAATCACATGAGAAAAAAAGAGAAGAAAAAATGGTAGAAGTCTCCATAGCCTAGTGATCAAGGAAGCCAGATCCCACATGGTTGACTGAAGTTCAAACTCTGGCCTCCATGGCTGGAAATACTTGCTGAGAGTGTGTGTGTATGCCCCAAATCCTGACAGGATGGGAACATGAAGGACAAGAGATTGTGGCATGATCAGACCCCAGTCAGGGGTGCTTTCTCCTTCTCCCTATCTCTCTCTGGCCAGGTCTGGTGAACATACATGCCCTTTGACAACTAGAGAAAAGAGCCAAGAAAAAGTATACCCAAACAACATTTCTGGAAGTATGAATGATTTTATTTCTTCACGTTCTGAGTGTCACATTAAATAAATTAGTTGTTTTACTATATTAACATCATTTAATAAATTATCCTAGTTGATATTTCTAGCTCCAATGTTATGAAGTATTGAAGACCTAATGATTAGAATAATTTTCATACAAATGGAAAATCTTTTTAAAAAACGAGCACTATATTTCTACATTGGTTTACATTTTAACTTAGTTTTGCACTTGCTCAGATAAAGATGAGCTTTGTTTTCAAGAACACTGATTTTAGTAGAAATAATACAGGGCTGTGTACTACAGGTCCAAAGGTGGACAGCTTCATAGTCCAGTCCCTCAGACTCCCGGGCTCCCAGTGCTGCAGCTCTCGGATTGACCTTCCACCTGGACATCCAGATTCCTGCCAGCAGCAACTGGGCCACATGCTTCCTTGCTCATAGCTGATAGGGAGGGACTGTCCACTTAAGTTAATCACAGGCAAGAGGAAAGGGGGGGCTTAATCAGTGGAGATCAGTAGGATCAAGAGCAAATATAGATTTTTGTGAAGTCCATAATTTATATAATCTAGGGACTTTCTTTAAGTAAAACAATATCTTTAATTTATTATTAAAATGAGCCAATGTTGGGGCCAGCAGATGTCATAATAATTATGTCGCTGGACTCCCACATAATCAACCATGGTTCAAGTCCCAGACCCAGTGGCTTAAAACTCATGCCAGGCACATGTTTTTGCATGCCCAAAATCCAGAGAGGAGACTGGAGGAGAAGGGATCGCGTCATGGTCATTCCCCCTGTGGGGTGATTTCTTGCTTCCTGTCTCTCTATCTCTCCTGTAAGCACATGTGTTCTATAGCAAAAATTTCTGTAAAAAAAATTAATAATAAAATAAAATGATCCAATCTCATACCCTAGTGGTTATAGGAGCTGGATTCCACATGACCAATCACCATTTGCATCTTGACCAAGAAGGCTTGAAAAATAAGCCCCGTGTGTGTGCAGACATGGCCCAAATTTCTATAGGAAAGAGAAATGGAAGCACATGCGTCCTCTGGCAATTTTTCAAAAATGAATTTTAAATAGTTATAAAATTTTAGGATATAAAATTTCCATATAGGCATCATCAAACTGAGAAAAGAGAATATAATATTTTATTAATTAAGTTCCTGACACATCTGTATTTTATTTTTATCAACATCTTTTTGGCCAGCTCTTTGATTGCCTGTTCATGGAATAATTTTGTAATAGCTAATAAAGAAAAAGAAATATATGATTCAGTCTTTAGCCTATATGATTGAAAATTTTTGCTGCTGATCATTTCAAAGTCTTTCAGTATCACAATTTATCAGTGATATACAATGATACAATTGTTCAGAAATATTATCAAATTTGCATAAATCTCTATGGAGTTCTTTTCTCATATACAGCTATAATATTTTCCAGCCTCATTTCTGGATCCATATCTTTCAAATATTTACTCTCCTCTACTACGCACGTACCACCAGTGCCATGCTCTGCAGGACCCACGCATGGCTCTGTGCATACTGTGGGTCAGCACAGCACACTGGATGGTAGAATCAATTTTGGAAGTCACTCCTTTTTTTCATTTTAAGTATTTTTTTCCTTGTTCATGACGGAGCCCATGTATGCACATATGAAAGTGAGAGAGAAAGAAAAAACGAACACCTTCCTCAAGGTCTAGTCATGCCATGATCCCCTTGCTCTAGTCTTCTAGTCCTCCAGCCCATTGGATCTTGGGTACATTTGCACACGCCTGGTGCATTTCAGGCAAACCAGGCTGAGGATTCGAGTTGCACTTGCCACATGAGATTCAGCTTCCCTCAAGCAGTGTATTACCAACTGTACCACAAAGTCAGCTGTCTTTTTGTTTTAATTTATGCTTCCTTTTTAAATTATTTTTCTCCATCCTATCAGGATTTTATGTACAAGTTGTGTGTGCCCAGCATGTTTTCAAACTATTGGACTGAGATTCAAATTATTGTCAGCCACATGGGATATAGTTTTCTATGCATGGTATTTAACCACTTCACTACAAAGCTGCCCGGAGAGCCATTTCTAGACTAAGGCAGTTAACTCATTCATTACTTTGAAAGTACCACTCTCTCCAGGTTACATGTATTGAGACTTGGTTTAACATGATTAAGAGGGTGAAAATTTAACTGGACTATACTTTTGAAAGATGGGGCCTTTGGGAGGAGATTAGGATTAAGGTCATAAGGGCAGGGTCCTCATTTTTGAAACCTGGTAGGCTTGTAAGGAGGACAGAAACATATGGATACAGATGCATGTGCTTCTGTCTTCTTCCATGTTATAATGCAGCCAATAGACCAGGTGTGGCCCCTGCACCTTGGCCCTCAAACCGTGAGATGAATAAACCTCTATTTTCTTTTTCTTTTTTTTTGAGAGGTTTTCACTATAGGGCATGTGGGCTCGCCAGAAAGACAGAGAGAAACAGAGAGAGAGAAAGCGAGAAATCACCCACAAGGGGGGATGGCCATGCTGCAATCCCTTCTGCTCCATTCTCCTCTCGGGATCTTGGACACGCATGCACACGCGCCTGGAGTGAATTTAAGCCACCGGGTTCAGGACTTGAACGGCAGTTGACTACATGGGAGTCCAACAACATAGCCATTATGCTAACTGCTGGTCCCAATAAACCTCTATTTTTATAAATTACCCAGACTCAGTTATTTTCTTTTTTTTTAATTTTTATTTACATTTATTTTAATACATTCAATTACATTATTTAGCTTACAAGGTGATCATTTCAGTACATGAACAATTCTCCCCAGTCTACTTGATCAAAATATAACAACACTACCTCCCTGTCTCAACAATGCTGTCTTCGTACCCCTCCTCCAAATGTTCTTCCCCAGGCCCCACTCCTCCACACACCCCACATCTGGCATTCACATCCACCTCTTCTGTTTGTACATCCTTTAGCCCGTCAGTTTCAGTTATAGAGTGCGGACATTCGGTATATATTAAGTGGGGACATACAGTGTCTCTCCTTCATAGCCTGGCTTGCTTCACTCAGCAGTAAATCTTCCATATTCTTCCACTTTCTGTCAAAAGTCAGGGTTTTGTTGTTCTTAATGGCTGAATAGTATTCCATAGAGTATATGTGCCACAGTTTTTCAATCCATCCATCCGTACGGGGGCATTTGGGTTGATTCCATGTCTTAGCAATCGTGAAAAGTGCCTCAATAAACATTGATGTGCAAGCACTTTTTCAATGAGAAATTCTTCTGTCCTTTGGGTAGATGCCAAGAAATGGGATTGCTGGATCATATGGCAGTTCTATTTGTAAATTTTTGAAGAATCTCCAAATTGTAGTCCACACTGGTTGGACTAATTTACATTCTCACCAGCAGTGTAAGAGAGTTCCCCTTTCACCACACCCCCGCCAACACTTATCATTTTTTGTTTTTTTAATCTTAGCCATTCTGACTGGGGTTGGGTGGTATCTCATTGTTGTTTTGATCTGCATTTCCCTTACGATGAGGGATGTTGAGCATTTTTTCATATGCCTTCTGGCTATTTGTATGTCATCTTTAGTGAGTGTTCTTTTCAATTCCTTCTCCCATCTTTCAATAGGGTTCATCATCTTTTTTCCAAACAGCTTCTTTAGTTCCTTATGTATTCTGGTTATCCAGACTCAGTTATTTTCTGTTATTAACAACGGAATGGACCAGCACACTGTACTTGAAAGTAATTGTGGATTTTTTTTTTTAAGCCGAGATGTGTCTTGACCTGTTCAAGGAAACAATGCTTTAAATTTCATCTTCTGGACTCCCAAAATATTCAGACAAGTGGAGGAGAGATTTTGTCACAGAATTAGCAGAAACCACCGCAGAGGCACAAGGAACATGAGAAACCAAGAAAGTATCTCTCCCCTAAGGGAAAAGAACAATCCCTCACCATCCACAGACGGTGCAGTAGAACTTGTGTAAATGTCTGGTAGGCTAACAGCGGACGTCTCATCAGAAACAATGTGAGCAAGGAAAGAATGGGGAAATATATTCAAAGCATTAAGTGAAAACCAGTTTCAACCAAGAATACTATACCCAGCAAGATTATCTTTCATATAGACAGAAAGGATAAGAATATTCTCAGATAAATAAGACCTGAAAGAATTTGCCAATAGCAGACCCACTCTTCAAGAAGTTCTGAAAAGAGTGCTCTACCAGGAAAACTAAAGACACATAAAGAAATATGAGAATAAAAGGCAACCAAGAAATGGCCAATTTAATGCTAGGGATAAGAAATATCAATAATAACATTGAGTGTTACCTTCCAGGATTTAAATAGAAAGATTGGACCACAGTAACACTGCATATTCAACAGAACAGAGTTTGAACATAAGACTGAACTGACAAAATAGAATTTTATGACTTTTGACTAAAACATTACTGATTTTTTTTACTATGCTTTGTTTTCCCAATTTAAGCATTTTACTTTCTTCTGATTTGTTGATATGTTCAGCAATTTGTTAAAACAGTTTTCTTGCTTGTTTCTTTAAATGGAAACATAAACTTTTCTACCTTCCTGGCCCCTCTGGAATTGGAAAATATTTGGGAGTGTTCTTATTTTGTGGCAGAAGGGTTATTTGTATAAGTTCAATATTGCTTGTTGCATTGACTCAGAAATTGGAAATACTCATTATTGGACAGGGCTTTGACTGGAATATCATATCTGAAGATTCATCAGGAAACTGTGGAAATAAGAGGGATCTCAAGTAAGCCAACAAAAGCTTTTAGAAAGATGGCCTGGCACCATAAATAGTTCTGCCTGGCAGAGAGGATTAGAGAAGATATATGAAAGAATTTATAACATAAAATAACCTGGACTTTTCCAGCCCAGCATTGTAATCAGTAGAGATTGCAAAAGAGCAACCACACCAGAGAATTATCTTGAGAAAGATGTTGCATGAAGAAAAAGAGACTGATCTTTGCTAGTAGATAATATATCACAGAATACTTGGTAAGCAGGGTTGAATTGAGGTTTATGTGTGACTCATGTGCTGGGCATTTGCTTTTCAATGATTTGAGTAGTTGACATGTAAATATTTTCTCAAAAATATTTAAAATCACGCTGTCTCTGTTGTTATAGAGTCACAAACAAAGTTATACAAAACTATAAAAAATATTTTGAACATTATCTTTAAAATTCAGTATTTTGAAATTTTGAAAGTTGTTTATTAACAGTCAAGAACTACAGAGTAAAAATTTTTTGATATGTAAAATAAGTGTTTGTGGGAAAATGTGAAAAAAAAAGAAAGTAATTGTGAATCAGATAAATAAATGCCACTAAACCCAAACAAAAGTATTTCCTATCCACTATTCCCTTTAATTGGATCTCAAAAATGCCCTAGGCCACTGCATAACCCCAAACTGAAGAGCGAGTGTGATGGAGGGGAAGTCAAAGAGTGAAACAAAACTCAATCCTAACTGATGAAAGTTAAAATATTTTGTTGTTGAAAATTTTACAAAAAGACATGTCCAAGTTCACTCTGTCCAGATCTCTTAAGACTGAATTCTGTTTTGCCAAAAGCTATCAGAAAATATTATCTAATGGGTCAGTTCTGTGGCACAATGGTAACGCCCTTCTCACGAGAGATTGGATCCAATGTGGTGACTGCAGTTTGAGTTCCTGGCCCAGTCAGCCTGAAACACACCAGGCACATACTTAAGTGCTCAGGATCTGACAGGCTGGAGGACCACAGGGAGGGGATCATGGCATGACCAGACTCTGTGGAGGGTGCTCATGTCTCTCTGTCTCATTCTCACATGCATGCACACATGCTCCACCCTGAAGACAATATATTAGATCGTCAGGAAAGTCTTTCCTGACGATCCAATGTATATTCATATATATCCATATCTGGGGAAAAACAAGAGCAGGCACAACAGATTTTTTAATAAAATGTTCAAATTATTTCTATTTATTAAGTACTTAGCAATTAATATACTATGGTTTTGAAGTGAACCTACATCTTAAAGAATTGAGGAAGCAGAAGACACAGGGACCAGCAGTTAGCGTAATGGCTATGTCCCTGGACTCCTACGTAGTAGACCTCAGTTCGAGTCCCGGACCTGGTGGCTTAAACTCACGCCAGGCACATGCGTGCATGCCCAAGATCCCGAGAGGAGAATGGAGGAGAAGGTATTGTGGTTTGGCCATCCCTCCGGGGGGTGATTTCTTGCTTTCTGTCTCTCTGTCTCTCTCTGTCCGTCTGGCAAGCGCACGCACCCTATAGCAAAAACCTCTCAAAAAAAAAAAAAGACACAGAAATCTAACCAGACTATGTGTTTGAAGAACATTTGACTTAATTACAATCCTTAGGCATTTGTTTTTTGCTTTAAAAGACTTGGTAGATTAAAAGACCAGCAGATGGTACAATGGTATAATGGTTACGTCACTGGACTACCACATAGTCGACTGCAGTTCAAGTCCTGGACCCAGTGGATTCAAACTCACACCAGGCATGTGTGTGTGCATGCCCAAAATACCAAGAGGACAATGGAGGAGAAGGGATTGCTGTGTGGCCATCATCCCTAGGGGGATGATTTATTTATTTATTTCTCTTTTAAGAGGTTTTTGCTGTAGGGCGCGTGCACTCGCCAGAAAGACAGACAGAAAGTGAGAAATTACCCCCCGGGGGGAGGTCATGCCACAATCCCTTCTCCATTCTCCTCTGGGGATCTTGGGCATGAAGCACACACACCCGGTGTGAGTTTAAGCCACCAGGTCCGGGACTCAAACTGTGGTCGACTACATGGGATTCCAGTGACATAGCCATTACACCAACTGCTCGTCCCCCTTGCTTTCTGTCTCTCTGTCTCTCTCTTTGTTTCCAGCGAGTGCACACACCTTATGGCAAAATCTCCCTTAAAATAATAACAAAATAAAATAAATTTTAAAATTAAAAAAGGACTTGGTAGATTAAAAGAAAACAAATATATCTTGATGGTAATAACATCTTAACTTTGTAATATACACATTTAAAACATCTAAAAATAAAGACTAATATACACCTATTTGAAAAATGGTTTGATTAGAGGTTCACATGGAGGCTGCTGAAGGAATAGAGCTTTCCGAACTACAGTGTTCATTGTTTCATCTTGGATACGAGGCTATTTACCATTTTCATCACTTGTGTGGTTGATGGACTAGAGCGCATGATGATTAAATTTATAGATGATAGCAAATTGGAATAAGTGGCTATTACTTCAGAGGATAGGATTAGAATTCCAAATGACCTTGTAAAGCTGAAAAAGGAGTCATGTAAACAGACCAATGAGCAATTGTATCGAGAAATGTGTGGGGAATTACATTTGGGATTTTTTTTTAAATCTACACAAACAAAATGTAGAAAATTTTTGAACAAATATTTTTTAAATGTAGAAATCACCACCCATCACAAATTGAATACACATCAGTAAGTACAGCAATTAAGTTAAAAAAAAAAAAAAGCTTCACTTTGGAAATGGTTTAACAACAGTGTAAATGGAAGGAAACAGAAAATAATATATTTTCTCACATTTGGTACTGTGTAACTTCTCCTGATCAATGTTCATTTTAAATTGTGAGAAAGTGGATTTCTGTGAGCATTCGACTACAAGGCCTCTGCATCTAATACATTACTACATGGAGTGACAGGAATGTGAGAACGGTGACAGAGGGTGCATCACACATGCTCTCTCCTCTCAAACTGGAGTTCATTTAAATCAATGCAACCAGTTCTTACAAAACAGTTATACATAACATTACACCAATACTTTAGGCAAGAAGATTCACAAGCCATGGTTCCACAGTAAAGGAGGACTTGGAAGGATTTGAAACATAGTACGAGAGCCAGAACAGTAGTATAGAGGTAAAACTCAGGCTCTCTGAGACTGACCCACATAGGAATTCATGTCCAGAGACCTCTCTAAATACAGTGAGCACGTGTGTGCCCATGCTCTAGGGCTGGCTGAAACTGGAAGTGGAAAGTGGCATCAAGACCCTGTCGTTGTTTCTCTGTCTCGCTCTTGCTCACTGGGTTGCTCATGGAAGAAATAAATAAATTAAAAAAAAAAAATTAAAGCCACCATCATGTGTATTTTCTTCCTTAATTGAATGGTGAATAAACTTCACTTATCCCATAACTAAAATGAGTCACTTTTGTCAGTTGTGTGTGTGTGTGTGTACGTCTATATATATATATATGTGTGTGTGTGTGTGTATGTATGTATGTGTGTGTGTGTGTATATATATATATGTACATATATATATATATACACACACACACACATCATCATGATTCCTTCAAGGATAATATTATGAGGTAAGTCGAATGTTTATGCAAATAAACACAGAAATATCCTTTAAAATAAATTTGACACATGGAGCTAGCAGATGGCAAAGTGGTTAAGGCTCTAGATTCCCACATGGCTGACCACAGTTCAAGTCCCAGTCCTGGGGCTTGAAAATCACATGCCCAGGACCAGAAGATGGCATAATGGTTAAATTGTTGCACTCCCATGTAGTTGACTGTGGTTTGAATCCCAGACCTGGTGGTTTAAAACTCACGCTGGGCATATATGCATACATGGCCAAGATCCTGAGAAGAGAATGGAGGACAAGGGGGTGATTGAACACCCCTGGGCAGGGGAGTGATTTCTCATTTTTGGTCTCTCTGTCTCTGTCTCTTCAGTGGGTGCGCACATCCTATACCAAAAATCTCAAAGAAAAAAAGAAAGGTAAAAGCACATGCCCAAAGTCCTGAGAGGAGAGTGGAGGAGAAGGGATTGCAGCATGGCCATTCCCCCTGGGGGAATGATTTCTCATCTTCTCTGTCTCTCTCCAGTGAGTGCACGCACTCTATGGCAAAAACATAAATAAATGTGATTCTCCAAACAATATCACAAACACACAGAAGTTTTGAGGAGTTCATCAGATGGATTTTTCTCCATCTGTATCAAAAGATCAGAAAACTATTAGCCTTCCAGAACAATATGGCTAGCTAAAATTCAATAGATATGAGGGCCAACAGGTGGTATGGTGGTTAAGGTGATAGACTCCCAAATGGCTGACCACGGTTCAAGTCTCAGACCCAGTGTCTTGAAAATCATGTTGGGGGCCTGTGTGTGCTCAGAACCCTGGGAATATGAAGGAGAAGGGACTGTGGAATGACCATGTCTCCTGAGAGATATATTTCTTCTGTCTCACTCCAGTGAGCACATACATCCTATAACAAAAACCTAAAAAGAATTTTTAATTTAAAAAAAATATAAACCTAAAAAGAATTTTAATTAAAAGTATAATACAAACGTATACACATATATGTTTGTTTTGTCACAGATCATTTTATCACTATGTTTTACTGGTGTTTGAAAGTCACAAGACTTAGGATATCCCATTAATTTACCTAAGAGAATGAATTATACAAAATGATTGGATTAAAACAGTAGTATTAGAAAACAGCTGATCCCAGGAGCCCCATGGGAAACAAAGCACCATTTATATTTTGTAAACATGATTTTATACAGTGTTAAAAAGTGTTCTATGAATGACTTACGTTTTTCCACTATAACATGTGTAAACTGTGTCTTATATTTGAGAGTAATACATACTCTAAAGAAATATTTTACTTTATGTAAAATAAGTATCATTATAAGAAAAGGCAACATTAATTATTAGCAAATGCCTCATTACATCATTTATTTACATGTAATAGCTATAAGACTTTTTTAGTATAATGTATTTGACATTATCAGCAACAAGTGATCTTTTTTTTTTTTTTTTGGAGAGGTTTTCGCTCTAGGGCGCGTGCGCTCGCCAGACAGAGAGAGACATAGAAATAGAAAGCGAGAAATCACCCCCCAGGGGGGATGGTCACGCCGCAATCCCTTCTCCTCCATTCTCCTCTCGGGATCCTGGGCACACACGCACACGTGCCCGGCGTGAGTTTTAAGCCACCGGGTCCGGGACTCGAACCACGGTCGACTACGTGGGAGTCCAGCGAAATAGCCATTACGCTAACTGCTAGTTCCCAAGTGATCTTTTTCTATAATAATTTGAAGTTCCCTCAAAATTACTCCAGATTTAAAGTTCTCCTCAGAGCAAGTGCTCTGTGATTGGTACTTCTCAGGACTGGCACTTCAATTGGGACCTTTTTAAAAATTGTATTTTCATGTGATTATGAAAGGTGGCACAGCAAGTAAGTTGGAGGAAGTGCCTTTAGTGGGAGAGGAGATAATGGAAATAATAACTCTAAATTAAGATTTAAAAGTTGGGCTGGCTCCAGAACCTCACAGTTATGGATGCCAGAGTGTTAGTGGATGGGAGAGTGAAATCCTTGGTTCTTTGGGTCCAGATCACTAAAATTAGAGATCTGTCCCTAGGCGCAAAATAAAACCGTAACCACGAATAAAGTAGGTAGAAAAGAAGGTTTAATAGAAAGAAAGGAAAGGAAAGAAAGAAAGTACACCCAAAAAGGTTGTTGAGCGGGCAGATTGCCAAGTGGCAACCGCGCTTGGTACTAGTTAACCGTTATTTTATTACTAGAGGCCATGAATATTCATTAGTGGGAGGCCCCTTATGCTGCCTATGTCCTTCCTTTAAATTAAAATCCATATGCTCTTTTCCTGCACCTGCGCATCTTCCTCACAGGTAAAGAATGAGGAATTTGATCACCTAATTGCGCATGGTGCCCAATGCAAGCCAGGTTGCCCCAATTAGACTGCCCAATTAGTCTATTGCCCTAATAGGAATTGGGGCATTGACCAAAAACGCTTGCTTAGGTCTTTTTTTTTTTTTTTTTGGAGAGATTTTCGCTAGAGGGCACGTGCGCTCGCCAGACAGACAGAGAGAGACATTAGAGACAGAAAGCGAGAAATCACCCCCCAGGGGGGATGGTCATGCCGCAATCCCTTCTCCTCCATTCTCCTCTCGGGATCTTGGGCACGCACGCACACGCGCCCGGCGTGAGTACTTAGGTCTTTTTGATAAGAGAAAAATTTACGAATCATCCCTGTGCACTTCCCTCAGGCCTCAAGGAAGGAAATGGCAAATTGCCTCGCCCTCCTGGCACCTGGAGCTAGATGAGCCTTTTGCTTTTCTCTTAGGGCTTCCCGCTCATGACTAACTAACTGCCTATCACAAGAGCCCACAAGGCTGCGTGTATGATTTAAATCTTGGCCCCAGCAGCTTGAGAAACACTTCATTTGTGTTCAAAATCCTGGCAGAATGGAAGGACCAGCAATTAGCGTAATGGCTATGTCACTGGACGCCCATGTAGTCGACCATTGTCCAAGTCTTGGACCATGTGGCTTAAACTCATGCCGGGCGCGTGTGCGTGCGTGCCAAAGATCCTAAGCGGAGAATGGAGGAGAAGGGATTGCAGCTTGGCCATCCACCCTGGGGGGTGATTTCTCACTTTCTGTCTCTCTGTCTCTCTGGCGAGCGCACGCACCCTATAGCAAAAACCTCTTAAAAAAAGAAAAAGAAAAAAAAAAATCCTGACAGAATGGAGAAATGAAGAAGAAGGGATTGTGGTGTGACTGTGCCCTGTTGCAGGTCTCTCTAGCAGCCCCACATGCCCTGTGGCAATAATAATAATAATTCATTAAGATCAAAAGGCATTTTTTAAAATTAAAATGAGAAGGACCTTCGTGGGCTAATAATAAAGGGAAGGAATTAAGGAAGATAATATTTTTCACCAATTTCAGGTTTAAAAGTATTTTTTAAATGAGGTAGGAGAAGATGGGGTAGATGGTTGTATTTCCTTAGCAAGACTAAACTCACCTAACAGTGGTTTTTCAAATTTTCACTATAGCATGGTTCTCAAAACAGGATCTCTGGATCAACATCATCAGCATCCCTTGGGAACTTGTTAGAAATGCTAATGTCAGGCCCTATCCCACACCTAGTGAACCAGAAATTGTAGGGTGGAACCCAGTAATCATGGTTTAACAAGCCCTCCAGGTGATTCGAATGCATAATAAGAATGGAAAACCATATTAGTAACACCTGTGAGCTTTTCAAACTACCTGCGCCTAGGCCCAGGCCCAGATCAATTAATTAGAATCTTT
This sequence comes from Tupaia tana, assembly GCA_026018925.1. Taxonomy (NCBI): domain Eukaryota; kingdom Metazoa; phylum Chordata; class Mammalia; order Scandentia; family Tupaiidae; genus Tupaia; species Tupaia tana. Next base: position 102,527,367 of record JAKSZU010000002.1, on the reverse strand, counting down.
GGGGATGAGGCCAGGGCACCAGTATGATTTTCAGGGCTCCCAGGTGTTAACTGTGTGAAGTCCCATAGGGAATCATTTCCTTTGAGAGGACCTTTTCACCCAGAGAAAGGAGCCAACTGGTTGAGCTCCAAAATTAACTTCAACAGGATTAGTTGAATCCTGCATTAGTTTGTTTTTACTTTTTTTCAATGAAAGTCTTTCCTAAAAGAAGAAAACCACATGCTGAGCACAATTAGTAGGGGTTGATTGATCCTATTTAAATCCATCAACACCTTTATTCAGAACCCTGAAGGAATAGAGTCCCTGCAGCTTAATTTTTGTTTGTGTGGAGGGAAAGGGGGAGGATGACCATCCTGACCCCTAGGGCACAGTGAGGACACCTCAGTAGTCAAGAATCTGGAGAATGGACCACGGTCCTACTGAGGGAGAGGGCAGGAGAGTTCTGTCATGGGAATTTAGGCAGGCCCAGACAAAGGTTTAGCAGAACAAAAAGTGGAAGTGGTGTCACAGACGAATTTCACTTGCATTAACCAGAGTCTACCTGAGGCCAGCCTTGCACAGCCAAATGGAGATGAGTAAAACAGAAAGATAAATTATCTTTGGAATTATTCTGCGAAGTAGTGGAGAATCTTTTTTAAATTTGCTGACATTGAATGTACATACAAATTTCAAAAAGTTTATCTCACCTGGGTTGTTTGTTTAAAAAGTTAGGCATGGCTGTGAGCGCCATGAGTCCCAGCTACTGGGCATGCTGAGACAAGAGGACCACAAGTTTTAGGCCAGTCTGGACAACAAAGCGAGACCCGGTCTCAATAGTAACAACAATATTGGAAAGTGAGCTGGGGCATTTATCAGTAGGAAAGTAAAATAACCAGTTCAAAAGCCAGTGTTTTTAGATTCCTCTTTGGAAGCAGACATCAAAGAGAGAAACGTAGGACCATTCAGCTACTAGTTCCTCTGCATCAAGATTTCAAGAGATGTGCTGGAAATTTAGTGAACATTGTTAGAGGAATTTCCATTCTTCATTAAAAAAAGTAAGACATACAGAAACTGAGACTGAATAATTTAACAAGTGAATCAGAAAAGATGAATGTTGAATATGCTAAGATAAAAATGTAATAGGAATTACTTTGGTTAACTTTCAGTTGAAGACAGTTTGGGATGAAATTTTAAGTCCCAATACTTAAGGAGGCTTATTAAAACAGATTGACTCTTCCTCCTCCTCTGAATCCAGAGGTCTAGAGTGCAAGCTCATTTTGCATTTTTAACACCTTCTCTGGCAATGTTAATGTTACTACAATGGGGTCCATACTTTGAGAAACACTGATTTAGAACACTGAATAAATCCTGTCAACCTAGAAAGAAAGTTGAGGCATACTGTAAAAATCAAAGTGGTTGGGACCAGCAGTTAGGGTAATGGCTATGTGCCTGGACTCCCATGCAGTCAACCACGGTTCAAGTCCTGGACTCAGCGGCTTAAACTCACATAGTTCACCTGTGCATGTGTGCCCAAGATCTCAAGAGAAGAATAAAGGAGAAGGGATTATGGCGTGGCCATCCCCTCAGGAGGTGATTTCTTGCCTTCTGTCTTTCTGTCTCTCTTTCTATCTTTCTGACTAGCGCATATGCCCTATAGCAAAAAACTCTCAAAAAAAGAAGAAAAAAAAAGAATTTATAAACACCACAGGGCTGACAGGTGATGTGGTAGTTAAAGGTGCTGGACTCCCACATGGTTGACCACAGTTCAAGTCCTGGACCTGATGGCTTGCTTTCTCTCTCTCTCTCTCTCTCTTTTTTTTTTTTTTTTTTTTTTTTTGAGAGGTTTTTGCTATAGGGCGTGTGCGCTCGCCAGACAGACAGAGGGAGACATAGAGACAGAAAGTGAGAAATCACCCCCCAGGGGGGATGGTCATGCCGCAGTCCCTTCTCCTCCATTCTCCTCTCGGGATCTTGGGCATGCACGCACATGTGCCCGGCGTGAGTTTTAAGCCACCGGGTCCGGGACACGAACCGCGGTCGACTATGTGGGAGTCTAGCGACATAGCCATTACGCTAACTGCTGGTTCCCTCTCCCTCTCTCTCTCTTTGATCAAACTGAAAAATAATAATAACAGTAACAAAGTTAAATAAAATAATTTTTTAAAAACAAGAGTTTATAAATATCACAAACAACTGGGTCAGCCCTGTGGCCCAGTGATTAAGGGAACTAGATCCTGGCTGACCATGGTTCAACTCGTTGCCCCAATGGCTTGAAAATCATGCCATTGTCCCCACAATCCTGAAAGGGGGAGAAATGAAAGAAAGGGAACTGCCACATGACCACACCCTGTTGGGGGATGCTTTTTCTCTCTCTCTGTCTCTGGTGAATGCATGCACCCTCTAGCAATTTTTTAAGAAAGTAAAATATTGCAGGCAACTTATTGATTATCCTTTATTTTTTACATCACAAACTCAAGATTACTAGGAAGAAGAAAGGGTCGGACTCACATTGCAAACCTGCAACCCCTTTGCAGCATCACAGCTTGTTTACTGTAAAACACGCCTTTTTGGGCAATAAAGAGAATTCGAGAATACATAACCATCAGGTTTACAAAGAGATAAAGAATATTTCAATAAATATACTTGTCCCACCACCTAGCATAAAGAATTAAGCATCACAATGCAGCTGAAATCTCTCATGTGTCCTTTTAGGATTCCATTCTTCTTCTAACCTCAACAACAGTGGGGGTAATCATTATATTTCATGTTTATCCATTCTTTTTTTTTTTTTTTTTTTTTTTTTTTTAGAGGTTTTTGCTATAGGGCACGTGTGCTCGCCAGAAAGAGGAAAACAGAGACAGAAAGTGAGAAATCACCCCCCGAGGGGATGGCCATGCCTCAATCCCTTCTCCTCCGTTCTCCTCTCGGGATCTTGGGCACGCACGCACAGGCGCCCGGCGCTCGCCAGACAGACAGAGAGAGAGACAGAAAGCGAGAAATCAACCCCCAGGGGGAATGGCCATGCGCCCAGCATGAGTTTTAAGCCACCGGGTCCAGGACGCGAACCGCGGTCGACTACATGGGAGTTTAGCGACATAAGCCATTATGCTAACTGCTGGTCCCCCATTATTCTTTTTTTAACTGCCAGAGGGCATGTGTATTCACCAGGGAGAGATGGAAAAAGAGAGAAAGGGGGAACCCCTCCCATGGGACATGGTCATGTTGAAATCCCTTTTCTTCCATTCCTCCGTCCTATCAGGTTTTGGGGTTCATATGTACACGCATGTTTTTTAAGCTACAGGGGCCAGGATTCGAACCCTGGTGGGCCTTCACTGAGACAAGAGGGAATTGAGGTGAGGGACAAAAAATCTGATGGACAAGAAGTGACTGAGAGACAAGGTCTGAACTGGTTGGAACCAAGATGGCACCTGGAATGACCCTGCTGCCTAACTTTCAGGCTCAGTATACCCTCATTGTACTGGCATGCTAGATGACACTCCCACATGCACCATGACAGTTTGAAATAGCCACAGCAATGACCAGAACTACCATAATAAAGTCAATAAGAGGAACAATGGTTTCAGAAAAACCATTGCCCTTTTCCAGAAAAAATCATTAATAAACTGCCCCTTAGTTAGCCTAGGATTAAGCCAAGCCCTATAAGCCAGAAACCCACAGGAGTTCGGCACTGCCCTGTCTATGGGGTAGCCTTTCTGTCTTTCCTTTTGGGTAACAGTTCTTCCCTTCTACTCAGAGGAAGAAGTAAAATTTTGCCCATCTCATCTCACCAGACTGTTCCACTTACAGAGTAGTCTGCTCTGTATACTTTCTTAATAAACTTGCTTTCGGGACCAGCAGTTAGCATAATGGCTATGTCACTGGACTCCTATGTAGTGGACCACGGTTCGCGTCCCAGACCCGGTGGCTTAAAACTCACGCCGGGCGCGTGTGCGTGCATGCCCAAGATCCTGAAAGGAAAACGAAGGAGAAGGGATTGCGGTGTGGCCATCTCCCCTGGGGGGTGATTTCTCGCTTTCTGTCTCTCTGTCTCTCTCTCTGTCTGTCCGGCGAGCACACGCGCCCTATAGCAAAAACCTCTCAAAACAAACAAACAAATAAATAAATAAACAAACAAACAAACTTGCTTTCATTCTCCCTCAGTGGCTCACTCTTCAATTCTTTCCTGCATGAAGCCAAAGACCCCCACATTCTGGGTAGAGACCCCCATGACTTGAGTCTCCCTGATAATATAATCACTAGGCTACAAGGCAGGCCTAATAATATCCTTTATGGTTTGCAAAGGAACTACTGCAAATCAACAAGAGACATGAATTCTAAAACAAAGTAGGCAAAGAATAGAAATACGCAGTCTTCAGAAGAAACCCAAAAGGTTAGCAAATACATGGAAATCGGTTTAAATTCATGAATAATCAGAGAAATACCAGATTTCTTAAAAATAAAACTGACAACTTTATATCCATTGATGGACAAGAATTAGAAAGTTGGATAATGTAAAGCACTAGAGGATTTGGAAGGCATATATGAATGTTTACGCCTGCCGGGGGAAAGGATATCGATGTAGTCCTAGAAAGGAAGCTAGAGTTTCTTGGTCAAATCAATATAGCTGCACACCATACACGACAGATTAGATCCTATTATCCACCCCTAAAAACGCACATCCATCCAAAGAAGACATGTTTGCAAACGATGATGGAAGTCCAAGGCAATCTAGTGTCCCTGATCAAGGAGAAGAAAAATGTGGTTAATGCCCTTGCTCCTTGAGCTACCTTCCAGCTAGCAGTGAAGAAGCAAAACACTAGATGTAATAGTAATGTAGGGAGATCTTAAAATCCAGTGCCAGTTTTATAAAGAAGTTGCAGTTGGGGCCGACAGGTGGTGGGATGGTTGGGGTGCTAGACACCTGCATGGCCTAATGCAGGCTGAGTCCCGGCCCTGGCAACTTGCTTACTCACTTTCTCTCTCTCTCTCTCTCTCCCTCTGTCTCTTCTGGTGAGCTCACATGCCCTGTAGCAAAATAAAATAATAATAATTACAGATAAAGTTAAATCAATAATTCTTTTAAAAAAGAAGTTACAGTTGTCATGTTGAAGTATTTGGGTTCTTATATATTGTATAATTCTCCCACTAAAATATAAATATAAGCTTTTTTATAACATGTGATCTTATCTAGCTTAGTCACCATTTTATTTCATACTAAGAACAGTGCCAACTGGAAGAATTGTTCATTGAATAAATGCATTCATGTATCCATACGGTTGATCTTGATGATGAAACCTGAGGAAGGACACAGGCACAGAAACATGGAAAGAGGACTGAGGCCTACACTCTGTGCCCATTCGCCCAGTAGAATTCCAGCCAAGAGCCCAAGATTTCGGAAACACTGTAATCTTTACCGAGAGACCCAGGGCAAACCATCTAAAGCCTTGCCTGTAGAGTGAGATTAATAATATTAAGAAGATAATAATATTAATAAGCTTAATAGCAGTCTCTTGCCTAGCTATCTTGAGATCAATTTTCAGCAACCTTCTACCCTACTCACAATGTTCCATGTAAATACGGCTTCATTTAGACCTTCAAGTAAGGTAGATTTCATTTCACTCTTCATGAGCTATTTATATACAAATGCATAAACACTGCTGTGTTATCCTATTTTTAGAAGTTGTTTATAAACTTTTTTACAAGTATAAAGAAATAGGGGCTGGAAAGTGTACAACAGTAAAACGTGACACTCTGCAATTGCCAGTTTGCATCCGGAGACCTCTCTGAGAATGTCGGGCATGTGCTTGTCCATGATCTGGGCTGGCAGAGGCTGGGGTGGAGTGTGGTGTTGCTACTGGGAGTGCTGTATCTATCTCTTTCCCTTCCTCTCTTTTTCTCAGAGTAAGTAGTAAACTTTTAAAATATACTAGACTAGAGGCCAGCAGGTTGTGTAGTGGTTAAGGCTCTGGATTCTCACATGGCCAATCGTGGTTCAAGTACCAAACCTGGTGGCTTGAAAATCACTCCAGGTACTTGTGTCTGTGTTCCCAAAATCCTGAGAGAAGAATAAGAAGGGACTGTGGTGTGGCCATTCTCCCCGGGCGGGGAATGATTTCTCACTTTCTTTCTCTTTTTTTCCAGTAAGTGCATGTAACCTGTGGCAATAACTTTAAAAAATAATAATAAGAAGAAACAAAAGTAGACCAGAATTTAATGAACTTTTCAATTTCAATACTACATTTCAATTTTAGTTTTTGTACCATAACTTACAGAGATCTAAAGCACAGCGTGGTGATTATAGTTAATAATGTGTTGTGTATTTGGAAATTGTGATGGGAATAAATCTTAAATGTCTTCACCACCAAAACCTATTTATTATGTGAGGTGATAGATATGTGAATTAGCTTGATTTAATTATTTTACAATGTATGTACAGAGGGACTTCAAAAAGTCCATGAAAAGTGCCAGCAGAATGTGTAATGGTTACGTCACTGGACTCCCACATAGTCTACTGTGGTTCGAGTCCCAGATCCAGTGGCTTAAAACTCATGCTGGGGACATGCACATGCATGCCCAATATCCTGATAGGAGAATGGAGAAGAAGGGATTGCAGTATGGCCATCCCCCCTGGGGATTGATTTCTCACTTTCTGTCTCTCTGTCTCTCTCTGTCTCTCTCTGTCTCTCTGGCAAGCACATGTGCCCTATAGCAAAAATCTCTCTTAGAAAAAAAGTTCATAAAAAAGTGAAATTAAATTAAATTATGACTTTATTTTGGTGTGATGAGACACTGTTCAGAACTTCTCTCTTTTCCTATCCCTCTCTCTCTTTTCTTTTGCTCATTATCATCAATAAACACACACACACACACACACACACACACACACACACGGGCCAGCCAGTGGTATGGTGATTAAGATGTCTGGATCTCTCATATCAACTGTGCAGTTCAGGTCCCAGACCCAGCAGCCTGGAAAACATGACAGATGGGTCTATCATACCCCAAATCTCAAAACAAGGGAAAGATGGAAGAGAAAGGATTGTAATGTGACTTTCCCTCTGTAGGGTGCTTTCTCTTTTCCTCTCTCTTTCTCTCTCCTTGGTGAGTTCATGCACACTGTGGCAAAATTAAAACATATCCACATATTAATTAGACTTCAAATTTTTTGGCTTAAAATCTTTTCAGGTTCTCTATTATCTTAAGATGTATTTCATATTTCTTAGTATAAAATGTAAGTTCTTACACAGTCAGGAACTTCTTTAATTCCTCCAGGAATTTTTTATATCTTTCCACCCCCTCAATATTCCCAACCTCTCCTCTTTCACAACTTGGCCTTGATGTCATAACCTCTTCCTGAAAGCCCTCTTTGAATCCTAGGTCTCAGTTAGCTACCCCTCTCTGATTTCCCTTAAGATGTTTTATTTCCCCTATTGTGGCACTTTCTGCATTATTGCTATCCATTTGCCCAGTGACAGGAGCAACAGTATTGTATATTGCTAAAGAGATGGAATCTGAAAGCAGACAACCAGGTTTTGCATCCAATTTTTCAACTTCATTGCTGTGTTACATAGTTTTCCTCATCTATAAAGTGAAAAAAAGAAATGTCGTAAGTCTCACCTCACAGAGTTGTTGTGAGGATAAAACGACTAGACCAGCCATGTTAACACAGGTGGTTGGGTACACCTGTATGATATTGGAGCCAAATGGGAGGTCCCAAGTTCAGATCCATGGCTGACCTAAACACAGGCATAGTGAAACACTTTCAAGAATATCCCCCCTTTTGGGAACCAGCAGTTAGCGTAATGGCTGTGTCACTGGGCTCCCACGTAGTCGACCGCGGTTCGCGTCCTGGACCCGGTGGCTTAAAACTCACACCGGGCATGTGTGCGTGTGTGCCCAAGATCCCGAGAGGAGAATGGAGGAGAAGGGATTGCGGCATGATCATCCCCCCTGGGGGGTGATTTCTCGCTTTCTGTCTCTATGTCTCTCTCTGTCTGTCTGGCGAGCGCACGCGCCCTATAGCAAAAACCTCTCCAAAAAAAAAAAAAAAAAAAAAAAAAAGAATACCCCTCCCTTCTCTCTTAAATAAGATTTTTTTTTTTTTAAGAATTATTTGATTTAGGGAACCAGCAGTTAGCGTAATGGCTATGTCGCTGGACTCCCACGTAGTCAACCGCGGTTCGCGTCCCGGACCTGGTGGCTTACAACTCACGCCGGGTGCGTGTGCGTGCGTGCCCAAGATCCCGAGAGGAGAATGGAGGAGAAGGGATTGCGGCGTGACCATCCCCCCTGGGGGGTGATTTCTCGCTTTCTGTCTCTATGTCTCTGTCTGTCTGCCTGGCGAGCGCACGCGCCCTCTAGCGAAAAAACTCTCCAAAAAACAAAAAAAAGAATTATTTGATTTAACTTTATTTACTATTATTTTTTAATTTGATCAGGGAGAGACAGAGAGAGAAAGGGAAAGTGAGAAAGCAAGCCACCAGATCCAGGACTCGAACTGCAGCCAGCCATGTGGGAGTCCAACACCTCTAACCACCACACCTCCCACAGATCCCTAAGCTTTGTTTTAAAAAAATGAATAAATACAAAGAAAGAACTTAGACTCAAGTCCAGTAAACACTAAACACTTCAGAAGCATCTGCTATTAGGAGCAGTATTACTATATTCTTGTGTCACTTTTCTATGACATGGGCTCTGAGTTTCCTTGCCTGTCTCCATTGTAGTATCCTGTGTGCTACACAGAACCCACTACCAAGTCTTGTTTTTCCTTCTGTTCCTGACACCTAAAACAGCTCATGGTAGACATTCAGAAATCATTTACTGAGTTAATGTAAACACAGTACTGCTTTAATTATGTTTAAAAGGAACAAAATGTTGGCAAAATTTGAAGGCTTAGAAGAAAACAAAACGTTTTAACCCAGAAATGGAAACCACACTGAATGATCAACAGTGATTGCTTTCTGAATCTACATAATTGATCCTGAGCAGAGTGCTTCATGGGCTCCTTCCTGGATTGCAATGACCATAAGTGGGAGGGGAAAAGAATGTGATCCATCAAGAAAGGAAGAATCTGCCCACTACTTCAAGAGTATAAAAGGAGTTGGGAGATGCTTGGGTAATCCACTTGGAAAACTGAGTGTGAATGTAAGATATTACAAAGTGTAGAACTGATAAAGGAAACTACAAGAAGAAATACAACTACAGAGAGGGGTGAGTTTTACACACCAACCTATGTACTAAGGAGCCCAAATGCTGTAAAGAGCTCTCGGACCCTGGAAACTATTAATAGTGATTCTCTCTGAAAAATGGGGTCTGGGGACACAGATGAGTAGGAAGATTTTCTTTAAACATTTCTCTAGTGCTTGATTTCTTTTAACTTCATTTCTTTTTATATTACAAAAGTTTTTGGTTTGTTAAATAATCTTGATCCTTCATCTCCAGACTACACATGTGATTACATTTTACAATTAAATATAAGGTCAGTCAATAAGACAAATATATGTATTGCTAAAGTGCCTGCACTCAACTGAGAGAGACAGAGAAGGGGGAAAGGGAAAAGCACCCTTGATAAGGTGTGGTCACTCCTTCATTTCTCCACCCTGCTGGGATTTGGAGCATGCACACATGCACCTGGTGTGTTTTTCAAGCTGCCAGGGCTGGGATTTGAATCATGCACTTGGCCACGTGGAACGTGGCTTCCCTTAACTACCAGCCATAGACCCAGCTCAACAGGACATATACTTGACATAGGACCTATCCCAGAAAACTAAGGCCATGCAGCATGTAATATACACTAAAAGGTTACCAAAGTTTGAAATCAAGTCCAATAATAGCAATGCTCTATAATAATGTAAAACTCGGTCCCTGTAAAGTTTAAAGATCAGTGGTTCTTATGCTTTAACAAAACAAAACAGTGGGGTCAGCAGGTGGTGCAGTGGTTAAGGCACTGGACTTCCGTGTGGTTCACTGCAGTTTGAGTCCTGGACCCAGAGGCTTGAAACATGCCTTGCACATGTGCCCAAAATCTCAAGAGGAGAATAGAGGAGAAGGGATTGTGGTGTGGACATCTCCGTAGCAGGTGATTTCTCACTTTCTGTCTGTCTCTGCCTTTCTGGTGAGCACATGTGCCAAAGAGCAAAAATCTCTCAAAAAAAATTAAATTACCAGACTTAAAAAAAAAAAAAAAGTCTGGCAATTGAGATAAATATACTAATATATTTTTACTTAACATTTTTATTTAATATATTTTACTTAATAACCTAACATTCTTTTTGCTTTGGCAACAAAATTTTACATACTTGATCATAATTATCTGATCCTTTTTTTAAAACATTGATGTAGTTTCTTTTGTCTGTGAAAGTAATACAAGACTCTGGGTAATTTAGAAGACAAAATATAAAAATAAAATTCCTATAATCAATATTAATTCAGAAGTAGTCACTGTTTATTTAGATGTATTTCTTTCCAGGCTTTTTTCCCATATACGTACAAATATTTTGTTTTAAGACTAGGATTATGTCATATAAAATGTGTTATCATTAACATTACTTCATGTCTTTTTAATGAGTGTTTTTAGAAATGATGGTGGAGAAGACTGACTTCTCCATTGGAGCTGAGAACTAGTGCTTTCAGGGCTTAGGAGAATGAAGATTTTCTGCTAAGATTTCACCTCCTGACCCCATTCTCGAGTGGTAAGACACCCTGTATCCTGTCTCTCTGTCTCTCTCTGTGTCTCTCTCTGTCTTTTTAATTTTTTAATTTTTCTTTTTGTCAGTTTTTTAAGGTAAAGTATTTTCTTGGCTCTCAGATCCTCCTTTATCTTGCTAATAATCCCCTTTCCCTCCTCCCATTTAGGAGAGGCAAAAGTGCAGGCCTTCAGAAGAAGACTGACTCCTCCATTGGAGCTGAAAACTAGTGCTTTCATGCTTGCATGCTGCACAGTTTTCATTTTTGCCTTTAAAAAATGAATAAATAATGGGGCCAGCAAGTGGTGTGGTGGATAAGGGTGTTGGACTTCCACATAGCTGACCCCAGTTCAAGTCCTGGACCTGGCAACTTTCTCTCTCTCTCTCTCTCTCTTTCTCTCTCTTCTCTCCCTCTCATTCTGTTCCTCTATGGTCAAATTTTAAAAGAAATAAAAGTTAAGGGAACCAGCAGTTAGCGTAATGGCTATGTCGCTGGACTCCCACGTAGTCGACCGCGGTTCGCGTCCCAGACCCGGTGGCTTAGAACTCACGCCGGGCGCGTGTGCATACGTGCCCAAGATCCCGAGAGGAGAATGGAGGAGAAGGGATTGCGGCGTGACCATCCCCCCTGGGGGGTGATTTCTCGCTTTCTATCTCTCTGTCTCTCTCTGTCTGTCTGGCGAGCGCACACGCCCTATAGCGAAAACCTCTCAAAAAAAAAAAAAAAAAAAAGAAATAAAAGTTAAATAAGAATACTTCTCAAAAAATAAATAAATACATAAGGGTATTTTTGTGTGTGTGTTTTTTCCCCCTCTCCTTTTTCTTTTTCTCTTTCTCTGTTTTCTATCCTTTTTCTTTCAGCTTCATCATTTGGATGCTCAGCCTCCACACACTGAGTGTCTAGACAGGTCTAAGTGAACCATAGCCAAACATCCAAATACTATAAGGGTCAACATATTTCTCAATTCCCACTGAATCTGCCACACAAAGGGAGAAATACAGAATGGCAAAAGGATTGCAGATCACCTCCTCCTGCACACCTCTGAACTCTCAGATCAAACTTCTAGAAATTAGGAAGAAACATATAACCCATCAGATGACCAGATATCACTGCAGAGGCACAGGAAATATGAGAAACCAAGATAATACTTCTCCCCAAAGGGAAAAAATAACTCCTCTCCATCCACAAACTGTACAATGGAACTCACAGAAATGTCTTATAAAGAATTTAGAATATTCATAGTGACAAAGCTAACAGATATACAAGAGAAGAGACATGAACTCCAGAAAAGGCAGGAGAAAAGAGCTGATGAGTTCTAGGAGGTGAGGAATTCCTGCATGATCTGAAAGAGGAAATAAACACTTTAAAAAATAATCAAATTTAACTGTTAGAGATAAAGGCTCTAATACAGGAAGTCAAGCCTCTCTTGAAAGTATTAAAAGAAGACTAGGTCATACAGAAGATCAAATCTCAGATGTAGAAGACAGAATCACTGGCTAGGAAAATCCACCATGAAGACTGAGAAAATAGCCCCCCAAAATGAGAACAATATATAAGAAATAATAGATACCATTAAACATCCAAACATCTGGATAATCGGTATCCCAGAAGGTAAAGAGACTAATAAGGGCATTGTTAATCTATTCCATGAAATCCTGGAAGAAAATTTGCCAAACATAGAGAGGCATTCAAAGATCCAGACCCAAGAAATACAAAGGACCCCAAATAAAATCAACCCCAAGAAGATCTTTTCTAAGACACAGTATAGCCAGAATGGCCAAAACCACAGACAAAGATGAGAAACTAAGATGGGCAAGAGAGGAACATCGAGTTATCTAGGATATCCCTTCAAGCTAATGGTAGACCTCTCATTGGAAACAATGCAAGCAAGGGAAGAATGAGACAATATATTCAAAATGTTAAGTGAAAAACAGTTTCAACCAAGAATTTTATACCCAGCAAGATTATCCTTCACATGGGAAGAGAAGACAAGAACATTCTGAGAGAAACAAAACCTGAAAGAATTTACCAACACCAGATCTTCTCTCCAAGAAGTTCTGAGAGAGTGCTATACCAGGAAAACTAAAGTCAGACACAGAAATTAGAGTTCAAAAACAACTAAGAAAATGGACAGCTTAATGGTAGAGGCAAGTCGGGAGTTGAATGTTATCATCCAGAATTTAAATGGAAAGATCTGACCACAACAGAAGATAGATTGAGTACATGAGGCTGAACAGGTAAAATAGAATTTTACAGCTTTTGACTAAAACATCACTGATCTTCTCTATGCTTTGTTTTTCAGAGTTAAGGATTTTTGTCTTCTCTTGAGTTGACAGGTCCATGTACATACTATTTGAACAGAATCCTAACCTGTTTCCTGGCTTTAAGTCTTAAGCAAAGTTTTTTTGTTTTAATTTATTAAAACTAAAAGTGACTTTCCTAAAATTAAAAAATATATTAAAAATAACTATTTAATGACCACAGTAAATTATATAGGCTCAGCTAGGTGCTACTTTATAGTATATTCATTCTACTCACAGAGTTTAATACCTAAAGTCAAACATGTGTTCACAGGTATGTATATATCAGCCGAACTTGCTATTGAAAGTAGTTAGATTAAGATATTTTGTGAACCAATAAAATGTGTGTGGGGGGGAAGGAATGGAAAGCAAATGCAAATACCAGAGATAGTGGAGAGGAGGGTGGGAAATTACAGAGAGTGAGAAATACACACACACACACACACACACACACACACATATATGTAATGGGAAATGGAAAATCATTTGTTGATGATAACATGTATTATTAAGCCACTATACAGTGCATTCTGAATGGGAAATGGCATTTTCTATGCTGTGATGATGTTCAGTGAATGAATGTTAAATAAATAAATAAATAAATAAATAGAAAGAAATGATGGTGTAAATATGGGCTGCCTTAAAAGTCATAATGTGGGGCTGACAGGTGATGTGGCAGTTAAGGATGCTGGACTCCTGTTTTCTTTTTCACTATCCCTCTCTCTCTCTCTGTCTTGTTCTCTCCCTCTCTCTCTCTCTCTCTCTCTCTCTCCCACTCTGATCAAATTAAATCTGATGATCCAATATTTGTATAGTATTCTTCATATAGATTAACTAAAATTGTATTTAGCTGTTCACAAAAGTTGCATAGTACTGGAAGAAGTTATACCTGTGATTATTGATTCATTTTTTTTAGAAACTTTTGCTATAGGGTGCATGTACTCACTGGAGAGACAGAGAGAGACAGACAGAAAGAAGACAAGAAATCACCCCCCAAGGGGGATGGTCATGCTGCAATTTTTTCAACATTCTTCTTTTGGAATTTGGACACACATGCACACATGCCCAATGTGAGTTTCAAGCAATTGGGTCTGAGATTCGAACCACAGCCAACCATGTGGGCGTTCCATGATGCAACAATTACATTATCTGCTAGTCTTGAAACCAATTTTTTAAATCAAAGTATGATATTCAACTTCATACTACATATTTTGCCTAATCGAATACATTTCCAGTTACTATGTGATATGACTTAGTAAATGTAATCTATTGATGACATCAAAACTTAACTTTTAACAAAAGACTGAAATGCTCTCCCAAAACACATGCTAGAGAGTCATAAATTAAGAGGACACTGCTGGATTTGGGTGGAATTTCCTATGGTTTCCACACATGGTTTTGGCCTGCATGCGTCTGTGTTTAATAGTGAGAGTCAAAGGTCAATGTACTTTCTCCTTATAAACAACCAATTACATGGGTGACCTAAAGATAAAGTTCTTGTTGATGGAGACATGTTAATGAAAATCTATTGGGAATCCTGTCATCTGGTATCACTATTTTTGTCCCTCAAAGTAGCTATATTTTTCAACCTCTCCTGGAAATTAAAACATATTTTAGCTCTTGGTGCCCCAACTAATGAGTGATAACTATATGTGTATACACACACACACACACGTGCCTGTGTGTAGTGACTGTGAAGAATTAATCACATCTTCACTGAATTTTCACTGATTAGTTCAGGGGAAAAAAAATTCAATATAGAGGCTAACAAGATAAATTATGACTTAAAATTCACTAGGAGATTATAAGAGAAGGGAGAGGGGGAGGAAATTGTGATAGGAGCACAATTAAATCAAATAAAGCTATTGCCCAACCTAGGAGTATAATTTTTTTTTTTTTTTTTGGAGAGGTTTTTGCTATAGGGCACTTGCACTTGCCAGACAGACAGAGAGAGACAGAGAGACAGAAAGCAGGAAATCACCCCCCAGGGGGGATGGCCACGCCGCAATCCCTTCTCCTCCATTCTCCTCTCGGGATCTTGGGCACACACGCACACACGCCCGGCGTGAGTTTAAGCCACTGGGTCCAGGACTCGAACCGTGGTCGACTACGTGGGAGTCCAGTGACAAAGCCATTACGCTAACTGCTGGTCCCCCTCTAGGAGTATAATTTTAATGTGATACAATTATCTTACTTGACTCAAATTATTCAAAAGGTAATTAATGCCTACAGTTGTTATATGGCTATAGTTCTTCTCTTACTTTTTTTTTTTTTGAGATATTTTTGCTATAGGTCACATGTGCTCATCAGAGACGCAGAGAGAGACAGAGAGACAGAAAGTGAGAAATCACCCCCGGGGGAATGGCCATGCTGCAATCCCTTCTCTTCCATTCTCCTCTCAGGATCTTGGGCACCCGCACACATGTGCCCAGCATTTAAGCCTCCAGGTCCAGGACTTGAACCACGGTCAACTATGTGAGAATCCAGCAACATAACCATTATGCCATCTGCTGGTCCCAGTTATTTTTTGAAAAATAGAGCACTGGGGCCAGCTAATGTCATGATGGTTAAGGGTGCTGGACTCCCACATGGTCAACCATGGTTCAAGTCCTGGACCTGGCTGCTTGCTTTCTCATTCTCTCTCTTTTTCTCACTCATTCTGTCCTTCTCTGGTCAAAATTTAAATAAATAAATAAGCTTAAATAAAACATTAAAAAAATAATAATATGGCATCAAAGTTAGTGATGCCACATGATTTTATTTTAAGAAACTTACAAACACAGCCAGAAATTCTCAGTTACCAATCAGGAAATTTTCATAGACATGGACAATGACATCTGCTGCCATTCCTTCCAGGACCCCCTGGCAATACCAAAATTCTTGCATGTATTCCCTAATATTTGTGTATAAACTATGCATGCCTTCTATATACTTTAAATCATATTTAGATTACTTATAATAACTAACAAGAAAAATGTCTGTAGATGGAGCCCACGTAATGGTTATGGCTCTGGACTTCCACGTAGTCAACCACAGTTCGAACCCCAGAATCAGAGGCTGAAAACTCACACCAGGTGTGTGTGTGTGTGTGTGTGTGTGTGTGTGCCCAAGATCCCAAGAGGTGAATGCAAGAGAAAGGACTGTGGCATGGCCATCCCCTCTGGAGAGTGCTTTCTCGCTTTCTGTCTCTCTGTCTCTCCAGCGAGAGCATGCACCCTATAGCAAAAATCTCTTTAAAAAAAAAAAAGGTCTGTATATATTCAATACAAATGCAATCAACATTTGTCAATTTTCTTTTTTATCTAAGTTAGTTGAATTTGTGGATTTGGAACCTGCAGATACGGAGGGTCAAATGTATCTTTGGGGTAGGGGTATAATTCAGGGCCTTGACTTTAAAAATGCAGAAAACTGAAAGTACAAATATTCAAATTAACAGATGGTTAGACTGCTCTTAGCAGAGGCAATAAAAAGAGTGCAAGTCTCACCAGAAGTGTATTTAGTTACAATTCAGTATTGTAGGGTTTTTTTTCAAGTACATTCCGTTACAGTGGGATTTTTATCTATTCCTGTCAAGATTCTGGTCCCTTGAAAATTGAAGCATATGGAAAGCCTTCTATTCGTGTTCTTTTCATAGGATTACCATAACACTGGAAGTATCTAGCCAAAACCTGACCAGAAATTTATATTTTCTTTCTTCTAGACTCTAGAAGACTATCATGACTTCACATCCATTTCTACATTCCAACCCCTTCAGACAAAGCTAGGCATTCCTCTTCCTCGCTCCCATAACATGCAGCAAAGACAACTATTTTATGTTTCATTAAATAATTTTATAACTATTTACATATGGGTCACTTTGGAGGTCAGAGTCTTTTTTTTGGGGGGAGAGGTTTTTGCTATAGGGTGCGTGCGCTCGCCAAAAGGACAGAGAGAGACAGAGAGACAGAAAGCGAGAAATCACCACCCAGGGGGGATGGCCACGCCGCAATCCCTTCTCCTCCATTCTCCTCTCAGGATCTTGGGCACACACACACGCGCGCCCGGCGTGAGTTTAAGCCACCGGGTCCGGGACTCGAACCACGGTCAACTACGTGGGAGTCCAGCAACATAGCCATTACGCTAACTGCTGCTCCTGGAGGTCAGAGTCTTATTTATGTTTTTTATTTTCTTTTAAAAGAGATTTTTGCTATAGGGCCCGTGCACTCGTTGGAGAGACAGAGAGACAAAAAATGAGAAATCACCTCCCAGGCGGAATGGCCATGTCACAATCCCTTCTTCTCCATTTGCCTCTTAGGATCTAGGGCACACATACACATGTGCCCAACCTGAGTTTACGTTGCCAGGTCTGGGACTCAAATCACGGCTGACTATGTGGGACTCCAGCAACATAACCAAGTGGAGGTATGTAATCTCTATGGCAAACATCATCATTAGAGGACTGAGTGAAGCAAATGATTTTCAGAGTGAAGACAAGGACCTTAGGAGAGTTCCCTAGAAATCAGAACATTGAAGAACTCAGTTTTGTCACATTAATTAGAGTAGATTTGACCCATAGGAAGTAAACCCTTTAAAATACTGATGCCTAAAGATGCTCTCTCCTGTTGCTTCAGTTATCCATTTGTATAGGTGGTATGAGGACTGAATTACCAAAAGTGTCACTAATGCTGCTGTAGCTACTGCTGCAATCACTTCTTAGAATCATAAAAAAAAAAAAAAAAAAAAAAAAAAAGTATGTGTGGGCCAGCTGGTGGCCTGGTGCTTAAGGCAGCTGGAACCCACATTGCTGATAGTGTGGGTCAAGTTCCAGACCCAGCAACTTGGAAAACATGTCAGGCATGTGGACATGCTGAGAATTCCAGAAGGAGAATGGAAGAGAAAGGATTGTGGTGTGGCTATTCCCCCCTGGAAAATGTTTCTCACTTTCTCTCTCTCTCTCTTTCTCTCTCTCTCTCTCTCTCTCTCTCTCTCTCTCTCTCTCTCTCTCTGTCTGCCTTTCTTTGATGAGTACACCTACCCTATAGCAAATTATACACCCAGAAAAGAAAAGTTTGTGTGCATTAGAAGGGGAGGATTTTGTATCCCTGAGTGACATATTTTTTTGCAAATTTATTTAATGAGTCCCAATTTTTTTCTACAGGGTATGTTCACTTGCCAGAGAGAGAGAGAGACAGAGAGATGGAGAGAGAGGAAGAAGAGAAAGCACCACCCATGAGAATGGTCATACCGCAATTTGTTTTCTTCTATCTAGTCTTCCTTTTGGGATTTTCGAGCACATAAGCCACTGTGTTTCTCAGGCAGCCAGTTTAGGGACACCAACTGTGCATTTGACCATGTGGGATCTTGCTGCCTTAACCACCAGACTATGGAACTGGCCCAAAGGGTCTCAATTTTTTTGTTTGAGAGTTTTGTTTTGTTTCATTTTGTTTTGCTATAGGGTATGTGTACTCACCAGAGAGACACAGAGAGACAGAGAGACAGAAAACAAAACATCACCCCTCAGGGAGATGGCATGCTACAGTCCCTTCTCCTCCATTCACCCCCTGGGTTCTTTGGGCATGCAACGCATACACACCGACGTGAGTTTTAAGCCACAGGGTCTGGGACTTGAACCATGGTCAACTAGATGGGAGTCCAGTGACAACCATTATGCCATCTGCTGGTCCTTGGGGCCCAATTTTTGAAAAGACAGTGAGTATGAGAGAGTAGTTTTCCGTTGCTATGGGCTCATTTACTGGGTGTGTTCTATTCTCTCCTTGTGTACAATGGGGTAGCCAGTTCTCCCAAAGCCACGTTAGAGTCAGTAAAAGATGCAATCAGAAAATATAAAATAAATCATTTGGGGAGTTCAATTGCTTGGAAATGTAAGGTACACTCCTTTTAGGAGGACTTCCTCTTGGCTCTAAGATGAATGCCACTTTCTGTGAGCACTTGGATGGGATGAGTCACTTATCTTTCCAGAGCTATTTCCTGAAGTATAACTGGATTATCTTCCAGGCTTTTCTAGCTCTATCGTCACATGGCTCTAAAATTTTTCCGTCTTCCCAAGTTTGGGAAAAACTCCAATCTTCAACCCCTTAACTGAACTGCATTTGCTATCTTTCATCATTCTAACAGCTTCTGAATCTCAGTTCCTCCAAAAATACATGTAGGTATAAACATATCACAATTTCTTTTTTTCAGTGACCATGGCAGCAGGTGGAGAGGCTAGGCTCTATATGTGGGTAGAGTGCTTTGAAAAGATCAATGCTCCTTGAATATGAAAGATTATTATGTAGAAGCCAGGTGTTCAATAATTTAAAACAAACAGACCAAAAAACCTTGACAGGTTTTTTTAATGATTCATATAGTATTATAAATTGTGTGCACAGTTGCAGGATAAAACTATAAATAGGGTGAGATAACTGCAAGATTTTTGCCATTTTGAATTAAGCCCTGCACTTACAGTAGCCACCTCCCCTCTCAAAAAGAATGTAGTTGAAAGAAAAGTATGATGAACATTGTAAAGTCGGTTTCTTTGTTTTCTTTTTAGAGAGAGATTTTTGCTATAGGACACATGAACTCGCTGGAGAAATAAAGCAATAGAGAGACAGAAAGTGAGAAATCACCCCCACCCCAGCCCCTCCATGGAGGATGGCCACACAGCAATCCCTTCTCCTCCATTCTCCTCTCAAGATCTCAGACATGCATGCGCATGCACCCGGCGTGAGTTTAATGCTGCTGAATATGGGATTCGAATCACAGTCAACTATGAGGGAATCCAGCAAAGTAGCCATTATACCATGTACTGGCCTGAGAAATCACTCCCCAGGGGGTATGACTGCTTCAATCCCTTCTCCTCCAATCTCCTCTTGGGATCTTGGGCACACACGCACATGCGGCCAGCGTGAGTTTAAGCACCAGGTCCAGGACTTGAATCGCAGTTGACTACGTGGGAGTCCAGCAACATAGCCATTACGTTATCTGCTGGTTCCTGTAAAGTCTATTCTTAAACACACTTTTTGTCATTACCACTGATTGGTCAGCAATTTCAGTACATGTAGACATAACTCACTTGTCAACAAAACAAGTGAATATACTTCTCAATTAAGCTTTAATATTCTTTAGTGGGTTTTTGTTTGTGTATTTTTGGGTAACATACTAAATACCAAATAAATATTTTCCTTAAATTTCCAAAGAATTATTCATTTCACATTTTGCAAATCTGAAAGTCTAATTAACCTATACAATATAATAATTTAAAGCTATTATAATAAACTTGATTTAGGTTTTCCATGTTATGTGTTTTTGTCAGGTCATGGTTTTCATGCACCTTACAGTGCAGAAAGGGAGGGTGATACCACACGGGAAGTTAAGTCTAGAATTCTCTGTGCAAAGGCTCTGCCAGAGATCAGTATGTCACGATCCATTTGGGTGAATATGTACTAGATCAGTAATTTATTCCTAAGTCACCAATACTACTTGTCAGTTCTTATTCATTTGAAGGAATAAAAAGTAAGATCATTCTTAACAGTAATGTAAAAATGAATTATTAACCAGTTTTTAGGAGGAATGCCTGGATATAACAAACAAAAATTTAGTCAACAATCTGTATCATTTGAGTGATACGATCCCAGATAAGTCCGTCTGTTATCATCATCACTTTCTTGATTTCACCCTCTAATTTCATTGTCCACTACCAGATCCTGTTTCTCAGGGTTTCTGTTTTCTACAAACACTAGCATGGCCATCCAAACCTCCCTAAATCAAGGATAAAACAATAACAGTATAGATATGCCTATTGCTTATTAAATACCGACTATGTGCCATATTCTGTGCTAAGTACAAGAAAATTAATAGAACAGGGTGTCTTCCCGGAAAGTTTCATGAGTGAGAGAGAGATGAATGAGTTTCATTTTCTTTTTAATGATTGTCATAATGCAATGAATGCTGCCATAGCGGTATGTGCAAGGTGTTATGAAAGACTAGGGAATAGAGTACCTATGATAGGGAACTCTTCAGATAACTGATGGAAAGACTTCATTAAAAAAATAATATTAAGGCATCAGTTGAAGTGGATAACTTTCCATGTAAAAAGAATTACAGATACAAAGTCATGGAGGTCTTACAAAATGTGGCATATCTTTTTGGAAATCACAACTGATTTCAAAAGATTAGAAGGATGACAATGGAGAAGAAAGTAGTGGTGGTGACACAAAGGTATGACATTTTAGGGTCGTAACGATCTTTCTAAACTGGGCTTTATTTAAAAGTTAATGAAGAGGGGAACCAGCAGATGGCATAATGGTTACATTGCTGGACTCCCATGTAGTTGACTGCAGACCTGGGCCCAACACATGCATGCATGTGTGCCCAAAATCCCAAGAGGGGGGGCCAGCAGGTGGCATAGTGGTTAAAGGCGTTGGACTCCCACATGGCTGACCTTGGTTCAAGTACTGGACCTGGGCCTGCTTTTCCACTTTCCCTCTCTCTCTTTCTCTGATCAAAACTAGAAAGTAATAATAATAATAAATAAAGTTAAATAAAATAATTCTTTTTTTTGAGAGGTTTTTGGAATAGGGTGTGTGCTCACCAGAAAGACAGAGACAGACAGAGAGACAGAAGCAAGAAATCACCCCCCAAGGGGAATGGCCATGCCGCAATCCCTTCTCCTCTATTCTCCTCTCAGGATCTTGGGCACGCACGCACGCTCATGCAACCAGCATAAGCTTAAGCCACCGGGTCCAGTACTCGAATTGTTGTCAACTAAATGGGAGTCCAGCAACATAGTCATTATTGCAACTGCTGGTCCCTAAAAAATGAAAAATCCCAAGAGGAGAATGGAGCAGAAAGGATTGTAGCATGGCCATCTCCCAGGGGGTGGATGGAAGGAGAGAGCTGACTTCTTGCTTTCTCTCTCTCTATCTCTCTGAGGAGTGCGTGTGCCCTACAGCAAAAAAAAAAAATTCTCAAAAAAATGTTAATGAAGGGGTACTGGAGAATTTTTAATACAAGAATGACAAGATCAGATATGCTTTTGTTTTTAATGACACTGACTTTTGTTTTCTTAAATGCAGGGTAGATTACATAGGATAAGACTAGAAATCACCAACTTAAGCTATTGCAACACAACTCAGTAAATAATGGAAGGAGGGAGAAAAGCAAGCAAGAAAGAGGAAGGAAGACTCTCAGAAAAAAATACCGATCGGAGAGGGGACATTTTTGAGATATTTAATAGGTGGAGTCAGTGGAATGCAGTGACTGACTAGACAGATAGACGAGAAGGAAGAAGTTGAGTATGATTGCCACATTTCTAGCCAGAGCACCTGAGGAGCAGAGGTTCAAGTCACTGGCGTCAGCACAGCAGATGAACAGGTCTCACCAGGAAAGAGAGAAAATTATTGGCTCTTCTTTGGTCTTGTTAAATATGACATGCCTGGAGTTCATCCCAGTAGAGCTCAGAAGAGAAGTCTTTACTGGAAGCACATTTTAGAGTTAACAGTGAATGAGTGTAAATGGAAAGCAAAGAAGTCCTCTAAAATTGTAGAGTATAAGAGACTGGCAAAAAAAAAAAAAAAAAAGGAAATATTCTTTAAAATATCAATTCCTGGTCTAACCCCATAGCCTAGTGGTTAAGTGAACCAGATTCCACATGTTCAACTGCAGTACAAATATCAACCCCAATGGCTCGAAAAACGTAGTGTGCAAAAGTGCATCTGTGCCCAGAGTTCTAATGAGATGGAGAAATGGAGGGGAAGGGAATGTGGCATGATCACACCCCTTTTGGGGTGTGTCACTCCCTCTCTCTGACTCTCTGGTGAGCATGTGTACATTCTAACAACTAAAAAATACCAACACCTATAGGGCAGGAAAGCAGAAAGAGACAGGCCAACTTAAAGCTTCCAGAGGGGCCAGCAGGTGGTGTGGTGGTTAAGGTGCTGGAGTCCCACATGGCTGACCATGGTTTGAGTCCTAGACCTGGCAGCTTGCTTTCTCACTTTCCCCTTTTCTCTCTGTCTCTGTGGTCAAATTTTAAAATAATAATAAATAATAATGACAAATTAAATAAAGAAATCATTTTTAAATGAATTAAAAAAAAAAAAAAGAGCTTCCAAAAAGGTAGACAAAAAAGGAGACTTTTAAGAAAGAAATAGAGCGACCAGCAGTTAGTGTAGTGGCTATGTCGCTGAACTCCCAGTCGACCACAGTTCGAGTCCCAGACCAGGTGGCTTAAACTCATGCCAGGCGCGTGTGCATGCATGCCCAAGATCCCCAGAGGAGAATGGAGGAGAAGTGATTGCGGCATGGCCATCTCCCCTGGGAGGTGATTTCTCGTTTTCTGTCTCTCTGTCTCTCTCTGTCTCTCTGGCGAGCGCACGCACCCTATAGCAAAAACCTCTCCAAAAAGAAAGAAAGAAAGAGAGAGAGAGAGAAAGAAGGAAGGAAGGAAGGAAGGAAGGAAGGAAGGAAGGAAGGAAGGAAGGAAGGAAAGAAAAGGGATGAGTTTCCTCATCTGCTGGGTAGTATCGTCATGGAAGTTAGATAACTCTCATAAAGTGTTTCTCATGATGCCTGCATATAGCAAGTCCTAAATAAATGTAGAAGATGAGGGCTTTAGACAGGACAAATCTAAAGCAGTAAGGATGGCTTGACTAGTGAGGCATACAGATGATTTTGCTTACTCTGTTCCTTTTATCGATAAAAGGAATGCTGGAGAGATGAGTCACTGTTCACCATGTGATTATGGTGTTCACCTGTTAATGAGGGGTTGACTAGTGTAGTTTCATCAAAATCCGTTCAGTAGACATAGTTATCCTATCAAATTGCTATAAAAGTGTTTAAATATCTGATCTCAGTTTTTATACTTATCTCCTCTCACACCAGAATCAGGTCATATAGATCGGCACCAGTTCACAGACCACACTTTGAGAAGCGCTGGTCTAGGGAACAACTTTTTTTTTTTTTTTGGAGAGGTTTTTGTTTTTTTTTTTGCTATAGGGCGTGTGCGCTCGCCAGACAGACAGAGAGAAGAGACAGAGAGTCGGAACGCAGGAAATCACCCCCCCAGGGGGGATGGCCACGCTGCAATCCCTTCTCCTCCATTCTTCTCTCGGGATCTTGGGCACGCACGCACACGCGCCCGGTGTGAGTTTAAGCCACCCGGTCCGGGACTCGAACCATGGTCAACTACGTGGGAGTCCAGTGACATAGCCATTACTCTAACTGCTGGTCCAGGGAACAACTTCTTGAAATAGTCATGAGAACAAAAGGGAAGTGTAGGTTTTCAGTAAAGTCTTACATAAAATATAATTATATTTTATGATTCACTTTTACTAAACTCATAGAAGGGTGATATATAAACCTGAATACCAGTGCATTTGTAATAGAATAGTTCCATTTCAGGATCAGAGGCCAAATTAATCATTAAAAGCTTGTTTGTTGAGCAAAGAACTGGAGAATAAGAAAGTAAATAGCCTTAAGGATATTTCAAGGCCAGGAGAACAACCTGAAAGAGTGGTGGAAATAGGGATTCTTGTGATTGGACTACTGTGATTTGAGTCCCAGCCGCATTACGCAGAACACACTTGTGTGACCTTAAACTTTCTGAAGTTCTGTGCCTTGATTTTTATAATGGAAATAATATCACTTAAGAGAGATTTATAGAAGGATTGTTACAGTACTTATACAGTATGTAGCACACAGTATACACTCAGTAAATATAAGTTGATGTTATTAATGGGTCCCTGTAATAGGTTTATTTCTACAACAACCAGTATGCTGATTACCCATTCAATGTCTCTTCTCTAGAGAGTGCTATATACACACTGACAACCTTCAGATCTTTAGACTTTGCCCTTTTACGTGCCCAGTTACCGTCTTCCTTCTGTTCTTACAATCTTCCTTTGGAAAGATAGAATAAAATTGATTCAGTTTCAACTTACAATCACATTCCAGTGTGGATTCCCTTAGATCACACCCAAGTCACCTTGTGATTTAGATACTTCCAAATGTTAGTTATGCAGTTAGAGGCAATCTCTTTGTTTATAGCAACAGACCTGGTATATAAGAGGGGTCTTCAAAAATTTCATTAAAAAAAGTGTAATATGAAATTACGCATGAATTTCCTTTTTTTTTTTTTGCACCAAAATAACTCAAACTTTAATTCCATTTTGCTCAGACTTTTTAAAGTCTCTTCTTAAGTCTCTTCATCATAGGAGAGTATCTGGTTTAATTTTCCAAAGACAACTTAATTTCCCTTTATTTCAAATTCTCAGTGAGTGTCTCATTACATTCAATGTGATCAATATTCAATGTATTACATTCTCACATCTGATGAGCAAATAAGTCCATATTAAAGGCAGAAGATAATCAAACTAATTCTCTAAGAACATGGAATGAGAACAAGAACGGTTGCAGTGATTTGACAGATGAGTAAGGTTAGAATAACTTTGTGCCTCCCTATCAGCTGCAGAGATAATAATAAGGCTACAGAGCTTTCAGAGCAACCTTTGCTCAGACAAATTCCATTTCCCAATTTCTAAATGTAATGCAATCTTCTACTTCTGAATAGTCATCATACACTTTAATGTTTCAAAATTCTCCCACAGATTACATTCAGATACTTATTTTCTGAAAATATTAAGAATATTTGGGGGTTTTTTTCTTTTTTTTTTTTTCTTTCTTTCTTTTTTTTTTTTTTTTTTTTGCCATAGGGTCCACTCACTTGCTGGAGAGGGGAGAGACAGAGAGAGATAAAGTGAGAAGTCACTCCCCTCAAAGGGGGATGGCCACACCACTATCCCTTCTCCATTTTAGGCACACATGCTCATGTGCCCAGTGTGATTTTTCAAGTCACCAGGTCCAGGACTCAAACCGTGGTTGGCCATGTGGGAAGGCAGCCTCCTTAACCACCATACCACCACTTAGCCCCAAATATTTACTATTCTAAAATGTTCTTTGTGCATTCAGTTGAAATTATTTTTCACTGATTATGAAAGAAACATTTGTGAAAGAAATTAGAAAATATAGGAAGCTATAAAGAAATTATCATTACATCACCCAACATTACATCACCCAATGACACCCACAAAGTACTTAAATGTCAGTATTACACTATTAACATTTTACTTCTTTCCATTTTTAACTCATATTTTATACAGTTGTAATTATACAAATTACATAATTTGTATCCTACTTCTTTTCATTTAACATTACAAAGTATTTTTTTTCCATGTCATAAGGATTTTTTTAACATTATAGAATGGTTAGATCTAGCTAATTATCATACACATTACTTTCCACAGCTATCATTTCTGTGATGAGAATACTAAACATACACTCTCAGCATTTTTCAAAAATATATCATCAACTGTAGTCATATTGCTGTACAAGAGATGTCTTGAACTTATTCCTATTCCTCCTACCTAACTGTAATTTTGTATTCTTTGACCAGCATCTTCCTAACCCACCACTAACCCATCACTACCACCTTCATGTTGTTCTTCATAAGATAACAGAGTATCTAGAATGTGCTAGACATTTAACAATATGTGTTGGAGAGAGAAGAGGAAAGTTAACAGCCAAAACTATGGGAGTAGGCAAAAATTCCAGGGACAGTGGAGAGGGAAACCAAGAGGCCCTAGGACAAAAACCCAATGAACACCTTCATTAAAGGAATTGAGAGACTGAGAGAAACCTAGAAAGAAAACAAGAAATTGGAATGGGATGCCTCAACAATATTTTAGGTGAGAAGGTAACCTGGTAATATTTAAGCAAATACTTGTTAAGTATTGACTATGAACATTCATATGTCAGAGGTTTCAAGAATATATGATATGGCAACTATCTTTTTGTATTATTCTTATTACCAGACAGCTTGTGCACTTGCCAGAGAGTGGTAGAGAGACAGGGAAAGTAGGGGAGAAAGAAAGGACACCCCAATGGGGCACAGTCACACTGCAGTCCCTTCTCCATTTCTTCATCCTGTGCGGATTTAGTGCACACAAAGGCATCTGGCATGTTTTCAAACCACCAAGGCCAGGAATATAAACCACAGTCAGTCATGTCAGATTCAGCTCTCTTAATCACTAGGCTATAGGGACAGCCCAACAGCTATCTTTAAATAGAAAAACTATTAAAAGGCTTTTATACTCATTTCTACTTACCTTCAATATCTTCCAATGATGTAGTTAGCTACAGAAATACACTAAGAGAGCATGTCTGTTGAACATGTTGAATTAAAAAGCAGTTGCGTTCGAGTAGGGGAAAATCATGAGTATTGTAGCTTTTGTTAAATAAATGTTATTATGTTTGCAGGAAATTGTTCAAGAACATTTCCCCTTATGTAAGGCATGCCCCAGTAATGCTGCTTAGGTCAGTGCCTGTCTGGATTATCTGCAGCCTAAATGCCAACTCCGTAAATTAAACCTGTCAAGTGACAGCTTTGCCATAGCATGCATAACCAACCTTTAAAATTTATTTATACTCCATTCCCTTCCTCTAGCCAGATTAAATTCTCCTTTCCTAAGCTATTTTTGCCTCACTTCAGACTGTGGCATAATTCAACATGTTCTAAACAATTACATAGAGACGGTGGCCCTACTGATTTCTAATTCCCAAAGGACTTATATTCAGGTTATAGAACAGCAAGAGAAATTTAGCTCAGTTTACTGAAAATAAGAAGAGTTACCTCAAACTAGATTCTTCCAGTATGTGAATCAATCATAATAATGACACGCTATGAAAATGCTATGAATTATTATGGGTTCATAATAAGTCTCAAAGAAATTGTTCCTTCTAGCACCCAAATGGAAAATATTCTCAACTAATCTGTCACATCTTAGCACTCACACTGAACTCCCTCGGAAGTGAAAAACTCCCTTTGTTAATGCCAGAATCACTAATGTGAAAACTTACTCTTGTCTAGTCTGAAAATTAGCTAAGCAATTTTCAGGTTTATATAAATTGATTAAAATTAGACAGAAAATGCAAAAGCACAGAAAATGGGCATAATTAGAGGTTAAAGAGAAATGTTTCTTAAAAGTCTGTCTTTAAAAAGTTCAAAAATTGCCTTAATCAATTTTAAAGAGAAAACATTACCTTTAATCCTTGGGTTGGATGACTTAATAAGATGTTTATTTCTGGCTCAGCAGGATTCATTTATAGATATTTTTATTTTTAGTACCCTCCTGGTGGGTGAGTGACGGTTTGGATGTCTGCGTATGTATAAAACCCAAGAGCCCAGAGGAAGCCATTGGCCTGTGAATTTAGTCCTTAGGCTAGATTCCTTGAAAGGCCTGTTTCTAACAGCTTAATTGCTCATTATAATTTCTGTGTCTAAAATTCCCACAGAAATTATGATACTATACTGCTGTTGTATGTATATTCTTCATCAAAACTTGTTTAAAAGAATCTTTAAAATACTTTAACTCAATGTCTTAAGGGAAGAACTTTTTTTTTAACAGAGCATGTTTTGGTTTTTGAACAATTTTAAACAC
Organism: Tupaia tana; assembly: GCA_026018925.1. Classification (NCBI taxonomy): domain Eukaryota; kingdom Metazoa; phylum Chordata; class Mammalia; order Scandentia; family Tupaiidae; genus Tupaia; species Tupaia tana. The sequence continues at coordinate 102,498,929 of JAKSZU010000002.1, read as the reverse complement.
TGTAAATTATATGTTCATAGAAATTTATACTATACTTCCTTACTTTTTTTATAATTACATAAGATTAATTTTGATTGTAAAATAAAAGGGGAAGTTCTAAATAGCAATCAGGAAATAATAACCTTTACAGTGTTGGTAGGAGCCATGATTATATATCTGGATTTTTAGGATACTTCTTAAATACGTGAACAAGGGCCATCCTTCTGCACAAGTATGCAGCCACCTACTGGGTGATAGTCCATTAGGGTATTTGTCTCTATTAAGTATATCTGGCATATCCTAATACCTTGCAAACTACCATCTTTTTCTAGCTTGGTGTTGTCACATTTGGTATTTCTGTCATTACAACGGTAATACTCTTGCTATATTAAATGTCTTTATCAGACAGCCTCATAGCTTCAACCAATATGATATTGAAAAGAATGAAAGTGTCCATTCCTTTTGCACATAAATACCAGTTATTCCATTTTGGTATAAACGGAATCAATATTTACTAGGAGATTTGCTTTCTTCATAGGAATTTCTCTGTTCATCATCATCAGGATTTGCTGATTTAAGCTTCCTGTAGACTCTCATCTCCTGTAAAAATCTTTCTCCTAATCTTTTAGTTTCGTTTATCTCCCCACTGTTGGATCTTGAATTTTGAAAATGCCAATGCAAAGTCTTCCTTATCACCATGAAGTTGAGGACACATATTTTGCCGAGAGGAGTAAGTTCCAACTTGGGCATCTCGTTCAGTAGGAGAGTAAACCTTTAATCCTAGGGCTTCTTCCAGAGTTCATAGTAAATGTTGGTTTGATACTTGTTTTCTTACTTCTTGACACCTGGACCATTATTTGCATGTCATTAGAGTATGCAAGCTGGCGCTCTAAGTACATGTCTGTAAAGGTTATGAGTTCTCAGACCACTGGAGCCTCCTGACCAAGTTGGGATGGACTACTGTTTTGCAAGAATAAGAGATTTTAAATTATTAAACTAGGGACCAGCAGTTGGTGTAATGGCTATGTTGCTGGACTCCCATGCAGTCGACCGCAGTTCAAGTCCTGGACCCAGTGGCTTAAACTCACGTGGGGCGAGTGTGCGTGCATGGTCAAGATCCCCAGAGGAGAATGGAGGAGAAGGGATTGCGGCATGGCCCTCCTCCCTGGAGGGTGATTTCTAGTTTTCTGTTTCTCTGTCTCTACCTTTCCGACAAGAGCACATGCCCTATAGAAAAAAAAAAAAAAAGCTCTCAAAATAAATAAATAAATAATCGAACTGAAGAGATTAGACACTCTCCTGTGAACCACAATGGCCCAGGGCAAGTATAAGCATGGCAGCTAACAGAGTAGAGCCCATGATGAGCTTAAGAGAATTCAGTAAGATCACATTATCTTGTTTCAAATGTGTCTTCTCAGCAGCAAAAGCCTTCTCCATTATTCCATCCTTGAATTATGTCTTTTTCAAAGTCGGACAGAAGGATACTTCATGCAAAAGGCTAAAACCCTTAGAGGCTGCTGTTTAGTCCTCTGGCAAGTTTGATTCCAACTTTCAGAGCTTGCTAAGCACAACCAACTGGATATTTTACGTCAGCACTACTTGTAGCAATTACAGGATCTGTGGATCACAGGCTCACAACTTGTATCACAAGTTCTACCAGAAAACTGGATAACACTGATTTGGCTCTGCTTACTATTTGCTGAGTTTATATCTTGCCTCACACCAATTTCATTTTCCTAACAGTCATTACATGAAAAAAGTTCATTGTTGTAATTAGCATTATTGTGCTTACTAACTTTTGGAGTAAGTGGGTGATTATATATATATATATTTTTTTTTTTTGAGAGGTTTTTGTTATAGGACTTCTGTGCTTGCCAGAGAGAGAGACAGAGAGACAGAAAGAGAAAAATCACCCTGGGGCTGGAGGGGGAAGATGGCTACATCACAATCCCTTCTCCTCCATTCTCTTCTCGGGATCTTGGGCACGCACACACACGTGCCCGGTGTGAGTTTAAGTCACCAGGTCCGGGACTCAAACCGCGGTTGACTACATGGGAATCCAGCAACATAGCCATTACGCCAGCTGCTGATCCCTATGTACATTTTTTAACTACACGATCATATATGGTGGCCAAGGTTTTTATTATATTAACTGCCCACAATCTATCACCAGTATTTTCTACCACTGTGAAATCATGTCAAAAGTTTCTTGATATATAAACAAGCTTAACATTTTATATAACAAGCCTGTCTTCTTCTTTGCCACCTGAGTTCCCTGATCTGCTTAGCTTTATCCCTACCATCTCGACTTAAAAAAAAAACTTCCTGTGTTTTTGTAGGACACTAAGTCTTTACTCCTTTTATCGTTTATTGTGAAGAAACAATATATTTCTCAAGCTCTCTAGTCCCTGAATTACACTGATTCATAACTTTCCCAGGAGAGCAATTTTCTTTAAAATGAAGATGAGTTGCCTTTTGTTCCTTTAAAAATTCGTCCCAATTCTTTTTTTTCATAAGCACTTACTTTGTTTACAGAGTATATGTTTATAAGAAAGTTGAATAACTATGCAAGCAGAGTCTCTAAATAGAAGTTCTAATAAATCCTTAAATGTTGCATTACTCCGACAGAGGACACAATTTGATCCCTAAAGTCCTCTCCAATTTATTGCTCAGTGAAAACAGCAAACAAAAGGCCCTAGTGTGAGTGGAAAATCGAGTTCTTCACAGCAGGTAAAGGTCCTGTTTACTCCTCCAGAAAACTGAGAAGAAAGGGTTTTAGGATTATCAACGACAGAGTTGCCCTTGTCTAGCACAGAACAACTGCGATAAGGCTTTACTTCTCAGGGGCCTGGATTATGAAGCCAGTGGAACAACAGGGCTGAAAATCAGCAAAAGGAAAGCCGTAGATTTGACGCAAAGAATTACATCAGTCCTTGTCAAAACAGACGATTTTTAATTTTTAAAAATGCTTCCTTTTAGCAGTGCTAACCTTTTGTTATCTGTGACAACACATCAAGTGAGCAGCAGTACAATGGATGCATGTGATTCGAAATGCCACAATTGAGCCAACTGCAGCTGCCCGCGTCTGTAGTAGGGAGGCGTGACCAAAAAAGGACTCCAGGGAGTTCAGGGCTTTATCTGCGTGGCTGTCTTGTACAGGATAAGTTTTGAGAAGATAAGTTTCTGCCCACTTGGAAGTGCCTCCAGTAATAAAAATTCATCTTCATCTTGGCCAATTTTAGGGCCGCGGCAAAGTGTTGAATCACCGGGTACACGATCGTGCGACAAATATTACTTGATGACGGAGATCGTAGAGGCGCAGGTGCCAAGGTAAACTGCTGGCGAAGATGACTGTGGATATGACTTAAGGCAGAGAAAACAGGATCGGAGCCGAGAGGCGGGTGTAGCCCTGGAGGCACTGCATTTTAAGTTTGAGGCAAACTACAAGCGTCCCCATGTGACATGTGCGCACTCCTAGGTGTTTTAAATTACGAGAAATAGGGTTTGCGGCGATTCTTCCAGGCGAGAGATCGGAATTCTCTCCCGCTCCCGTCCCTTCCCCACCCCAGGCCTCCTACGTCCCTGAGTCCCTCCTTGACCCCTTCCCTCCCCCTCCCAGGGGATGCTCCTGCCTCGGCACTTCGCCATTCATCAACCGGTTCACACCGGCGGCGGCCGCCGCGGGGTGACGTCCTCACGGGGCGGGCCTTCGCCCCCGCTCGTCGGCTCGGGGCCGCGGTTCCGGCCCGCGATTGGTGGCCGGGGCTTAGCACGTCGCGCCGGCTATAAAAGGGCGGGCTTGTGACGCAAGGGCGCCTCGGCGCGCGTATTGGCTCGTTCGGCTGCGGGCCGGCTCGGCGACGCGCTCTGCTCCGAGCCGCTCACTGCATGGTAGAGCCTGGTGCCCCCGCCGCCGCCTGCATTGCCGCCGCCGCCGCCCCGCGACGACCACCGCCACCCCCTGCCCTGCAGCCGCCGCCACCACCGCCGCCTGTGTCGCCGCCGCCTCGGGACCGGCTGTATGATTAGGCCACAATCTTCAATGAGTAAACATATTCCTGTGAGTAGCCGTCGCATCGCCACCTCTCGGGCTAGGAATCGGCGACAGGCTCCTGGTCTCCTTCGTCCCCTTTGTTCCGAGCCGGACGCCCGCTCTCATGTCACCCGGGGCTGCGGTTGAGGGGTCCCGGGTGGGAGCCGACGAGTTCCGGCCTTGCGGCCACCGGTGGCCACAGACGCCGGGTCGGCGGGGTTGCGAGGCGGCGGTTGGTCCGGAGGCACCGGCTTACGAGTCCCGGCCGAGCCCAGGGCGGCGGGGCTGTGCGGTCGGGCCTGCGCCGTGGGTGGGGGTGGTTTCGGCCGCCGCAGCGGGCCAGGGAGAGCGGCACAAAAGCCGCTTTGTGACCGCCGCCTCCGCCCTTGGCCCTCTGGTCCGACCCGCCCGGTCCCGGCACGGCGGGCTCCGCGGCGTTCCGGGACCCCTTTGTTAGGCCGAAAGAGAGTGGCCACATTGGGAGCGGGAGACGTGGCCCGGGGTGGGGCGAGGGCTGCGCGTGTCACTGCGGAGGCGGATACGGGGAGGGCGCGGCGGCGGCGGGGTCGCCACCAGATCCGGGCCGGCGTGGGGTAGGCGGGGCGGCCCGGCGCGGCTGGTAACGGTATCGGCCGGGAGCTCTCGGAGCTCCGGGGCCGGCACGGGACAGGAGCCCGGTGGTACCACCCCTGTGCTCCGCGGCCCGGACCGGAGCTTCAGACAAAATGGCCTCGGCGCCCGCGCCTGACTGAAGGCGCGGCACGAACCCGTGATTGCGGCGTGGAGAGAGGGCGCCGCGGGCGGGCCTGGGAGCGCACCGCCGCGTGCGCCGAGCGGCGGCCATCGGGGGCATTCCGCGATCTGCAGACTCGAGCCGGGCTCTGCCGGGTGAGGACGCTGGCTCCCGGCCCCGCCCTCCCTCGGGCTCCACCTGGTAATCCGAGCCGTTCTGGATTTAACGCCCCACCTCGGCTCTGCATGATGGGAACAAGTCGAGTCTTGTCTTTTCCCTGGGCAAGTTGTGGAGAAATGGGCTGGGTCTGGCGCTTTGGAAACTGCCAGGGCTATGGTTACACTGAGGCCAAGGAGTCCCCGGCCCAGCATCAGCCTGCAGCTTCTCTGCCAATCTTGGAAGGGCCCTGGGTGGCGCCTTTTAATCCGGGACTATTTAGAACTGTTCCTCAAATCCTTGGTGTCGAGTGCGATTGCCTCCTGTTGGCTTGTGGCAACAGGAACCAGACGCAGAATTCTGAGGTTTATCTTATGCGGTAGAACCCCCCCAACCACCACCACCATTCCAAGAGCATGAAGTTATTTACCCTGGAGTTGGAACTGTCGACGGGCTTAAGGTCCAGGTTCTCAGACAGTGCTTCCTGAGACGCTTTTCATACGAATTTTGCTTAATGAAAGTTAATCAGTTGAAACCCGGAGTAGGAGGCATTTTACACATGCTTTATTCGGTGCATTAGCAAAGTCTTAAGTAGATGTGGTGGAATACACTCGACAGAGCGGGTTATACAGATTAATCGGCTTGACTCTGCAGTCTGACAAACTGATTTAAGCTTCTGCACAGAAATTGCTCTTTTCCCCTCCCTTCCCCCGTGTACAAAGGGAACTTTGAAAAGTTCGTGGAAAAGTGTAAAGTATGAGTTTACTTTGGGTCAAAAAAATTGAAGTCTATGCATAGTATTTGGTTTTTTGTTTTTTATAATGTGCATTTTCTTCGAACTTTTTGAAGAGCTCTGGGAGGGAAAAGAAATTAGTGTCTCCTGTCAAAGATAATTTTTCCAGTCATTTGGGAGGAGGGTTGGTAATGGGGACTGTCTTGGACAGAACAGAAAGACGCCTGTGGTCACCATTGCTTTAATAGAAGTGTGTGGTCCGTCCCCCAACCCCCACCCCCACGCGCGTGCACACACACACACTGGGTGGCTCTATTCAGTATAAGCTAACCAGTTCAGGAAATAATTCATTCTGTATAGTTTTTCCTTTATCTTGATGAAAATGCTTACATGGATGGATATGACCAGACTCAGCTGTAGCCAACAGAAATTTTAGCTATTAAATGTAGAGGTGGTGTGAAATACTGTCTCATAAATCAACTTTCAGTTGTACAAGATAATGCCTAGAAATCAGAATGCTGTAATTTAAAGCTTTTTTTAAGTGACTTCTTTAATCCATTGTTTATCATGAGAAAAGTACCAGAATATGTGTTTTATTGCATTCTGAGGAGGTAGTATTTAAGATTTGAGGTGAAAGTTCAGTAAAATTATTTCCACATTACTGCACTTTCTATTCATTGTAATAGTGATATCTTTAATGATTATATAGTGTTTCAGCTTGCAATAACTATGTGAGGGGCTCATTTGAGCAATCATGAAATATTGAAAGTTCCTTCTTGTGACTGTTTAATAATTCTTGATGCTAGTTTGTCTTTTGTCAAAAAAAAAAAAAAGAAAAGTAGACTGGGTTTCCAACAGGCTGTTTTCTATGAAAAAATAGATTGCCATATGAATCATTCTTCAAAATTTAGAACAGTTCTTCCAGAAAGTGTAACTAGTGTGGGTCTCTATTTACAGGTATGAAATGAAAATGGGAGCTGGTAGTTTTAATTGAATTTTAAACCTTTAGAATTCCTATATTTCAGCATGGGAAACTAATGGAATCTTTTGTTGTCATTGTTACAGATTTTATTTTGCTTTGTGTTTTTTTCCATGAAAATACAAAGTTTGGGGCAGTGGCTGTCACTTAGTGTTCTGCTCATTATTACAGCATTTTCCTTAGTTCCTCCTTTACTACCAAGTGCACAAGTACCTTATAAATTACTTGGGAAAATTCTAACATTAATATTAATGCTTTTCAGGTACATATTCTGAATATCTCAGAAATATTTATTTTAATGTTCAGTATTGGCATACAACTGATTCATTATTTTTGAGAGCGAGATTTTTGCTATTAGGACACGTGTACTCACCAGAGAGAGAGAGACAAAGTGAGAAATAACTCCCCAGCGGGGATGGCCACGCTACAACCCATTCTCCAGTCTCCTGTTAGGATTTGGGGCACATAGGCTCACATACCCAACGTGCATTTCAAGCTGTTGGGACCAGGACTTGAACCGTGGTCAGCTTCCCAGGAGTCCAGCACTTAACCACCACATCACCTTCTGTCCCCTGGTTTTAATTCTTCTTTTTTTTTTTTTTTTTTTTTTTTTTTATAAAGAGGTTTTTACCTCAAGGAGTGCTCACATGGGGGTTGGGGACATGGATATTGAGTAGAAAGTGAGAAATCACCTCGGGGTGGGGGGCAGGGAGGATTGGCCACACTGAAATCCATCTCTCTTCTCCCAAGATCTTGGGCATGTGCACACACTGCACAAGACCCGTGGGATTTTCAAGCCACCAGGTCTAGAACTCAGAACTGCAGTCAGCCATGTGGGACTCCAGCAATGTAACCACTATGCCCTCTGCTGGCCCCTCCTGGCTTAATTATTAGAAGAGAACTTGAGAGAAATATAACTACATTATTTGTAAATTTATTGGTGGTAGTTATCTTGCTTTTGAAATCTATGAAGTATGTCCGAGGTAATTTTAACTTGCAGAGACTCATTTTTCTTACCTGTTAAATGGGAATAAGTTAATAGGTTGTTAAGTAAAATGAAATCATGTGAATGGAAACATGTTGAAACCATCCCTTAAGAAAACTATTGATACAGTAGGTCAAAACATATTTTTCTATGCAGAAATGCATCATGACTTTACCAACAACCCGATATATTGGTTAAAGATACCCTTAACTCTTTTTTTTTTTTTTTTTGGAGAGGTTTTTGCTATAGGGCGCGTGCGCTCGCCAGACAGACAGAGAGAGACAGAGAGATAGAAAGCAGGAAATCACCCCCCAGGGGGGATGGCCACGCCGCAATCCCTTCTCCTCCATTCTCCTCTCGGGATCTTGGGCACGCACGCACACGCGCCCGGCGTGAGTTTAAGCCGCCGGGTCCGGGACTCGAACCGCGGTCGACTACGTGGGAGTCCAGCGACATAGCCATTACGCTAACTGCTGGTCCCAAGATACCCTTAACTCTTTAGAGGAGTAGGTAAATTTTATTTGAGGGCCAGTTAATTTTATTTTAAATAAATGATATGAACTATGTGTGCACAATCTCTGCTTTTAAGGGCATTTTGAAGTTTTGAAAGAGATGATAGAGGAACCAGCAGATGGCATAATGGTTATGTTGCTGAACTCCTACGTAGTGTTCAAGTCCTGGACCTGGCGGCTTAATATTCATGCCAGGCTCGTATGCGTACATGCCCAAAATCCAGAGAAGAGAATGGAGAAGGGACTGTGGCATGGCCATCGTGATTTCTTGTTTTCTGTCTGTTTCTCTGGCAAGTGCACTCGCCCTATAGCAATAATCTCTTAAAAAGAGCGAAATGATAGAAAGTACAGAGGAAAATGTTGGTGTGACTTCAAATTTTAACTTTTTTTTTTTTTAATGTTTGCCATAGGGTAGATGTGTTTGCCAGAGACACAGAGAGTGAGAAGCACCCCCAAGCCCCTAGGATGATGGCCACACCACAATCCCTTCTCCATTCTCTCCTCTGAATCTTGGGTACACATACCTGGCATGATTTTCAAGCTTTTGGGTCTGGCAGTCGAGTCAGCCATGTGTACAGTACCTTAATCTCTGTGCCACCTGCTGGCCTCAAATTTTAACTTCCAAAAAGCAGAATTAAAAGAGTAATCAGGGGCCAGCAGATAATGTAGTGGTTAAGGCACTGGACTCCATGTGATTGGCCGTGGCTTGAGTCCAGATCTAGCAGCTTGAAACTCAGGCCGGGCGTGTGTGTGTGTGTGTATGTGCGCGTGCGTGTGCGTATATGGCCAAAATCCAGAGAGAATGGAGGAGATGGCATTGCAGCGTGGCCATCTCCCCTGGGGGTGATTTCTCGCTTTCTGTCTGTCTCTCCAGCAAGGGCATACACTGTATAGCAAAAATCTTTCAAAAATTAAAAAAGTAATCATTGGGAGGCCAGCAGGTGTCATGGTGGATAAGGCACTAGAACTTCCACCTGGTTTGAGTCCTGGACTTGGTGGCTTGCTTTCTCACTCTTACTCACTCACTCTCTGTCTCTGGTGAGCACACATGCCCTATAGCAATTTTAAAAAACAGAAATAATTTAAGCGTTGTTATACAACTGATATCTGCCCCTCACCCCCATTAAAGTGGTTTTAATAAATGTAAATGGGAAAAGTTGACAATGTAAATGAAGAAAATTGAAAAGGAACTTAAATGTCTTTCAGTGTATGAGTTATGCAAGGATGAATAGCTTCAAAATAATTGAAGTGGTATTGAGTAACAATGTTTCATTGGAAAAATCAATACAGAGTATACAGCTGATTTTTCTTTAAGGAATTTTTGTAATAGGTCAGTAATTTCAGCCTAATCTATTAGAGACTGCTTGTTTCACGCTTACTGGTTTAATCTATAATCATCCCTTGAATTTTGTGATTCAAGTAAAATCAGAAAAGTAGTTTGGGCCCTAATTTGAAAAGATAGTTGCATATTTAACTACTGTACCAATATACATGTTCCTCGTGAATTTGAAAATAACTTTTTTTCTTCCTCTCTCTTTTTCTTTTAAACAGCAGTTTTGTGGTGTTCTTGGTCACACATTTATGGAGTTTCTGAAGGGCAGTGGAGATTACTGCCAGGCACAGCACGATCTCTATGCAGACAAGTGAACTGTAGAAATTGATTACTACTCCACCAAGAAGCCCCCCTAAGCGTGCTTAACCTGGACACAGAAGTTGAATTGAGATCTGCAGAGCATTTTACAAGAGTTCTGACCTGGATGGGGTAAACCTCAGTGCACTTCCTTTCCATTGCCTCAGTATTACTGGATTGAAGAATTGCTGCTTCTTGTTAGGAGGTTCATTTCATTTCTCATTACTGTCAACTTCATACTCAAAGCACTGAGAATTTCAAGTGGAGTATATAGAAGTAGACTTCAGTTTCTTTGCATCATTTCTGTATTCAGTTTTTAAAATTCTCTCATAACCCTATTGAGTGTTTTTTAACTAAATTAACATGGCTCGAATGAACCGCCCAGCTCCAGTAGAAGTCACATACAAGAACATGAGATTTCTTATTACACACAATCCAACCAATGCGACCTTAAACAAATTTATAGAGGTAAGGTTTGATCATTTTTACTACCTTAAATTGATTAAAATGTAATGGCGGGGCTTAAAACTAACAAAATAACTCCTACTTTAGAAAATATGAGATGGTAAATCTATAGTTCTGGGGGCTAGCAAGTGGCATGGTAGTTAAGGTCTTGGACTTCCACATGGCTAGCTGCAGTTTGAGTTTCAGACCCAGCGGTTTGAAACTCGTGCCAGGGATGCATGCTTGCATGCATGCCAACATCCTGGGAAGAGAATGGAGAAGGGATTACAGCATGGTTATCCCTCCAGGGAATGATTTCTCACTTTCCCTTTCACTGTCTGTCTCTCTCCAGCAAGTGTATGCACCTATGGCAAAAACCTTTTTAAACAAAAAATAAAAACAAAACTATAGTTCCAACTCCCAGAAAAGAAATATTAAATGTTTTCCTTTGAGTTAGAAATAAGTTATTTTATCTATTTGGAGAAGAACATTTGCTTGAGTTAGGATCTTTAAGTTAAAACCTAGTTTTTCATGCCTCTGGGTTTGCTAAATATATATATGTACAGTATGTACACACATGTGTGAGAGCAAGAGGTAGGAGCCCCCAGCCGATTGGATCTTGAGCATTCATGTGCATGCCCCATGTATTTCAGACCACTCTATATTATCTCATAAGAAATGTATAGGTGGAAGGCCACCATTATGGATCGTTCATATATCTGTTTTACCTAATGATCAGTGCCACAAACCAAAGTTAATTTGTGTCTTGGAGCCAATTTGTTGCATAGAATTCCATTTTCAGCTACTAATTCTGCTGCTTCTGCTGGTGACTACATAGATAAAACTGTTTCACAACCTTTATTTAATTTTATTTTAAATTTGCTTTGTTTTAATTTGACCAAAGAGAGAGGGGGAAAGTGAGAAAGCAAGCCACCAGGATTCAAACTATGGTCAGCTGTCTGAGAGTGTCCACACCTTAATCACCATGCCACCTGCTGGCTCCTCACAACCTTTTTTTCACACTAGGAGGGAGGAATGTGACAGTGACTGTTTTATCTGGATACATGCACATTTTATTTCATAAATATCTACAGATAATTAAGAGACAGATGAGTCCTTCAGTTATAGGTTGTACTTTAATGAGGATGTTTTGATTACTATCTATATTTAAGTAACGGGGGAGTTATACTAATGAATTTTAAAGCCTGTAAGGTCTCTTGAAGCCTGTAGTTCTAAATGGCATGTTATTTTTTTATAGACATATTCATGATTTTCGAGTGTTTAATGTACTATACTTTGTATTTAAGTAAAAGTTTAGGAACTTGGTAGTATTAGTCAAGTCACATTGATTGTGTGACTAGTTACGAATGATTCCATTGGTTTATCTTTGTCCTTGTTTTTTTCCCCTTCTTCCTAGTGTTTCATCTCAGTTCACCTAGTGTTACCATGACTGTAAAAAAAAAAACTCAATATCTGAAGGGGCATGTGATTTTTTTTAAAAACTTCTAATTTATTAAATATATATGTATTGTTTACCATTTTCTTTTATACTATTTTAGCATTAGCATTTGAAAAAAGATTTGCTTCTGTGTTAAAATACATAGGTTCTATAATTCTTTCCATAATTTTCTGTTAACTAGCCTACCTGTTTTTTTTTTTTTAATTATTTATTTACTTTTATTCATTCATTCATTTTATTTTGATTCGACCAGAGAGAGAAAGAGAAGGAAAGTGAGAAAGCAAGCCACCAGGTCCAGGACTCGAACTGTGGTTAGCCATGTGGGAGTGTCCAGCACCTTAACCACCACGCCACCTGCTGGTCCCAACCAGCCTAGCTGTTAATGAGAGATGATCAGAGTGAAATGGTGATCAGTGGTTTTGTCATTATGAAGACTTAGCAGTTTTTTGTTTTGTTTTGTTTTTGTTTTGATACATGTTTTATCCAGGAACTTAAGAAGTATGGAGTTACCACAATAGTAAGAGTATGTGAAGCAACTTATGACACAACACTTGTGGAGAAAGAAGGCATCCATGTTCTCGTAAGTATGAATAGTTCTTGTATGTTTATATAAAATGTTGTACTACAAAAATGTACTTAAATAAACTGCAGGCCATAAAAATCTTAAAATTATAAATTGTTGAAACATTACACAGTATCTTAATTTCCAAATAAAGTGGTGACGGCTAAGTAAAGGTGTGAAGTGAATAAAAGGTCTTTGCAGAGCATTAGTAACGTTTCATTGACAATGGGATTTAATAAAATACATAATTAAACATTAAAATAAAAATGCTGTTGAAAATATATTTGAACATCAGAAATTTAGAATTACTAGTATTGTATTTATATTAAAGAGTCAAACTATTATCCTTTTGATTTAGGATTGGCCTTTTGATGATGGTGCACCACCATCCAACCAGATTGTTGATGACTGGTTAAGTCTTGTAAAAATTAAGTTTCGTGAAGAACCTGGTTGTTGTATTGCTGTTCATTGTGTTGCAGGCCTTGGGAGGTAAGAGAATTTCTTAATTTAGTTAAATAAAAATCAGACTTGATGTGAAAATACTAATACTTTATACATTCCACTAATTGTTTTAACAAGGTCACACTTCACTGTGGATATTATTTAAATAGGAAGGGTGGTGGTTAATACTTTGGATTGGGAGGTGTCTGCAATGATGAGTTCTCCAGATTTTGGTTTTGAAAAAATGATATATCAAAAATTTTTACCTTACCAGAGCTCCAGTGCTAGTTGCCCTAGCATTAATTGAAGGTGGAATGAAATATGAAGATGCAGTACAATTCATAAGACAGTAAGTAATGGGTTCTTTTTTTTTTTTTTCCTCCATTGGTACTTGTTGATTGTCAGTAAGTTTAGGTATATTACTAGTTGCCCATCTGACCATTATGGTCATTTCTTAAGATAGTATTAAAACTGGAAAATAAAGATCTAAACATCTGTTTTGCTTTCCACGTTGATACTTACCATACTAACATTCTAATCCTTGTACTTGCCAAAAAGAGACAGAAACAGAGAGGGAGAAAGCATCCTTCAGTGGGGCTTTTGTATAAGTGGATTAATGAAGTTTGACTATTATAATCACCATTCAGAAGATTTAGAAAATCAGCTTTTTACTGTCCTTTCTTCATTCGTACATGTATTGTTATCTATATTCCTTCTGATTAAGTCACAGTCTAATAATCAGAAGTTAAATCACCATAAGAGAGTTAATAATAGTTCATAGCACACTGAACATTGCTCTAGAGGGTTTTTTTGCTTTAATTACTTTTTTTTTTTTTTTCTTTCAGAAAGCGGCGTGGAGCTTTTAACAGCAAGCAACTTTTATATTTGGAGAAGTATCGTCCTAAAATGCGGCTGCGCTTCAAAGACTCCAATGGTCATAGAAACAACTGTTGCGTTCAATAAAACTGCAGGGCCTGATGCTATTCCCTTGGAAGTGGAACTTGAGACAGGACCGGATTTGTCATACGTATTAGCCAACGTGTTGGCTTGGTGAGAAAGTCTAATGAAGCTTCCATGGGAGTATTGAAAAGGCAGTTTTACCGGGCTGCAAAGCTTGACAGAATTACAACCTCTATCTTAAGGTTATAATCAACCTATTTGGACACTTAACAAAAGATTCTTGCTGTTGAGCATTTAAAATGTGCTTATTATTTGTACCAATTGACCTTTCCTGAAATCATGCGGTATTGAGTTATGTCTTTAAATCTATTCCCATGCCAGAATCTTATCAATATGTAAGAAATTTAGAAAGATTAGGTGCCAAAATACCCAGCACAATACTTGTATATTTTTAGTATCATACAGAACTAAAGTCCCAGGAACTACAAACACTTTAGACCTTGTATGGTTTATTCCTTCAGTCATTTCAAACATTTCAAGTAGGGCTGTGTGGTTATTTGCCTGCTCTCTTTGTTTACATCTCCCACATTCATACCAGTATACATCAGGTTTGCTTTAACAATTTTTTTTCTTTAGTTTTTACCAAGTGTTATGGTGATAATTTTATGTCTTTTTAAATCTCATTTTGTGCTGTTATGAAAAACCTCCATTTTGAAAATCTACATTGTACAGAAGCACATGTCTTTAATGTCTCAGACAAAAAAGAAAAAAAAAAGCCTTACAATTAATTTAATGTTTGCACTCTGAGGTGCAGCTTAACAGGGAGGGCCTGAAAAAAGAATGGGAGGGGGCTATTAAATATTTTTAGTAAAATGTTGCCTTTGTCTTGTGCAGAACATGTAGAATATGCTCTTTAATTTAGTAAATATTTTTTAAAGGTAGAAATGCTTTGTTGTAGCTAAAACAATTCTTAATCATAAAATTTCTGAAATTCTTATTTTGTTCCATACTTAATGGAAGTTTACCAACTTTTTTTGTTTGAAGTGATTTTTTTTCTTTCCAACCTCTTGCAAAAAAAAAAAAAGTAGGTTTCTGCTAATGAATCAAGCAGATAATCTAATATTTTATATGCCTTTTGAGCTGTGTAACTTAATATTTGGATACTTGATAATTTGTTTTATTATGTAATTGATAAAATGGTGATGTGTATTAATGTTAGTTCAACCATATATTTATACTGTCTGGGAATGTGTGGTTATAGTTCTGTGGGAGAAATAATTTGTCAGTGTTCACCAGCTTGTAAAAACTTAGTGCGAGAGCTTAAACATCTAAATAAATAATGAAATGCATTTATCATTGAGATTGTTTTGCTTAAAGTTAACTTATCGTAGAAAACAAAATGAATTGCACCTCACTTCATGCCATTTGATGCGGTGTGTCCTCTTTTTTTTTTTTTTTTTAAACAAATGAAGGATTAAACGAGTTCATTTTATTAAGCTTATAGGCAGTTTGTTAGGGTCATGAGAGCTGTTTAATGCTAAAAATGCTTTCCATTATAGACTTTAAAAGGTCTAGGTAATTTTGAACCAATTTTTTATTTGTACTGAAGAAAAGAGTAGGAAGGCCTTGATTTTTCAAGCTCAGTTTCACTAATTTTTGGTTTTGTACAGCTTAACTTCTGAGCCTGTTTTATTTACTTGCAAATTAACAATTACATAACCATAGATTTTGAAATTAATTTGAATATAAGTCTTTGTACATGAAGGCTTAATAAGTTTCTTTTAGTAATTTTAAATACTTTGTATACTTCATGTTGATCCAAAAGAAACAGATGTTCTAGTCTTTTTTTAAGAGCAATTACAAATGTAAAAGCCTCAGTTTGAGTAAAATGTATATTTTAAATCATTTATTTCCATCTCTTTATGCCTGTTTAGTAATATACTTAATGAAGTAATATACTTAATTACTTAATGAAGTAATATACTTCATTTTTGAAATTTAGCCAGGGTGCAAAAGGAAGGAGAGAGGTCTCTGGAATCCCTTGGTTCTTTAAACTTTAGATTCTTTGTGACCAGGGTTATTTAATCTGAGCTATTCACGTTTTTTGTTCATTTTCCCCCAACACAGCCTACTCTTGAAGAGCAGATAATTTTGTGTAATAGGTTTACCAAATGATATACTATGGCCACAGTCCATAAAGTAACATTTGCTTTTATTGAGAGGAGGAGGTGCCATCATGATTAATGAAAAATATCTTTTGAGTTTGAAAGGTTAAATTCATTTGCAGTGTTGGATTGTGCATATTGGTGCTAAAAACCAATTTACTTTATAAACCTTACTTGTACAGTATACAACATACAAGATTTGCTTTTTAAAACCCAAATATTTTGTATTTTGTAAATATGCCTTATTATAGGAATACCTGTAATACATCCTAAAAGATCACTTATATCTCATAAGAACTTAGAGCTATGAGTTGAAGTCTTGAATGCAATTATCAGATGTGTTCTAAAAATTTGGTCATTTGGATTTGAGTGCCCTCAATGGGATGATGTAAATAGTGACTAGTTGCCTAGGCTTTGTCTGTAGGAGCCATAGTGTTGCTGACAGAAGTAATGCAATTACCGACTCATTAAAAAAATGCATTCTCTTTTTAGTTGAAGGGAAATTCTAGAAATAGGTGCCATTGATCATTTTGCAGTGCAGTGCAACTTTCATTTATTGTTCCTCCTAATGTCCTTTTCCTAGGGTGGTGTCCCCCTACTCCCATGCCTTCACATAGCTCTCCATACACAAAAGCAGCCAGCCCAGGCATGCAGTCACATCCTGTCACCACCCCCTTCCAGAGCACTTGGGAATGATATTGTGGTTCTCAAACTAGGCTGCAGAATCTCAGTCTCTATGGTCTATTTGAAAATGTAGTATTCATCTGATAAATGTACTGTTTGTCAGGCATTTAGGAGTATGGCAGAGATTTAAAAAAAACATGGCATCACCATGTTTTGGTCACGAATGTGTACCCCTACCCTTGTCATAATGAAGAGAATTCTATTGGAGTTTCAGGAAATGTAATTGGTTGAGAATACTTCAAAAGGAAGTGGGAGTATTAGCAACAATATTTTTTTCTTTTACATGTAAACAATGAAGTTCTTTTAAAGTAATTTTTAAAAATACATGAAGTAGTGTCTGCTGAACATGTTTATATTCCACATTCTTGATTCCTTGAATTAATGTTTGTGTGTATATATGTGCCTCCTTACACTAAACTGAAAATTAAAGACTGGTTTAAAAGTGTCTGACACTTGATGTTTCTGCATTATATTTGGGATAACCAGCCTAAGCAGAATCTAGGGAGGAAAATAGGGGAAAATTTGTAATTGCCTTCAATTTATTAGGCCAGTTATGTGCATTAAAGTATGAATAGAAGGATTGAAAGTAAATTTTATAATTTGATACATATTGCCAGACTAGCCAGTTGATTAATTAGCAATTATGATAGTTACCATTTATTAATCCTACTGTTAAGGTAATTTTCATAATTTGGTTCCCTTCCAGTAATTCTTAGTTTCCCAAAGAGATTTGAGCCTCCATTTAGGAGAGTAGCCAGGTAAGCAGCAGAACTCAAGTGACTCAAACCTTTTGTTTGATCCTGTACATGAATATGAGAGGACTTCAAATGTGAAAAAGTCAAATTAAAGCACAAGCATATTTTGGTGCCAAAAATATTTTAAATTCATCCATACTGGGATCAACAGATGTTGTAATGGTTACATTGCTGGACTCCGACATAGTTGTCGTTCAAGTCCCAGACCTAGTGGGTTAAACTCACTCTGGGTGTGTGTGTGTGTGCACGTGCGCACGCGCACATGCACAATCCCAAGAGGAGAATGGAGGAGAAAGGATTGTGGCATGGCCATCCCCTCTGGGAGGTGATTTCTTGCTTTCTCTCTGGCGAGCACACACATCCTATACCAAAAATTTAAGAAGAAAAATTTTTTTTTCATAGTGTTTGTTTCTGTGAGCTTTTTTCAAGACACCCCCCACATGCTTGGCTTGCTAATATAACCAGTGTTAAAACTTTTATAAGTTAACTTGCCAGGAACCAGCAGTTAGCGTAATGGCTATGTCGCTCGACTCCCACGTAGTCGACCGCGGTTCGCATCCCAGACCCGGTGGCTTAAAACTCACGCCGGGCACGTGTGCGTGCGTGCCCAAGATCCCAAGAGGAGAATGGAGAAGGGATTGCGGCGTGACCATCCCCCCAGGGGGTGATTTCTCGCTTTCTGTCTCTGTCTCTGTCTGGCAAACGCACGTGCCCTATAGCGAAAAAAACCTCTCCAAAAAAAATAAATAAGTTTGTTTGTTTGTTTGTTTTTGGAGAGGTTTTTTGCAATAGGGCGCGTGCGCTCGCCTGACAGAGAGAGAGAGAGACATAGAGACAGAAAGCAAGAAATCACCCTCAGGGGGGATGGTCACGCCGCAATCCCTTCTCCATTCTCCTCTTGGGATCTTGGGCACGCACGCACACGCGCCCGGCGTGAGTTTTAAGCCACCGGGTCTGGGACGCGAACCGTGGTCGACTACGTGGGAGTCCAGTGACATAGCCGTTACGCTAACTGCTGGTTCCCCATAAATAAAATAAGTTAAATTACCTACTGAAATCATTCTCATTTTTCTTCCTAAAGACTATAAACTCTTGTAATCTTTTCTCATTTAAATTAAATTTCTTTTATTTTTAAAAGGTACAGTAACTTGGGACAAGTCAGTGTTGTGATGGACAGCCTTAGGTTTATACACCTTAGTCGACTTTAAGGACTTCTGTGTATCGCAGCACAGGAAAATTAGCAACCTAGAGGAAATAAGCCATTAAGTTTGGTTTTGTATTTTTTATTGTTAGAATTTATTTAATTTTATGTATCATTATCATTTTGTAATTACTTTATTTAATTTTATTTTATTTTAATTTGACCAGAGAGGAACATAGTTAGAGAGAAAACAAGCCACCAGGTTCGGGACTTGAACTGCAGTTAGCCATGTAGGAGTCCAGCACCCTTAACCACCACACCACCTGCTAGCACTGGTTTTGCATTTTTTAAGGCAAGGAATTTTATAATCTGGTGTATTCAAGCAATGTTTGTTTTTTTTTTTTCCTCACAAGTTTTATTCAAGAACTCATACAAAATATTCCAGATAAATGAATTTTAATCCTCATCTTCCTCCTCTTCTTCATCCTGGTTAATCTGGAAGTAACGTAATTCTTAACTCTCTTTGCTGTTAGCAACTGCGTGCAACCAATCACGTAGATTATTGTTCTTCAAATATTTTTTGGCAAGATATTTCAAATACCTTTTGGAAAAAGACACCTCAGAAGTTACAGTGATCTTGCTCTTGCTCCTTTCAATGGTTACAACCCCTCCACCAAGATTCCCAGCTTTTCCATTCACTTTATTTCTCTCTTGGAGAAACTGCTCAAAATTGGCAGCATCCATGATTCCATCTTCTACAGGGTGGGTGCAGTCAAGGGTCAACTTCAGAACCTGCTTCTTTTATTTGCCCCCCTTCGCTTCACAAGCTTTTTCACGGGCGCCATGGCAGCCCAAGCGATGTTCTTAGGTATATTAGAAAAAGTACCGTGGGGACCAGCAGTTGGTGTAATGGCAAGGTCGCTGGACCGCAGTTCGAGTCCCGGACCCAGTGGCTTAAACTCAGCGCCAGGTGCGTGAGCATGCGAGCCTAAGATCCCAAGAGGAGAAGGGATTGCGGCATGGCCATTCCCCCATCCCCCACCCCAGGTGATTTCTCGCTTTCTGTCTCTCTCTTTCTCTCTCTGGCGAGCACATGTGCCCTATGGCTAAAACCTCTCCAAAAAAAAAGACTGTGAATAAGTTTGGCAAACAGTACGTTAAACTTACAAGTCACGGGGCTCTTCAAAAGGTTTGTGGAGTGATGTTTGAAGCAACTGGATCCCACATGACTGCAGTTTGAGTCCCAGACCTGGCGGCTTGTGTATAGTAAGATTGGAGAAGATTGCGACATGGTCATCCCCCCACACACCCAATGGTGCTTTCTCATTTATTTTCTCCACTCATTCTGATCTCTGAGTGCATGAGCCCTGCAACAAATAAGTTTGGGAAAAAATGTGTATTTTAGAAATCAAGGATTTCAAATACTTTTTGCACCATAGTCATATTTTATTTTCCACACAACTTTTGAGTTTTTTTTGTTTTTTTTTTTTTAGTTTTGCTGTAGGATGTGCGCTTTCGCCAGAGACAGAAAGCGAGAAATCTCCCCCTTGGGGATAGCCACACCACACTCTTTCTTCCCTTCTCCGGATTTTTGGCACACACACGTGCCCCATGTGAGGTTCAAGTGGCTGATCCAGGACTCAAAGTGCAGGGGACCAGACAGTAATGGCTATGTTGCTGAACTCATGTAGTCAACTGCGGTTCAAGCCCCTTAGTCAGTGACTTAAACTCACACTGGATGCATGTGCGCGTGTGCCCAAGATCCTGAGAAGAGAATGGAAGATAAGGGGTTGCGGTGTGGCCATCCCCCCTGGGCGGTGATTTCTTGCTTTCTGTCTATGTCTGTCTGGTGAGCGCACGTGCCCTATAGCAGAAACCTCTCCCCCACCCCCCAAAAAATGCAGTTGACTGCTTGGGAGTCTAGCGGCATAACCATTGTGCCATCTACAGGTCCCCACACACTTAAGTTTTCTTTGTACAGCAATGTTGTTTAGAAACTAAATATTGACGTGACTAGGAATCTTTCTAAGAGGGCAATATAGCACTTACCCATTGTGTAAAGTTCACGTCCCAGAGGGAAACATGGTACACTCACAGGGGTCATTGAGAAGCATTTAAAACCAACAAGAGAAATTGTACCATTCCCAGCTTAAATGGGCAAGGAAAGGAAAATAGTTAACCATAAACTACAGAGGGCTAAATGGAGGGGTCTCTTTGGAAGAAGCCATTACCTTTGTTGGAAGACAATCAACTAGTGGCAGTCCAGCTGGAGGAGAGACCAGGAAATAAAATTCCTAGCTTTGTTTGCCATCACCTTCATGCCCTACTGGTCTCCATCACTGCCCTCCTCCCTTTTCTCCCTTTCAGCCAAACCTGAGAAAAAGGCAGCAGGCAAAGGAACCTGCAGTCTAGGCAGATCTGCCTTTTGGGCACAGGGGAGCAGAGAATAGTAGAAACAAAATATTCTGTGCTAGTATGGCTCGCCCTTTTCATATATGACTAATTGGAATTAGTGGCTACAGAATACTGGACAAAATTGACATCTGTTTATTAAAGCATCCGAATGGCCACACGCTTACTATCCATTTTTGAAACTGACAATATAATGGGAGACTCAAACATAAAAAGCTCATTTATTTCATTTCTATTTAATTAAATGTAAATTTTGTGGGAGTAAGTAGTTTTTCCCACAATGTGCTAAGATAAAACAGCATAAAGACCATTTCACTTTTGTGCGTTATGATCACGGAGTTTGGTCATTATTGCAAAAGTATTCCTGGACCTTAATTTTCTCCAAAGGCCTTTCTTTTTTCTCTCTTATTTTTTATTGTTTTTTTTTAAATTTTTTATGTCTTTTTTTAAATTAATTCATTTACATTCATTCACTGAGCATTGTCACAGCATATAAAATATGATTTTCCATCTAGAATATGCTGCATAGTAGCTTAATTATACATGTTATCGTCAATAATTTTCATTTCTAGTTTCATAAATATATGTATATATACATATATTTTTTCCCTCCTATTTTTCACCCTCTGCCATTTCCTACCCTCCTCCCACACTATCTCAGGTGTCTACAGTTGTTTTCCATTTCTTTTTTTCCCCCACATTTTATTGATTCACAAAATTTCTTAATCTAACTACTTTCCATAGCAAGCTCTGCTGATATATACATATCTACGAATACATGTCTGACTTTAGGCATGAAACTCTGAGTAGAATGAATATACTATAAGGTAGCACCTAGCTGATGCTATATGATTTACTATGGTCATTAATTATGTGTTTTTTACTATATGTTTTAATTTTAAGAAAAACAGATTTAAGTTTAATAAATTAAAGAAATGCTAAGGAAATAAGTTTAAAACTTAAAGCCAGGAAACAGGTTGGGATTCTGTTCAAATAGTTGGTACATGAACCTATTAGCAGCTCAAGACAGGACAGAAATTCTTAAAACCAGAAAACAAAGCCTACAAGAAAATCAACAATGTTTTAGTCAAAAATCATAAAATTCTATTTCACCACTTCAGTCTCATGTACTCTATCTTCTGTTGTGATTCAATTTTCCCAATTAAATTCTGGGATATAATAATCAACTCCAGACTTGTCCCCATGATTAAGTTGGCCATTTTCTTAGTTTTTGAAGTCTTATTTCTGTGTGACTGTATTTAATCTTCCTTGTATAGCACTCCCTGCAGAACTTCTTGGAGATCTGGTCTGGTGTTGGTAAATTCTGTTCTTGTCTTTTTTTCCCATATGAAGGATAATCTTGCCGGGTATAGTATCTGTGGTTGCAATTGCTTTTCCCTTAATACTTTGAATATATTTTCCCATTCTTTCCTCACTCTCATTGTTTCCAATGAGAGATCTGCTGTCAGCCTGATGGGATATCCTTTGTAGGTAACTTGATGTTTCTCTCTTGCCAATCTTAGTATCTTGTCTTTGTCTGTGGTTTTGGTCAATCCGGCTATAACGTGTCTTGGAGGAGATCTTCTTGGGTTGATTCTATTGACGGTCCTTTGTATTTCTTGGGACTGAATCTTTGAATGCCTCTCTAGATTTGGAAAGTTTTCTTGCAGGATTTTATGGAATAGATTGTCAATGCCCTTATGGGTCTCTTCCCCTTTTGGGATACCAATTATCCGGATGTTTGGACATTTGATGGTATCTAGTATTTCTCGTATTGTATTCTCATTTTGGGGGGCAATTTTCTCAGTCTTCATAGTGGATTTTTCTAGGCCAGCAATTCTGTCTCCTAGATCTGAGATTTGATTTTCAGTATGATCTGGTCTGCTTTTAATACTTTCAAGGGAGGTATTGACTTCCTGTATTATAGTCTTCATCTCTAACAGGTACATTTGATTCTTTTTTATAGCGTGAATTTTCTCTTTTAGATCTTGCAAGAATTTCCTCACCTCCTGAAGCTCGTCAGATCCTTTCCCCTGCCTCTTCGGCAGTTCATTGTCTCTCTTCTCTTACTCTGGAGCTTTGTCACCATGAAAATTCCAAATTTTTTTTCTGACATTTCCATGAATTTCATCATACTGTCTGAGGATGAAGAGGAGTTATTATTTTTCCCTGGAGGAGAGGTATTTTCTTGTTTTTCCATATTTCTTGTGACCCTGTGGTGATTTTCCATCTGATAAATGGTGCGTTTCTTTTAATTCTTGAAGTTCAGTCTGAGTGTTCAGAGGCTTGCAGGAGGAGGTGATCTGCACTCTCTTCTCTTCCATTCTCACCCTTTGTGCATCAAAATCAGTGGGAATAGAGGAATATTCTGACCCTAATTGTATTCAGATGTTTAGATCCTATTCACTTGGACCTGTCTAGACATTTACTGTGTTGGAGTAGAAATAAGTGAGGAAGAGGTCTCAGCAGAAAAATCTTCATTTGTAAGTCTCTGAAAGCAATATTTCACAGCTAAAGTTCAGAATCCATGTCTCCATGTCTCCAAAGGCCTTTCTTAATCATTTATTACTCAGATAACTTTGTCTCGAAGCATCTATTATAACCTCCATAACAATTTTCCTTTTTAATTGATTTAATTGGGCCAGTTCTTCATCTGACAGTAAATTGTGATTTTTCTTTTTTTTCTTCTAGAGGTTTTTACTTTATGGTGCATGCGCTCACCAGAGACAGAGACAGTGAGAGGGAAAGTGAGAAATCACCCTTTACGGGCAATGGCCGCACTGCAATTCTCTCTACTCCATTCTCCTTGTACCTTGGGCACATATGCATATGCACCTAGTGTGATTTTTTTTTTCTTTCTTTTTTTTTTTTTATAATTTTTTGAGAGGGAGGTTTTTGCTATAGGGTGTGTGTGCTTGCCAGAAAGACAGAAAGAGCCAGAGAAATAGAAAGTGAAAAATCACCCCCCAGGGTGAATGGCCATGCCACAATCCCTTCTCCATTCTCCTCTCAGGATCTTGGGCAAGTGCCCAGTGTGAGTCTAAGCCCCCTGGTCCGGCACTCGAACCACAGTCAGCTACATGGGAGTTCAGCAACATAGCCATTATGCTAACTGCTGATCCCCACCTGGTGTGATTTTCAAGTCCAAGACTTGAACCGTAGCTGGCCAAATGGGAGTTCAATGACATAACTACACCATTTGCTGGCCCTGATTTGAGCAGTTCTTAAACATCACAGTCATTGACTTCATAAAATCCTACAGCTTAAATTTCAGTTTCATATGTTTTCATTGTGTTTTGGCTGCATTGGCAAGAAAATGGCAAATAAGTTTGGATATATAGGCACTAGTGTAAATTGGTGAGAAAAAATAAAAGCTAATTTTATAAGTATTTTATAATGAAAGTATTTCACTAATGAAAATAATGCATACTCTTTCTTCCATTGAATCTTATTAAATAGGGACTCAAATATTGAGCATACAGCTAAAAAGAGCCCCTACACAGAAGAATCATTGATGGAGTTGAACTAGATCAAATGAGACTTGAGTAGGTGTGACATTTTTTTCTTCAGTTACCTGTATTCTTTAGAAATCTGTACACATTAGAAGCTCACCAATAGTTTAAAAAAAATTTTTTTTAATAAATAATGTATTCCTTTTTAAACTAAACTATTGTTAAGAAAATTGTTGGGCCAGCAGGTGGCATGGTGGTTAAGGTGCTGAATTCCCACATGTCTGACCATTGTTTGAGTCCTTAACTTTGTGGCTTGAAAATCACAACAAATAAATAAATAAAGGTTAAAAAAGAAGGAAAGAAAGAACTGTCATGGGCCAGCAGATAGTGTGGAAATTAAGGAGGCTGTATAGTAAGTGGTGGGCTGTGTTTTGAATCCCAAAACAGGTGGCTTGAAAATCACGCTGGGTGCATATATGCGTGAATGCCCAAAATTCTGAGAAGAGAATGGAAGAGAAGGGATTGCAGTGTGGCCATTACCCCTGGGGAGAGGGTGATTTCTCATTTTCTCTTTCCTTCTCTCTGTCTATCTCTCCAGCTAGCACATGTGCCCTATAATAAACTTTTTATTTGGCGGGGGGAGGAGGTTTTTGCTGTAGGGTGCGTGTGCTCGCCAGAAAGACAGAGAGAGACAGAGAGACAGAAAGTGAGAAATCACCCCCCCACCCCAGCGGGGGATGGCTGCACCGCAATCCCTTCTCCTCCATTCTCCTCTCGGGATCTTGGGCACACATGCATGGTCTGAGTTTCAGTCACCAGGCCTGGGACTCAAACCGCAGTAGACTACATGGGAGTCCAGTGACATAGCCATTACGCTAACTGCTGGTCCCTGAAACTTTTATTTTTTGGTATAGAGAGATTTTTGCTATAGGGCACATGCACTTGCCAGAGAGAGAGAGAAATCACCCCCTGGGGAGGATGGCCACGTTGCATTCCTTCTCCTCCAATCTCCTCTCAGGATTTTAAGCACACATGCACATACATGTGCCTCGAGTGAGTTTTAAGCCACCAGGTCTGTTTTTCCAACTGTGGTCATTCAGGTGGGAGTCCAGCTACATAACCATTATGCCATCTGCTGGTTCTCTCCCTTTTTTTTTTAAACTGTCACATTTTCATGCTCAGATTGGGGAACAGTGTTGCCATCCACAGTGTTGCTTTCTCTGCATAAATGTAGGAGGTGGGCAATCTTTTCTTTCCCCATCCATACATCAATATTTTTTTTTTTTTGGAGAGGTTTTTGCTATAGGGCGCGTGCACTCGCCAGACAGACAGAGAGAAACATAGAGACAGAAAGCGAGAAATCACCCCCCAGGGGGGATGGTCACGCCGCAATCCCTTCTCCTCCATTCTCCTCTCAGGATCTTGGGCACGCATGCACATGCGCCTGGCGTGAGTTTAAAGCCACCAGGTCCGGGACATGAGCCGCGGTCAACTACGTGGGAATCCAGCGACATAGCCATTACGCTAACTGCTGGTTCCCCATACATCAATATTTTACTAAAAGACAACAGTTGCATTTTTGGGTACAAATAATTGATTGCCAATGAGTTTTTGTTTTTGTTTGTTTGTTTGTTTGTTTGTTTTTAAAGAAGCTCACCAAAGAATATGAAATGTTCCCAGAGAAGTTGGTCAGTAACCCCAATTTCTTGTCAATCAAGAATCCTGATAGAAACAATACGAAAATATGTAACATGATAATACCTGAAACTACGTACCTTGCTGCCAGTTTCAATAAATTTTGCTTTTTTTCCCAACATATTTAAATAGCTTTTAAATTTCAAATAAATTTTTTATTTGCAAAGAGATGGTGTTTCAGAAAAATCTCTCCCCTGCTATTTCCCAATTTACTGAGAAATGCAATCAGGAGATCAGACCATATGCTAAGAAATCAGCTCTGTAAAAAGTATGTTCTGGGCTGGCCAGTGACATAACGCAGCTGGATCCCACATGGCCAACTGTGTGATTTCAGTTTCAGACCACACATGCTGGGCCTGTGTGTACAACCATGTGTGCTCAAAATCCCAAGAAAAGGGAGAAGAGATTGCAGCATGGCCAACCTCCACCCTCGGAGAGGTGCTTTCTCACTTTCCCTCTGTCTCTCTCTCTCTTTCTCTCTAGCAAGCATATACAGCATATAAAAAAAATTTAAGTTGTTTTTACTAGTCAGTATTTTGTGTGCGACCTAATTTTTTATCATGTATGCTAGGATTTATTCAATCATTAAGTGCCAGATATGAACATTACATGCTCCTCCTCCCCAATTCATTACATAATATATTCTAGGAAAGAGTACTTTTTCCTTTTTTAGAATGTAGGTAGCCTCTAGTTTGTTGGCAGTGCTAGAGGCAAGAGTTGAAAGGCCAAAGTCTAGTCTTGAAAGGCTGTTCGGGTTTTCAGTTGATTAAAATCAGTTATGTATTAATTTCATAGATGCTCACTGCATGAACATTATATCCTATGTCTGGAGCACTGAAGACGTGGTGAGGACAAACGTGGTTCTTGCCTTCATGGAACTGGAAAGTAAAAACTGAAGCTTGAACTGCTGGGGATAGCATAATAAAAAGTATATCTACACCCAAACAACTTCTCCTTGAAGGGTCTGGACTGCAAAAAAAACATTAGGATGTCCAGCTACAAAAGTATATTTAAATAATTTTCACTGGTAACTGTCAAATGAGTGCCATTAAAATACAGATATGGGGCCAGTAAGTAGGTGGCATGGGGTTAAGCTATGGTTCAACACCCAGACCCAGCAGCTTTAAAATCACACAGGGCCCAAAATCCCAGGAGGAGAATGGAGAAGGAATTGCAGCATGGCCATCCCCCGCACCACCACCACCACACACCAAGAGTGATATCTCACTTACCCTCTTTCTATGTCTCTATATGTCTTTCTGGTGAATGCATGCATCCTACCACAAAATTTTTTTTTTTTAAAAAAAGAGGGGCTTGCCAGCCAGTCGGTGGCATGGTGGTTAAGGCAGCTTAGGATCCAGTAGGCATGGCCAACTCCGTGGTTCAAGTCCTAGACCCGAAGGATTGAGAAACATGCCGGCATGCGTGCGTGTATGCCCAAAGTTCCAAGAGAGAAGTGGAGGAGAAGTGGCTGCAGTGTGGTCATC
Source organism: Tupaia tana (assembly GCA_026018925.1). Taxonomy (NCBI): domain Eukaryota; kingdom Metazoa; phylum Chordata; class Mammalia; order Scandentia; family Tupaiidae; genus Tupaia; species Tupaia tana. Next base: position 102,471,592 of record JAKSZU010000002.1, on the reverse strand, counting down.
CTCTAGGGTAGGGGGGTGATTTCAATCACTTTCCCTCTCTCTGTGACTCTCTCTGGTGAATGCAGATGCCCTATGGCAAAAACAAACAAAAAAATAAGAAAACTAAAAAAAAAAAAAAAATTATAGAAAGCAGATATTTAGACATGAAATGGTAGTCACAAATGCCTGATAAATAGGCTGTGCAGGGACCAGTAGTTAGCGTAATGGCTATGTCACTGAACTCCCACATAGTCAACTGTGGTTCGAGTCCCAGACCCGGCTGCTTAAACTCACGCCGGGCGCATGTGCGTGCGTGCCCAAGATCCTGAGAGGAGAATGGAAGATAAGGGATTGTGGTGTGGCCATCCCCCCGGGGGGTGATTTCTTGCTTTCTATCTCTCTGTCTCTCTCTGTCTTTCTGGTGAGCGCACGTACCCTATAGCAAAAGCCTCTCCAAATAAATAAATAAATTAATTAATTAATTAAATAGACTGTGCATGAAAATTAATATAGCCAGGTTTGACAGTGCTCACTGGTGCATCTGAATATTCAAAACAGAAGTGCTGCTCAAACAGCAAAATTTGACAGGATGAATTTCCAAGTGCAAGCATTGGCATTAAGTTTCTTGACTGGGACTAGTAGATGGCTTAGTGGTTACTTTGCTGGACTCCCACACAACTGACCGTGGCTTGAGTTCCAGATCTGGTGGCTTGAAAACCATGTTGGGCACGTGTGTGCACATGCCCAAGATCCCAGGAGAATGGAGAAGAAGGGATTGTGGCTGTGGTCATCCCCCTGGGAGGTGATTTTTCACTTTCCCTGTCACTGTTTCTGTCTCTCTCTTTCTCCGGCAAGCGCACAAACCCTATGGCAAAGACGTCTAAAAATAAATTTCTTCACCGGTTGCACATGCAAATTAAGTTGTACCTTGTGACAATTTACAATTTACCAACAATTTTCACTTGGAAAATTGTGCGCAATAATCCTACCTCCTCCTGATGAATGAAAAATGGCCATTATAACATATGTCTAACAACCCAAACAGCTCAATCAACAATGGCTACTTCTTCAATGTATTTTTTTCTTTGAAAATTTCATCACTTTTGACTATATCATGCAGATAAAACTGACACTGATAAGTTTTGACTTGTTGAAAATTTGTAGTGTCACCAATTTCAAGTATTTGTGACATGTTGGTTACAAATAGCGCTTCTTCATTGTAAAAGAAAAACTGAAATTTTTCTTGTGATGACGCACTTTGTTGAACTCTCTTTCCACTCATTTTAAAAAAAGAATTATTTACTTAATTTTATTTATTCATTTATTCATTTTAATTTGACCGGAAAGAGACACACAGAAATAGAGGGAAAGTGAGAAAGCAAGTCACCAGGTCTGAAACTCAAACCATGGTTGGTCATGTGGGAGTGTCCAGTGCCTTAACCATCACGCCACTTGCTGTTCCCATCTTTCCACTCATTTTTGATATAGCTTGCTTTTGGGTACTTTCTATTGTTGGAAAGTTAGAGGAAACTTGCTTGGATTGCTATCATGCACCTCATCTGTGAGACCTGTTCATGCCCTTCCCCACCCCATTCATATGGTGTCAAATGCACAGGAAGAGTTCACAGAGATCTAGTGATAAATTCTGTTTCTTTAAAATCAGGTCTTCACAGGTCTTATCCTATTTGAAATACATGAAAATATATTCCAAAGCCCAATAGAATGTAAAATAACTTTCTAGCCTCATATTATTCTTTGCTTCTTCCTTCAGTTTTCTTAGGTTTTAGATTTTGTACAAAATCTAAAGTATGACTCCTTTTTCTGAAATACAACTTATTTTAATTTTTGGAAGTAAATGATGATGTGGGAAAAAAATTTAAGGGAGGTTTTTGTTGTAGGGTGCATACATTTGCCAGAGACACAGAGAGAGACAGAGAGAGGGTAAGAATTCACTCCCCCATTCCCACCCCCAGGGGAGGAAGGCCATGCCACAATCTTCTCTCCTCCGTTCTCCTCTTGGGATTCTGGGCACACACACACACATGCACCAGGCAAGAGTTTCAAGCTGCCAGGTCCAGGACTGGAACCACGGTTGGCCACGTGGGAGATCAGTGCTTTAACCTCCTTAACACCTACCGGGCGCAATGTGGGAAATTTTAAGAAATGGAGACTAAACAGTTATAATGATGATTCTATTCTACCCTTGTTCACTAAGAAGGTGACTCAGATTTTAGCCTACATTGCAAATCAATGGAGGGCATAATTAAACAGATTGCTGGGACCAACAGATGGCATAATGGTTACGTCACTGGACTCCCACATAGTCAACCGAGGTTTGAATCCCAGACCCAGCAGCTTAAAACACACTGGGCACATGTGGTACGTGTCCAAAATCCCAAGAGGGGAATAAGCAGAAGGGATTGAGGCATGGGTATCCCCCCACCCCCCGGGGGTGATTTCTCATTTTCTGTCTGTCTCTCTCTGGTGAGCGCTTGCACTCTATAGCAAAAATTGTTCTTAAAACAAAACAAAACAAAAACCAGATTGATGGGCATGACTCCCAGAATTTGTAATTTAGTAGGTCTGGGTGAGGCTTGAATATCTGCATTTCTACCAAGGTCTCAGGTGCTGTTACTGGTTCTAAAAAAACCCCTTTAGAGCCACTGATTTAGCAAAAGCTGTTTGAATCCTAAATGAAATGGGGATATTGACATGAACCTGTTATATGTAATGCATATCAAAGTTTCTGTGGTAACCGGGAGGACTTAGCCATTTACAGAGTATTAGCAAATAGGTTGAGGAGGCTACACCAATATCCATGATGAGCCCTCTGGTAGGTATCTTCTGTATACAGGAAATAATAGTGCAGGATGCCACGAAGGAATTAGATTGCCTAGCTCCAGGCGAATAATGAGATCTTGAAAGGTCAGAGAAAAAAATAGGTGAAATCATTACAATAAGCCACAGGGATGAAATGGTAATTGTAGAGTGTCTGCCCCTGGGATCTGTGGTGATGGCTAACCCATCATGGGTCCCCAGAAATGAAACAGAGGAGCAGCATACTAAAATGTTGTTTATACAAAGAGGTGAAAAGTGACAGATCTTTAAGTCAAAAACATTTGAATTGCTATAGTGAAGTTCATGTGTATTTTTTTTACCCAATTTTCAAATCTAAGCTACTTCAGAATCTGAGGTCTCTTTAAGAAATGACCTTGAGGGACCAGCAGATGGAATAGCAGATATGTTGCTGGACTCCTACATAGTTGATCGTGGTGGTTCAAGTCCCAGACGTGGCAGCTTAAAACTCATACCGAGTGCATGTGCATGTGTGCCTAGGATCCCAAGAGGAGAATAGAGAAGGGATTGTGGTGTGGCCATCCCCTCATAGGATGTGTGTGGGGTGTTTGATTTCTCACTTTCTGTCTCTCTGGTGAGCACATGTGCCCTATAGCAAACATTTCTCTCTAAAAAAAGAAAAAAGAAAGGAACTTGCAGGAGTGGGTGGCAGGCGCTCAGAAAAAAAAAAAAAAGTTTAATATACACTAGAATGCATGTAGACAGGGAAAATGAGTTGTAAAGTGGCATATCACAACAAAATAATTTTAAAAAGATGTGGTAATCATATGTATACACGTACACACACATGTATATTGGGATCAGAAAAGCCATGATGCATTTTGGCATAGAAAAGCACATAGTGAATTTTCTGATGACTATATATATATGTATATATATATATATATATATATATATATATATATATATATCAAAAAGAAAAACTGGAGCAAAAATTGAAGGTATACATCATAATTGGAGTACTCTGTTAAAATGATGTACACAGGAACACCCTTGATTTTATTAGTGCACACTGTGTGCATGCTTTGAAAAACCATATTATACCCCCAAAGATGTATGATAACTAAATGTAATTAAGAAATTATAAAAAGAAAGAAAGAGAAAAGAAGTGAGAAAGAAAATAATAAAGGAAGAAGGAAAAGAAGGATCTTGCATCTCTCTCACAGTGATAATAGTGAATCTTCCCTCAAACATTCCCTGGGGTCTGTTCAATGGGTTGGCCTCTAAGCTGAGGAAAAGGAATGCCCAGAACTTCTGGGGTTTGCTTTCAGTGTAAATTGTGTTTGAAAATCACTCTGAACTTACACTGAAAGCAAATACTAGAAATACTACTATGGCCCACCAGTTAGGGTTTGGGTTTATAGAAGCCAGGGGATAAATGATGGCTTGGCTCAAGTCCATAAAACATTGGGTCATTGTGGTAGCCAGTTCCTAAAATGACCCCAATGATCCTTATCTCGGAGTACTTCTACTTATCAGTGGTCCCTTTCCATATTGCACCAGGGTTGCACGACCAATAGTTTACGCCAGAAGTAATAGTAAGTTAGAAGACTGCAACTTCCATTTTAGGCTTTCATGTGGAAGAAGCTAGCTGCCACATCTTGCAAATACCCACACAGCCTATGGAGAGGCTCATGTGGAAAGAAAATAAGTAGCTTCAAGCCAGTGAGAAACTGATGTCAGGTAAATACTGAGTAAACTTGGAAATAGATCCTCTAGGCTTCCAATGACTGCAGAGACCCTGAGCCAGAACCCTCCATCTAAGCTGTCTCTTCATTCCTAACCAACAGAAACTGAGATGTTGTTTTAAGTTGTTAAATTTGGATATATTTTGTTATGCAACTTTAGATACTAGTACAAGAGTACTTATTAAAGTTCAAGGAAAAATGGAATTATACTGAGTTTACTTTGCTACAAAAAATATTTGAAACTCATACATAGTTTTTTCATAATTGCATTTTTCATGAACTTTTTGAAGACCTTTCATACAAACCCGTACCATATCAGATTATTTAAAGCAAATCCTAGACACATCATTACATATGAATATATATTTCCTTGTGCATTTCTAAAATATAATTTCTTTTTCTAGGCTAGTAAGTGGCATGGCAGTTAAGGTGTTGGATACCACATGGCTGATTGTGCAATTTGAGTCCCTAGCCAATGGCTTAATCATGCAGGGCACATATATGTGTGTGTGCCCAAAATCTTAGAGGAACGTGGAGAAGGGATTGCAGTGTGGCCATCTGCCCAAGGAGTGATTTCTCATTCTCTCTCTCTCTCTCTCTCTCTCTCTCTCTCTCTCTCTCTTTCTTTGACAAACACACAAGCACTAAAACAAGACTAAAAAGAAAAATATATATCATTTATTTTTTTCTAATCCTATCCCATGAATGCAATAATTAAAAACAGAGTGCAAGCACCCAATAGCAAACTAAAAACAAAAAAGATTAGCAATAATTGCCCAATATCATAAAGCATATAATGTATCTAATCACTGTCCAAATTTCACTGATTGTTTCAGGAATTTTTTTTAATTGTCTTTTCAGGGCCAGCAGGTGGTGTAGAGATTAAGACAGTTGGATCCCACATGGCCAAATTCGTGGTTTGAGTCCCATCCTGGTGGCTTGAAAATCATGCTGTGCACATGTGCAAGCATTTCAAAAACCTCAAGAGTAGAATGGAGAAGGGATTGTGGCATGGCCATATCTTCCTCCCAAGAGATTTCTCACTTTCCCTCAAATTCTTTTTCTGTCTCTCTCTGGTGAGTACATGCAACCTAATGCCCATAGATCACATAAATTGCATTGTTTTTCTTTGTTTGTTTGTTTGTTTGTTTTATCTGTAACTTCTTCTTAACTAAGTTTTTTTTTGTTTGCAATTTGTTGAGGAAATTGGGTGATTTGTCCTACAGAATGAATGCCCTACCTTCTGGATTTTGCTGGTAACAGTCACATGGTACCATTTAACATACTTTCTTTTTATTTGTATTTCTTAAATTTTTGCCATAGAGCACATACACTCATCAGAGAGGAGGGAGAGAAAGAAATTGAGAAAGCACCCTTCCTTAGGGGATGGCCATACTACCAACCCTTCTTTTCCATTCTTCCTTTGGGATTTTGAATAGGCACACATAGTACTTGGCATGTCTTCCAAGCCACCGGGTCTAGGACTTGAACTGCAAAGTTAGTCATGTGGGGTCCAGCACCTTAACCACTATGCCACTGGGCTGGCCCAGCTGGATTAATTTTTTTTATTAATTTTTTTTAAGATAAGCTTTCACATCTGCCCACTTGGCACACTTGGTAGATCATGAGACCCTTAAAGAGACGCTCCTCAGTCAGCTGTGGTGGTGCCACAATAACACTACCCTGCAATGCTGAGGCCACACGGGAAGGCCCAGGTTGGTGTCCCAAGCTCTCTCTGTACATAATGGGCACACCGTGCATGTGCATGTGAATCTGGTTTGCTGAGGCTGAAGGCTGATTGATTGCAGTGAGAAAGCCCTATTGGAGGTGACTGTCTCTCTATCTCATGGAAGACAGAAGGGAAATTTTAATAAAGAATTTCCCCCACATTATCTATATGTGTACAGAAAAGGCAAAATAATTGCATAATACATGCCCTTCGTCAGTTTCAAAATATTCAGCTGGATGGGACCAGCAGTTAGCGTAATGGCTATGTCGCTGGACTCCCACGTAGTCGACCGCGGTTCGAGTCCCGGACCCGGTGGCTTAAACTCACGCCGGGTGCGTGTGCGTGTGTGCCCAAGATCCCGAGGGGAGAATGGAGGAGAAGGGATTGCGGCATGACCATCTCCCCCGGGGGGTGATTTCCTGCTTTCTGTCTCTCTGTCTCTGTCTGTCTGGCGAGCGCACGTGCCCTAAAAGCAAAAACCTCTCCAAAAAAAGAAAAAAAAATATTCGGCTGGTTTCCTATTATGCTCTGAAGATGATCAGTAAGGTTGTTTTATAAAGGTATCATTGAGAATTTATGGAATTAAATATATTTGTTACATTTCAATCAATTGCAATGGATTATTTCATTATTCTCATTGATGTTCAAATTGTTCTGTCTTTGAACTGCAGCAACCTCTCAAGGTGGTAGTTTTTTATATGACTCCAGCAGAATTGATAATCACTTTGCTTTCCTTTATGACAAGATATTTTAGCCTCAATATATAAATTTCCTGGTCCACATCTACAGTCAGTCATTTCTCTAGAAAGTCCTAATTCATTTTATGTGGTACTTACAGATTATATTCTGTCTGCTAGGATACTTATTGCTATTGGTTGGACATTATTTCTGTGTTTTTTCAGTGGACATCACTTATTAAACTTTTTTTCAAAAAAGACAATATTACAAAATCATCCTGATATATCCAGTTTAAATTCAGAACAACATTAATTATGTAACTAATTACAATGAACCAAGCTAATTAGTTATGTGCCCCACAAAGGAATAGTTACTGCCTAAGCCCTGTGCCATGTGGTTTGGTAGCTCATTCAGGAGGACTTTACCTCAAGTAAAGCCTATAGTTGTCCTAAAGTTGTCCTATCATCCCTTCTTTATAGTTTTGTTTGTTTATTTGAAATTTGCTTACGGTACACACACTCACTGGAAAGACAGACAGCTCAGGAAAGTGGGAGAACACCCCTCCAGGGTGCACCGTAATTCTTTCTCCTCCACTCTCCTCTCAGGATTTTAGGCTGCATGCACATGCCCCTGATGTGTTTCTCAAGCCACGGTTCCAGGATTCAAACTGTGCAGTTAGCCATATGGGATCTAGCTGCCTTAAGCACCATGCCACCAGCTGGCCCTTCTATCATGGTTTCTAGAGTTAGTCAAATAACTTGTTAGTATCTGTAAATCCTTGGTAACGTTACATGAGTCAAACCAGGTGGGGATCTTAGTCATATTTCTATTCTATAGATTATCCTAAGATGAGATCATCTGAATGGATAAATCTTAATTGCCTGGCCCTTCGCCATTTATACCCTCTGTTCGGTCTAGAACCCTGATATGCTCAGCATCGGTATGAAAAAGCTTCAGAGAATGAATCATATTTGATCCAAGCGGTGGTTCTCAATCTTGGCTGCATATTATAATCCCTGTGAGAAAATTTTATAAATACCGATGCTAGGGCACTACCCAAAAGAATTGACTCAAACTCTCTGACATTTGCATACAGGTAAAAATATCGTTTTAAGAATTTCCTCTGTTACCTTGATGTGCAGCCAGGGAGCACGATCTCAGGCCTGGGCCAACTGGTAACTCAGCTTCTTTATCAGGGACCTGGGCGAACTGCATGTCCCTAATTTGACTGGTGAGACTTAAGGGAAGTTCTGCTAGACGCTTTTGGTAAAATTGTCTTTTCCCGAAATACAAGAAAAATGTAAGGAGAAAGACTTTTCCGTGCCAGTGCCCTGGCTTTCTGCTTGGAGAATTGCCAGGCAAGTAGATAATACTGGGTTGTGGCGGCCAGTTTACAGCTATGAGGGAAGACATTGCTGAAGCAATAAATGACAAAGCACCAGGATCAACAGATTCCAAGTGTATCTGTCAGAAAACAGAGGCACTGTAGAGACAGTAAGAATAAGGAAATTACAACAGAAATTCAACTTTACACACACGAGACGAGTTTCAAACGTGGAGGTCTGGAAGCAGGAGTCAGACAATCAGAGAAATGGGCTCTGGAAAGTCCTGCAGCACTGCCATGTAGTGAAATCGCAGCCGGCAGGGAAATCCAAGACATGAAGCTTGACCACTTGCAAAAGTGGAACTGCAAAGGGCGTATTCATAAACTGGTCTAGTGGACTTGCTGCTTCTCGGGCAGTGGTTTTCTTTGTGTGGCTGTCACCTCTGGGTCAGAGGCTGCTGTTGACCAGCACAACCAGCAGGTGGCAAGAAAGGCAAGACACAGCATAGAGAAGTGGAAGGACAGCTGGGACTCAGTCAGGACATCCTGCCTCTAGTAGTCACCCAGTTTCACCTTTCGAGAGAAATGATCTCATTTTTATTCACTTTCCAAATCTTGTACAAATTCTCTTTTGTCCAGTTCTGAACTGGAACCTGTAAGAAGGGGTTCTGGGAAATGTGGTTCCCATCCTTAACCAAGAAAAGGAAAAAACAAGCCGAGTCCTTCCAGAAATTCTAAATTTGTTGTCTAAAATACTTAATAAAGACAAATTTGGATGATACAGTTGACTATCTCAAAATCTTGCCTTTCCCTATTATTATAAATGAAGTTCAATCTTCTCATTTGTAGGCCCATGTACCTTTCTGACTGAGTTCTGGCACTTTCCTCTCACACAGATAAATTGATAGTAAGCACAGACTAGAAAGAAAAAATAAAGGATTTGAGATGAAAATTTAAAGATGAAGAAGAATTTTAAAAATGAATAAAAGGAAATTTAAAGACTCAGACTTATGTTAAAAATAAAGATTAAGGGCCAGCAGGTGGCACGCTGGTTAAGGCGCTAGACTTCCACATGACTGATGGCAATTCAGGTCCAGTCCTGGTGGCTTGAAAATCACACTGGGCATGTGAGCATGTATGCCTAAAATTCCAGGAGGAGAATGGAGGAGAAGGGATTGTGGTGTGGCCATCCCCCTGGGGATATGATTTCTTCCTTCCTTCCTTCCTTCCTTCCTTCCTTCCTTCCTTCCTTCCTTCCTTCCTTTCTTTCTTTCTTTCTTTCTTTCTTTCTTTCTTTATCTTTCTTCCTTTATTATTTTTTTTGAGTTTTTTGCCATAGGGTGCGTGCGCTCACCAGAAAGAGAGAGAGAGAGAAAGTGAGAAATCATCCCCCCCAGGGGGGATGGCCACGCCACAATCCCTTCTCCTCCATTCTCCTCTCGGGATCTCGGGCACACACGCACACGTGCCCGGCGTGAGTTTTAAGCCACCGGGTCCGGGACGTGAACCACGGTCGACAACGTGGGAGTCCAGCGACATAGCCATTACGCTAACCGCTGGTCCCATGGGAATATGATTTCTCACTTTCCATCTCTCTCTCTCTCTCCTGAGAAAACCCAAATAAATAACTAAAAAGATTAATAAGAATGAAAAGCACCCAGTTGATAAGACAGAGTTAGGTGGCAACTAAAAGCAGGAGGCTTCTACTTTAAAGGTAGGTAGTGGGCTAGCAGGTGGTGTGGAGGTGAAGGCAGCTGGGTCCCATAGGACCTACTGCATGTTTCAAGTTCCAGACCGAGAAGCTTGAAAAACACAGCAGGCACGTGTGGATGCATGTGTGCCCAAAATCCTGAGAGGAAATTGGAGGAGAAGGTATTGCAGTGTGACCTCCCTCAATTTTTCCCTCTTTTTCTTTGTTTCGGTCTCCAGTAAGCACACATGTCCTAGAGTAAAAACTAAAGAAAGGGGGGGGAGGGGAGTAGAAAGTAAAATAGAAGAACACAAGAGTAGCAAAAAAAAAAAAACATAAATCTAGACAATAGTAAAGTTAAAATAGTATGAGAGTAACTTGAGCCAGGATTAACTTGTCACTGGGATAAATTATAATCAATTCCATTTTTCAGAACTAGAAAACACAGTGAAAAAGTTAAATTGACCCCACTCCAACCAGTGTAGACAACAATTCTAGTGGGACTTTTAAGAAATCCTCATTATGGAGTGCCTGGTGTGCAGTCGACGGCATCCTGTGGACTGTCTGTCCATAGGCGGGAGGCAGAGTCCAGTGTCTATTGTCTAGGTTCGACTCCCTAGTTTGGTGCCAAGCCTAAGGCTTGGGAGCTTTCCCGGGGCAGTCAGCAGAGGCCGCAGCGATCACCCCCGACCCCTCCTCTCTACCCCCTGGTTCAGGAGGGCGCTCGCTGTTCCCTTCTCAATCGTTATTCCACATCGTGTCCCCAGAATCAGACGGTGCCCCACAGATGGCCAGCTCCCCTTCCCCAACCCGAGGGTCAACGAGAAAGAGATGGTCTTTTGCATGGCACCAAAAATGTTTTCAATTCAAGCAGTTTATGATTGTCAAGACAAAATAGTGACAGTGGACAGAAAAGTAATCCTTGTCAACGTATTATAGACTATGGTGATATAGTTTGGAGTCTTGCTTTTGGGTCTTTGGTTCCAGAAAAATAGAGTCATTGTGTAAATATAGAATGGCGTCATTCAGATTTGGACAAGATCAGCTGCCCCTTGCCACAGGGCTAAACAATGGAGGTATCAACATATGGGATGTATATACAGGACACATGATGGAAGTGTTGAGGGGGCATCAGAACTGGGTGTACAGCAGTGCATTCTCTCCGGACTCTTCTGTGCTGTGTTCAGTTGCAGCCAGTAAAGCAGTTTGCCTTTGGAATATGGATAATATACCATGATTCGGAAACTAGAAGGACATCACTATGATGTAGCTTGTGACTTTTCTCCTGATGGAGCGTTACTGGCTACTGCATCCTATGATACTTGAGCATATGTCTGGGATCCACGTAATGTAGAAATTCTGACGGAATGTGGGCACCTGTTTCCCCCACCTACTTCAATATTTGCTAGAGAAGCAAATGACCAGTGGGTACGATATGTATCTTTTAGTCATGATGGGCTGCATATTGCAAGCATTGCTGATGATAAAATGGTGAGGTTCTGGAGAACTGATGAGGATTATCCAGTACGAGTCACACCTTTGAGCAATGGTCTTTGCTGTGCTTTTTCTACTGACGGCAGTGTTTTAACTGCTGGAACACATGATGGAAGTGTGTATTTTGGGGTCACTCCAAGGCAAGCACCTAGCCTTCAACATTTATGTCGCATGTCAATTCGAAGAGTGATGCCCACTCTAGAAGTCCAGGAGCTGCCGGTTCTTTTCAAGGTTTCGGAGTTTCTCTCCTATCATATTTAGAAGAATCTGCCTTCCCTGGTTACAGTAGGGAATGACAAAATACACTTTACATAAACCTCAAGCTTTACTGTCTTCAAGTATCTGTTTTTAAAGGTTCAGAAGAGTTATTTAATTTGATACATTCTTGTATTGCATTTTGATCCGCTGAGCTTTTAAATATTGTTTTTAGGCTATAGGAGAAATATTGCTGAACATATCAAATGTAAGTTTTTAAAGAGCTAACTGAAAATATATATATACATGTATATATTTAGATATAAGCTGCTATATGTTGAATGGACCCTTTTGGTTTTCTGATTTTTAAATTTTGACCTGTATATATTGCTTTAGTAGAGCCATATTATGTATCTTTGCTGTAAAGTAGAAGGAATTTTTAAATTCTGGCACACTGAATTCGATGGTAAATATTGACTTGAGAAAGCTGAATTGACTCATCAAAGTGTAGTTGGTTGGGGGGCTGGAGTGTTGAACTGACATGCCAGTGAAACACAGTTTTGTATGGGGATTTTGTTTTCCTTAGGGATCTTATCTGAGAGGTAGCGTTTGAATATGACATTTTAAAAAACAAAATGACACAAACAGAGCCAGAATTTAACTAGAAAAACTGTGTCATGGTTTCCACCCCACCAAATGTGCCCCTCCAACTAAAATGGTATGGGCCTTAATTTCGGAAAGCAGCTGGCTACTTCATCCCTCTGGTATAAATTATTGCATATTCTAGTCAACTTGAGAAATCCAGCTACTAATATTTTGTTTGTACAAGGGACAATTCTTTCAAGACCATGATTGAAAAAACTTACTGTATGTTTCTGCAGGGGATGATATTGGTGACTTGCCAAAGAGAAGCAATGCAGTATATCTGCTTTTGCCTTCTGTTATTTATCTTACCTGCAGATATTAAGAATGTATGCATTATGTGAAATGTTTGACTATATGTTTTTGTTGACTTTTTAAATTAAAGACTCGTTTAAAAAAAAAAAAAAAAAAGAAATCCGCATCATGTTAGCCTATCTCCACGGAGTATTTTTACAAGAACCACATGCAGTGCACATCAGAGCTCTCCCAGATTTCTCCGGTATAAAAAAAATTGTAAAAGAAAACTGGAAAAAGAACAAAAACTATAACTTTTATGGACTTTTTTTTTTCCCTATAGAATGCATGTGCTCACCAGACAGACACAGAGAGTGAGAGAGAATGAGGAAAATGAAAAATCATACACGGGGGGATGGCCATGCTACAATCCCTTCTCCATTCTCTTCTCAGGATTTTGGGCATACATACTCATGGGCTCATTGTGATTTTCAACCTCAAAGTAGGCCATGTGGGATGCAGCCACCTTAACGACCATGCCAGTGGCTGACACAAAACCTATAACGATTATGGAGCATATTTAACAAATATTTTTGAGCATTTACTACCAATATAAGTAAATTAATAAGTGGATTGATATCTGCATATATTTTTCATTAAAAGTTTTCTCTCTCTCTCTCTCTCTCTCTCTCTCTCTATATATATATATATATATATATATATAAATATATAAATATATATAATTTTGAGATATTTTTGCTATAAGACACATGCACTCTCCAGAGAGACAGAAAGTGAGAATCCTTTCTCTTTCTGTCTTCTCTTGGGATTTTGGGCACATGCCTAGTGTGAGTTTTAAGCTGCTGGGTCCAGGACTCGAACCATGGTTGACTGCATGGGAGTCCAGCGATGTAACCATCATGCCATCTACTGGTCCCATTCTCAATATATTTTAAGCAAATACTTAAGAACATTGGTTCAAAGAAGTTAACGAACAATAACTTTCTTTGAGGAGTGAACTGGCTTTAAATAAACTCTCATGTTGGTCCTTGGAAATACATAGAGTATATCTCACTTTTCATTACGAGGATAATCCTGGGTCAGTCCAATGCCCTGGTGGTTAAGGGAGCCAGATCCCACATTGCCTACCATAGTTCAAATCCTGACCTCAGTGGCCTGAAAAACACACAGGTAAATGTGTGCATGCACACAAAACCTTAACAGAATGTAGAAATGAAGGAGATGGGATTGTTGTGTACTCACACCCCATTTGGAGTTGCTTTCTCCCTCTCCGTCTTTCTCTGTTTCTCTCTGATGAGCATATGCACCCTCTGGCAAAATTTTAAAAGAGAGCAAGAGAGAAAGTAATTTCATTTTCAGATGTTAATTTTGATACTATCCTTCATTCTTAAGGATATACAAGGAGTTGGTAACATTGGTTGCCTCCTAGAAAGGGAAATAAATAGTAGCTGGAGAACTAAGAGTCAGAAGGAAAATTCCACTACCATTTTCACTCTACATTTCAAACACGGGATTTTATAAAGACACTACCTATTCACAAATAATTTATGTTCCAGCAGATGGCATGTTGGGTAAGGTGGCTGAGCAAGTCAAGCCCTGAACCTGGCATCTTGAAAAACATGCCAAGTGCACATGTACTCAAAATTCCAAGAGAATGGAGAGGAATTGTGTATGGCCAACCCCATGGTGGGTGCTTTCTCTCTCTCTCTCTCTCTCTCTGTCTCTCTCTCTCTGTCTCTGTCTCCAGCAAGCACGCTTGTCCTGTAGCATTATTTTTTTAAGTTCGAAAAAAATTTTTAAACAAAACTTTCAAATTCTCAGTATCTGTTTCTGAAATTGACAACCACCTTAAGGAAGAAAGCATTCCCAAATTCTAGGCTCATCTCTTTCTTCAAATTCTTACTTTAGTTGTTCTTCAATGCCTTCAAACTGATCATCTTTATATCCCCCTCATCTCTAGCTTTAAAATTGTTTTTAGTGAGGAGGACGATGGCCTAAAATAACTTAGTCTTACCCATACCTGAAGTAGAATTTTATGATCACCTTTTTGTGGGTAGGTGCATGTGCTTGAAGTAGAAATATCATCTGCAGTTTCCAAACAGCAAGAATTTAGTAAATGCAACATGTTAATCAACAGGTGTTCAAATGTAGTGTCTCAAAACAAAGACAAATGAGATGTGTTCAGTTCCACAGACATTGGTAGCCAGCACTTGCCAAGTGTCTACTGTAGAAGAGGCCCATATCAAATGCTATTACACCATTTTATTGAGTCTTATAACAAACAACTACCTGATGTTTTTCATCAGTACTATGTTACAGAAGAAGAATTATATCTCAGAAATAGGAAATAATTTTTTCTGGATTACCTAGCCAATAACTGGTAGAAATTAATTCAGGGACCAGCAGATGGTGTAATGGTTACTTTCCTGGACTCTCACATAGTCAAACGATTCGAGTCCTGGACCCAGAGGCTTAGAACTCATGTGAGAACATGTACATACATGTCCAAAATTCCAAGAGGAGAATGGAGCAGAGGGTATTACAGCGTGGCCATCCCCCCGGAGGTGATTTCTAGCTTTCTGTTTCTCTGTCTCTCTCCAGCGAGCATACAAGCCCTATGGCAAAAAATCTCTCTCAAAAGTAAAAAAAGAAATTAATTCAAATTCAACTCTGTCTGATCATCAGAGTGGATAGTACTATCCATGTTGTATTAGGTATTAGACAATGTATTAGTATTGTATTAGACAATGAATCAAAAACATAGTGAGAGGGAGCCAGTAGGTGGCGTAGTGGTTAAGGCATTGTACTCCCATATGGTTTGAGTCCCAGACCAGGTGGTTTGCTTTCTTTCTCTCTTGAGTATACATACATGCCCTATAGAAAATGTGGTTTTTTTTCCCAATTAAAAATTAATTAAATTAATAATTTTAAAAAGTAGTAAGTGCATTAAACAAACAAAAAACAGTCAGTGGTATTGTTTACCTTGATTTTTTTTTGTTAAAAATTTGTCAATATGTTGGAATGTAATTTTTACAAGTAAAAATAGAGTTTATTGTGAGAGAAAAATATCCTAAAGAATATAGGGGCCTCAAAATAAAACTCTTGTTAGTTCTGTAGCCCGTAAGATCCTGGGTACTCACTTGCATGCCTGGTTGAGTTTCAGGCTGACTCCCTGGGGCATGGCGTGACCAGACAAGGTAGAGTGTTCTTCTCTCTCTCTCTTGCACTTCTGTCTCTCATGCTCAAGTGTGTGCACAGGTTTTGTCATAGAAAAAGAAAAACAAAATTTTTAAATTGCCAGGGCTCATGTGTGCTTGGTAGAGAGAAACAAAGAAAGACAGGGAAAGGGAGAAAGCAGGCCCCAGTGGGGCGTACTCACACTGCAATCCCCTCTCCTCCATTTCTTCATTCTGTTGGGATTGGGGGCATGCACGCACACGCACCTTGTTTTTTTGTTGTTTTTGAGAGAGAGATTTTTGCTATAGGGTATGTGTGCTCACTGGAGAGACAGAGAAAGACAGAGAGAGAAAGTGAGAAATCACCCATCCTGGGGTAGGGAGGCATATGTTCACACCACAATCCCTCCTCCATTCTCTTGGGATTTGGGGCATGCTCACACACATGCCCAGAGTGAGTTTTAAGCCAGCAAGTCTGGGACCCAAACCGCGGCTGACTACGTGGCAGTCTAGCAACGTAACTATTACGCTATCTGCTGGTCCTGCCCAAGGTGTGCTTCAAACTGCTGGGGTCAGGATTCAAAACAAGGGTGGCTATGTAGGATCCAGCTCCTTTAACCACTAGGTCATGGAGCTGGACCCCAAATTTTTAATCAAATAACTAGAATGAGGGGAAAAAGTCAACTGCTTCATTCTCCCTCCACCTCCCCCACTTTTTCTTAGTAATCTAGTGGGAATTCTTTATATATTCTATTATATATATTGTTATATAATACAAAACCCTTTCAGTTTGTGCATTTTTTTTTTTACTTTATGATGTCTTTTGTCTTAGAAAGTTGGGGAGAGTTCATTTTGTATGCTATAAAGATGTACAATAACTAAATGCAAATTTTGTTGTATGGAGATTTATTAGCTTTCTGTTCTGGGTTGTATCATTTGTACCTTATTTCAGACATTCTTTTTTTTTTTTTTTTGAGCCAGCAGGTGGCATAGTGGTTTGGGTGCTAGGTCCCACATGATATAACTCTGCAGTTCAAGTCCCAGACCTAGAGGCTTGAAAAATGCCTGATGTGTGTGCAATGTGCACCCAATGAAGTAGGAGAATGAAAAGAAGAGATTGAAGCATGGCCATATCCCGTGGGAGAAGGATGATTTCTCTCTTTCTGTCTCTCTCTGGTGAGCACACATGTAGCAAGATTTAAAAAAAAAAAAAATGAAAAGAAAGAAATCTTTGAGACCAGCAGGTGACAAGGTGGTTAAAAGCCCTGACTTCCTACTCGGCCAACCATGGTTCAAGTCCTGGACCTGGTAGCTTGATTTCTCACTTTCCCTTTCTCTCTCTCTGTCTCTACCTGGTCAAATTAAATAATAGTAATAATAACAACAAATGGAATTAAATAAATAAATAAGTCTAACCAAAAAAAAGAAAGAAAGAAATCTTTGTTTGCTCAAATCTCTTTGATTATTAAAAGGTCTTTTTCTTTTTTCTTTTAAAGTTTTTTCAATAGGGTGCATGCGCTCGCCAGAGAGAGAGAGAGAGAGAGAGAGAGTGATGGTGAGAGGGAAAGTGAGAAATTCCTTCTCTATTCTCTCAGGATTTGGGGCATGCACGCACAAATGCCTGGCATTATTGTCAAGCCACAAGTTCCAGGACTCAAACCAGTGTGCCTTAACCACCATGCCATCTGCTGATCCCACACAGTCATGTTTTAATAATTTTAGATTTAGGGGCTGGCAAGTGGTGTGGTTAAGACACTGGACTCTGACATGGCGACTGTGGTTCAAATCCTGGACCTGATCTGGTGACTTCCTTTTTCACTTTCCCTCTCTCATTCTCTCTCTCTCTGTCTCTGTCTCTCTCTGGTCAAATTAAAATGAATAGATAAACTGATTAAATTAAATAAATAACTATTTAAAAAGTAATTATAGGGACCAGCAGTTAGCGTAATGGCTATGTCACTGGACTCCCATGTAGTCGACCGCGGTTTGCGTTCTGGGCCCGGTGGCTTAAAACTCACACTGGGCGCGTGTGCGTGCATGCCCAAGATCCCGAGAGGAGAACGGAGGAGAAGGGATTGTGGCGTGGCCATACCCCCGGGGGGTGATTTCTCGCTTTCTGTCTCTCTGTCTCTCTCTGTCTGTCGGCGAGTGCACGCGCCCTATAGCAAAAACCTCTCCAAAAAGAGAAAATAATAATAATAATTATAGATGTATTACAAATGATATCTGGTAAGGATAGTTTTCCTTCTTCAAAATTGCCCTAGCTCTTCTTAACTCTTTACATTTGAGTTTTGAATGAGTTTTCTAAGTTCCATAAAAAACCCTTTTAGGTTTCATATACTTAACAGAAATTGCAATAACTTCAAAGATTAATTCAGAAGAATTGCCATGTCTATGACGAGATCTTGGAATTGGTTTGAAAATTTTTCCAACCATCTTTTTATTGTCATATGGAATTAAATGTTTAAGCTCTGCATTTTTCTTTTTCTTTACTTTTCTTTCTTATTTTTTTATTTTTTTGGAGAGGTTTTTGCTATAGGGCACGTGTGCTCACCAGAAAGACAGAGACAGACAGAGAGACAGAATGCAAGAAATCACCCCCAAGGCGGGATGGCCATGCTGCAATCCATTCTCTTCCATTCTTCCTCTCGGGACCTTCCTTGGGCAGGCATGCACATGCACACAGCCTGAGTTTAAGCCACCAGGTCCAGGACTCGAACCATGATCGACCACACAGGAGACCAGCGACATAGCCATTACAGCATCTGCTAGTCCCCTAAGCTGTGCATTTTTCAATGAGACCTGTTCAACACAAAACAGAAACTCTAAAGTGAACTAAAGGCTTTAGTTAATAATAATATATTGATATTGATTCATCAGTTACAACAAACATGCCACAGTAATGCAAGATGGTAATAATAGGGGAAACTGTGAGCTGGGGAGTGAGGAGGAGTGTGGGAATTCTTCATACTTCAATGTCCAGTTAACTCAAAACTACTCTAGAAAGTAAATTAAGCGAAAAAATAAGCCTTTAGCTATGGTGTTCAATTCCTATAAGCTATGGAACTTTGTGTTGCGTTTTGTGGTTTATTTCCTTTTCTATTAGTTTCCTTATCTGTATCATTGAGATTATGATGTTACTTATGATAAAGTTTATCTCAAAGGATTATTGTGAAGATTATACACTGTAAGTATAATGTTAGACACAGTGGCTGGCAAATTGAAAGTTTGATAGCGGCAGCTATTTTACAGTAATATCTCGAGTCCCATCACTTCCCTCTTCTGGTAGAATAACATACCAGTTTTAGATTTACCCTCTGATTTAGTCCTTAACTACTTAATCCATTCATTCCTTATAAAAGTGTATATTTTGTCTCAGGTATTGCTAGACACTGTAAATGATAAGACATGTTACTCCCTTCCATTTACAGCCTGGTGGCGGAGACAGAGGGTTGGACAGACAGTTATAGTATGGTACCACAGTGCAGTGGAAATCAACGCTTGACCCTCCTCCCACGTTCAGTTTCTAGTATTGGCCCAGCTTCTGAAACTAGCTGGACTTGGGACACAAACTTTTTCGGTGTGGCCTACAGAGCCACTGACCAAATCTAGGTTTTGACAAAATAGTAAGTTCCAAAAGGTTTCAAGCCTAAATCTATGACTCTACCTAGATCTATGACCATGAGCAGTTGCTGTTCTGGATTGACTGATTACTTTCCTCTCAAAAAGAATGCACCTTTAGTGGTAGCATGTTTTATACTGTACTTGAGAAATTAACATCCTCCTCCATGACTCTTAGAAGACAAGTCTCGCCTCACGCTGCTTTGGTTTCCATAATCAGGCCACTGATGGTGCACAACTGTGTTGTTATCAATGCCTGGCAACGCTGCCCCAAACAGCAACTGCTTCATCTTTCAGAGTCACCTGGATTCTGTCAGTTTCTATGGAACCCCCCACAACTTCTCTTTCTCAGTCTCTATTGTGTACTGAACAATTCATGAATTGGAAGTTCAAAATACTTCCAAAGACAGTGACTCCTGAAGTATGACCCAATGCCTAGAATTTATCATTTCTGGCAAAAGATTTCTGGTTTCCATGGTCCTCTGGGAAATTTTGCTTTGTGGCTTTCATTTCTTTTGAGAATAATAGCATGAAATGACTGCTTATTTTTGAAGAAAAGATACATAGTTTCCATTCTGACATCTGAAGCAAAATGAAATGGTTAGTGTCTTACTAGCTATCCTATAATCACACTCTTTCTTTCTTCCTTTCTTCCTTCCTTCCTTTCTTTCTTTCTTTCTTTCTTTCTTTCTTTCTTTCTTTCTTTCTTTCTTTCTTTCTTTCTTTAGTTTGCTATGGGGCGTGTGCGCATGCCATAAAGAGATGGACAGATAGAAAGAGAGAGAGAGAGAGAGAAGTCACTCCCCGGGGGATGGCTACACCCTAATCCCTTCTCCTCCCAGAATCTTGGGCACACACACATATATGCCCCGCATGATTTCCAGGCCACCAGGTCCAGTACTCAAACTGTGCAATCAGTCATGTGGATCTAGTATCTTAATCTCCACGCCACCTGCTGACTCACATACTCTGTCTTCTGATAGACTATAGACAAGCTGGTTTTCAAATTTGAGATATGACTTGAGCAGATTCTACCAGAAAACCCTTTTCCCTATAATAATCTTAATAATTTTATAAGTTTGTTTATTTATTCATTCATTCATTAAAAGAGAGAGTGACTGGCGTCACTAACACTAACAGGATGTTCACGTTGTACTCCATCCCCATCCTCAGTCTGCCAGGACCATGGACATGTGGCTGTTTGTGGGCTCAGCATGCACAGGGAGACCTCCAGACATGAACCTAGGATTTTCCCATGCAGCCTCAGCATCAGAGTATTGCATTATTGCTGCACCACTGTAGCTGGCCTTTTTATAATAATCTCTTTTTTTTTAAATAATTTTCTTTTATTTTAATATTACCCAATATTACATTAGAATACATTTTTGGAGAGTGGTTTCCATAGGGCACATGTGCTTGCTGGAGAAAGACAGAGAGAGAGAAAGTGAAAAATCATCCCAGAGATTGATCCTCAATTTCTTCTCCGCCATTCTCCTCTCAGGATTTTGGGCATGCACACACATGTACCTGACGTGATTTTCAGGCCACCAGATCCAGGGCTCGAACCATGGTCAACCATTTGGGAGTCCAACACCTTAAATGCCATGCCACCAGCTGGCCTCTATTTTTTTTTCTAAGCAAATAACTTAACTGGATTATAAAAGAGATCTATTACCTCATGTTTTCCAAAAATACATACTTAGGATGAAAGTTGCTTCTACTTAGGACTTAATGATTGTTGGGAATAAAACGTTAGAAAATGAATATAACTAGTGACTTTCTTAAAAGTCTCACTAATGTGTTTATATTTTAAACACAGCATTTTTCTGTGTGCTTATGAGCAACAACCCAAGCATTCTGTGAAGGGAATGGAAGTCCACCATTTCCTTTTTTTTTTTTTTTGGAGAGGTTTTTGCTATAGGGCGCGTGCACTCGCCAGACAGACAGAAAGAGACAGAAAGACAGAAAGCAGGAAATCACCCTCCAGGGGGGATGGCCATGCCGCAATCCCTTCTCCTCCATTCTCCTCTCAGGATCTTGGGCACGCACGCACACACACCCGGCGTGAGTTTAAGCTACCGGGTCCGGGACTCGAACCGCAGTTGACTACGTGGGAGTCCAGCGACATAGCCATTACGCTAACTGCTGGTCCCCCACCATTTCTTGGTATGTATCAGTAAGTCCAATATTCTTTTTGATTTGGAGAATCAGCCATGAAGAGGCTCACCAGGTGAGAAATTACAGCCCATGGGAAAGGGGCTCCCCAGTTCCATGGCCTGTGATCCTTAGATGATATCGAGGTGGGCCAACACAGCCTGGCAACTCAGGAGGCTTCAGTGGAAGAGAGAGAACAGTACTGCTTTAGGACGCAGATCTACTACTGGGAGGAGAGTGTGGAACTGTTGAGATGGGGCTCCTGGCTTCCTGGAAGGGTTGCAAAAACTTCTTGTGATGTGGTTTTTCTCACATCCTCTAGGGATTCCAACATTTTAGCGTCTTTACCATCTCCTCTTCTTGTTTTGGGCATTTGGATCTCTCTTCCTTCAGTTCTTGAACCTGGGAACTTGATTTCTCCCTCAGCATAAAAATTGATTCTTTTCCTCATTCTGCAAGTTTTGGTAACATGTGGGATATTTAACAGTTCTTTCTCTTTTCTGGCATTCTCTAAAAATAACTCAATCACTGCATGCTCCTTTTTCACAGGATCAAGCTTGTCAGTTAGTAGATATTTCTCCCCAGTATTGCAGCCAGAATCTCTGCAGGCTGCTTTTCTCTTCTTATATAAGGTCAACTTCCAACAGACCGCACCAGTCTGAATAAACACAAGAAGCCCACCAGTAGACAGGTGAGAGGTGGATGCTCCACTGCTTCCCACTGGAGGCTGTGAAAAGTGGCCAAGGACTCAAGTTATTGGGCAACAGCTTCCTTGACCACTTCATCCAGATTCCCAAATATCAGCTCAAAGCTATGCTCTACAGAGGATCGCAGGCCCTGCATGGCACTGCTGCCTGTGACCACAGGACCCCCTCCAGTAACTGTGGATCCAGCAGCCACAATAGATTCCATGAAACATTCCAACATTCCAACTGGATCCCAATGAGCAGCAGACATTCTGAATTGGTCAGTTATATGGTTGACAGTAGAGGGAGATTTAGGGAATTAAATATGGTTGTCTCTCTTATTATCTAATGATCATTCTTATTTACATCCATCCCATTGCTTTTATATCATTATAAAATAAAAATACTGTGAAATATGCCAACCACAGTGTATGAAATAATTTTTTTTCTTAGAGAGTTTTGCTATAGGGCATATGTGCTTGCTGGACAGATAGACAGAGACAGAAAGCAAAAAATCACCGCCTGGGGAAAATGACCACACCACAATCCCTTCTCTTCCATTCTTCTCTTGGGATATTGGGCACGCATGCACACCTGCCTGGCTAGGTCTGGGACTCAAACCATGGTCGACTATGTGGGAGTCCAGCAACATAATCATTATGCCATCTGCTGGTCCCTGAAACAAATTTTTAAAACTTTATACCCCTCGGCAGTACCCAATACCCCTATCGATACATGAATCATGTTTATTAGCGTAGCAAATACTCTGCAACTTTTAATCAGTACCCACCCACCATGACGAAATACAGTTGCTGTTTTTATTTCTATTAACATACATCAGTCTCACCAGTTCCTGAACATCATAGAATTAAATATATTACAGTACACACTTTGATGTCTGCCTTTTTTACTCAGAGTAATGCTTTTGATATATATCCATGCTTCTGTGTAAATAATAGCAGTTCACTCTGTTCATGGTTGAGTATTTGACATTGTATTTCACAATATATTTATGACTATTTAGATTGCTTCAAATATGGGCTATTAAAGATAAAGATGCTGTGGGTATTTATACGCATGTCCTTTTTATACACATGGGTTTTAATTTACCCTTCATGTAGAAATCCTAGGTTAGAATATGCCAAATATTATTTGAAACTGATTTATTAGGCTATAATTACATATACTAATTAATATTTGGCTTTTAAAAAACAACTCACTGGATTTTTCTAATACTTTTTTTTCCTTGCTGTTGGGTGTGGTTGCTCACCAGAGACATACAAAGACAGAGGAAGGGAAAGTGAGAAAGCACTCCCCAGGCAGGATGGCCATGCCACAATCTCCTTCATTCTCTTCTCAGAATTTTGGGGACCAGCAGTTAGCGTAATGGCTATGTCGCTGGACTCCCATGTAGTCAACTGTGGTTTGAGTCCTAGACCGGCCTTAAACTCACTCTGGGCGCATGAGCATGCATGCCCAAGATTCTGAGAGGAGAATGGAGAAGGGATTGCGGTGTGGCCATACCCCCTGGCAGATGATTTCTTGCTTTCTGTCTTTCTGACGAGCGCATGAGCCCTGTAGCAAAAACCTCTCCAAAAAAAAAAAAAGAATTTTGGACACTCATGCACATACACGTGCCATGTTTTTTAAGCCTCTGGATCCAAGACTTGAAATGTGTAGTCAGGGACCAGCAGTTGGTGTAATGGCTGTGACGCTGGACTCCCATGTAGTAGACCATGGCTCGAGTCCTGGACGTGGTGGCTTAAACTCACACGGAGCACATGTGCATGTGTGTCCAAGATCCTGAGAGAATGGAGAAGGGATTGCAGCGTGGCCATCCCCCCTGGGGAGGGTGATTTCTCCCTTTCTGTCTCTCTGTCTCTGTCTTTCTCGCGA
Source organism: Tupaia tana (assembly GCA_026018925.1). Classification (NCBI taxonomy): domain Eukaryota; kingdom Metazoa; phylum Chordata; class Mammalia; order Scandentia; family Tupaiidae; genus Tupaia; species Tupaia tana. Next base: position 102,447,529 of record JAKSZU010000002.1, on the reverse strand, counting down.
GCACATGCGCCCTATAGCAAAAACCTCTCAAAAATAAAAGAAAAAGAACTGTGTAGTCAGCCATGTGAGATCCACTACTGATTTTTTTGTTATGTTGATTTTATATCCAGTCATCTTACTGAATTCATTTATGTGTTTATTAATAGTTTTTCATGTTTTTCTTTTGTTGTTGTTGTTTGTTTTTAACAGAGAAAGAGGAAGAGAAAGCTGAAAGATGAGGGAGAGAAAAATTGATACTTTTTCTTTTTTAGAGGTTTTGCCTTAGGGCACATGCACTTGCCAGAGAGACAGAGACAGTGAGAGGGAAAGCAAGAAATCACCCCCCAGGGCAGATGGTCACACTACAATCCCTTCTCTTTTCTCCTCCTGGGATCTTGGGCACACACGCACATGTGCTTGGTATAAGTTTCAAGTCACTGGGTCTGGGATTCAAACCATTGTCGGCCATGTAGGAGTCCAGCAATGTGACCACTATGCCATCTGCTGACCTCCAAATTGATACTTTAGATAGATTCCTGCTGTTGTGATCCTTTGCCCCAAATTCCCAGTTAGCTAAAATTATAGGCACAAGGACTCCTCACCCTTGCCTATTTACTTTGGTCCACCATCTGAAACCGAACCTCCCACAAGGCCCCTGCCCTAACTCTGGCCATGAAAGAAGGGTGTTGGGGGCTCTGGTATCTGTGTCTAGAAACAGAAGTAGGCAGTGCATACAACATGAGTGATTTCCTGGGGGAACTTTTACAAAGGTCCCCAACCAAACCCATGAAGTGTATTTGCAGACACAATAGGCAGGACAAAGACAAGAGCTGTGACATATTCCTGAACCTATGCAAAAAGGCCTCCACCAATATCCCAATCACGGTGGTGTTCTCAAGCATCCCTTTCCAGATATTCAGTGTTTCCATCCTAGCCAGGCCTAGATTTCCTTATTTTCTTTTCTTTTTTTTTTTTTTTGGAGAGGTTTTCGCTATAGGGCGCGTGCGCTCGCCAGACAGAGAGAGACAGAGAGACAGAAAGTGAGAAATCACCCCCCAGGGGGGATGGTCACGCCACAATTCCTTCTCCTCCATTCTCCTCTCGGGATCTTGGGCACGCACGCACACGCGCCCAGCGTGAGTTTTAAGCCACCGGGTCCGGGACGCGAACCGCGGTTGACTACGTGGGAGTCCAGCGACATAGCCATTACGCTAACTGCTGGTTCCCGCCTTATTTTCTTATTACAGAGGAAATACCATGTGCTAGAGTTGGATAGGCTACCCCATGGATGTGAGCAGCAAAGTATGGTACTTCAATGGCTAAGACAGAGCTGGCCCAGGTTCCTCCTCTGGGTCCAGGATCTCCTCACTGCCAGTAACTTCATGGATTTTGGATGTCCAGTTTGCTCCTCCAGATCCAGCCTGGCTCAGCCTTGACCCTTTCCCTTCTGTAGAGCTAAAGCAGAGTCCCACCTATAGGTATAGCCATTGAAAAGGGTGGAATCCCACACTGTATCTCTGGTCTTGCTTCTATTCCCAGCAATTGCCAGACATGACCCTCATGGAAAGGCACTGGCGAAGAGGCCACAGTTGCCTTCAAAGGTGATCACACATGGGCTCAGCCATGAAAAAACAAAATTATCCCGGAACTGGTTGTGAGGTAAGGGGTCCCAGGAAGTGACAAAAGACGTGGCTGAGAAGGTTTGCTCCCCTCTCTGCTGGTTTCTGGCAGAAGGACCTATTGGCTAGTAGGATACATGGTGCGTTAGTGGCTTTGTTTCTCTTCTGTTAGCACGAAGTCCTTGTGACTTGACAAAAGCATGTTGCTGTTTCTTTAGAACAGAGATGATGAGCAGCTCTTAGTGCCTGGGCATTTCTGTGTCATGTTTGCTTGGAATGAGTGTGCAAATGCGTACTGTACAATGGGGCCTGTGCATAGGTTCTTTGATGCCATTGGCTAGTCTCATTTCCTGGTTTCCAGGGTGACTCTGAGTCCTCCCTGTGTTCCTTCAGTCAGTGTAGGTCACAGAGCAACAGAGACTGAGACACAAGAGGCCTCTTTCCACAGCAGTGACAGATACCCAGCAAAGCCAGAACCAGAAAGGAAGACCCCACAAGATCGTTGAGGTACCTACCTCCCCCATATGGTGTGCCTGATTGCTAATCTGTTTGTTTGTTTGTTTTAAGTGTATTTTATTTCTTGTCTTGGAGAGAAAGAGAAATAGCAAGCCTATGGCCTGCATCATTAGGAGGTCTCTGGACTGTACCTGGGAATCTCATAGGATTGCCTCACAGAGCATCGCATATTACGACTATGCCACTATCTGGTCCCCTTAAAATAATCTTATAGCTCAATAATTGGAGTATTTGGGGACCAGCAGTTAGCATAATGGCTATGTTGCTGGACTTCCATGTATTCGACTGTGGTTCGAGTCCCAGACCCGGCGGCTTAAACTCATGCATGTGAGTACGTGCGTGCTCAAGATTCCAAGAGGAGAATGGAGGAGAAGGAATTGTGGCATGACCATCCACTCGGGGGGTGATTTCTCACTTTCTGTCTTTCTGTCTCTGTCTTTCTGGCGAGTGCACGTGCCCTATAGTAAAAAAAAAAAAAAAAAAAAAAAAAAAAAAAAAAAAAAAATCCAAAAAAAAAAAAGCAAAAAAAATAATTGGAGTATTTTTGGTAATCCAGTGGGAAATTTAGAAGATAAGTTTCTTGAGAGAGCTATCTTTGTTTTATTTTCTTTTTAGTGATATTTAGAACCTCATACACAGACGATCCATGCAAATATATGTTAAATTGATTTGAAAGGTTTTTTCTTTTTTTAATTTCATATAGCGTTTACCAGAGAGAGAGACAGGGATGTTACTAGCCTAGCAACATGGTTTTTAAAAACTGATAAAGTTGTAATAGAAATACTGTAATTTTTTTTTTCACTTTTGACTTGAGTTATGCTAATCATACAGAATAGAGGCATGAGGTTTGACTCTGTGTTGCAATGCTAATGCATTGTTCAAGAGAAGCTGGATCACACAAGGCACTGAGGTTCAAATCCCTGGTCTGATGGGCCTGAAGCAGGCTGCGCAGTGATAAACGTGCCCCAGATTATATGGCTTAGAGACTCCACCAAGGAGTCAGCAGAGTGTCCTTGTGGAAGGTACTCCTTTCTCTCTTTCTCTCTCTTACTGTCATGTGTGTGAACACATACTTTATCATGAATAAGGAAAAAAAGATCAAATGGGAAAAATAAAATAAAATATAGGCATTATGAAGAAGAAAAGCAACCCCTCCCACCCCACACACACCCTAGAAATATCTCTTTTGTGCCAAGATAGTGTTTAAGGTACTTCTCAACTTAGGTTGTTGAGAACTTAACAGTAGGCAGTCACACTTTATTTACACATTAATCATTTGAAACTCCATGTTTGGTTTATTGTAATGCTGTGACTAAGCAGTAGCGAGTTACTCTAAAGCACATCATGAGCTCTGAATATCTTTTACTCTATAAGAAGTATTCACTCAAGTTCTTGCCTCTGTTTGTTCACAGAATTTCAGTATCACCCACAATGCTCCTTCGTTTCTTAAGATGCTAACATAAGAAGCTATGAATAACAACTATGTACATATACAACAGCAATATGCAAATGGTCGTTATTGATTGCTCCTATGTTTCTTCTATGAACAAACAGAGACAGTACTTGTGAGGCTAGTATTTGACAAGATTTCCACTGAAAAGGAATTATTAAGCCTTTTATTTTGAGAGATTTTTTGGCTATAGGGCATGTGCGTTCACCAGAGAGACAGAGACAGAGAGACAGACAGCAAGATATCACCCCCCAGGGGATACAGCCATTCTGCAATCCCTATTTCCTGCATTCTCCCCTCGGGATTTTGAGCATGCATGCACATGTGCCTAGCATGAACTTTAAGCTACCAGTTCTGGGTCTCAAACCTCAGTTGAACACGTGGGAGTCCAGTGATGTAACCATTATGCTATCTGCTGGTACTGGATTTATTAAACTGTTAAAAGAGACTGAAGAAAAGAATTTTCTGAGATTCAAATGTTCTATACACATGTATATGTATATATAAATGTATTGTAAATAAATATTTAATTTGACTTTGTCTTAAGAAACAAACAAAAACACTACACATGCAAAAAAGAACTTGATGACAATGTTTTTGCAAATGTTGTTTAAAGATTTCTTTCTTTTTAAAAAGGCTTTTGTCATAGGGTGTGTGTGTTTGTTGGTGGAGAGAGATAGAGACGGTGAGAAGGAAAGTTGAGAAATTACCCACCAGGTGATGGCCACACTGCAATCCCTTCTCCTCTGTTCTCCTCTTGGGATTTTGGGCACATACACATATATGCCCAGTGTCAGTTTCAAGCTGCCAGGTCTAGAACACGAACCATATTTGGCCATGTGAAAGTCCAGTACTTTAACCACGATGCCACCTACCGGTCCCATCTTTCTTTCTTCTTTAAAAAGAAAATTATTTTACACATTCAGTCACTGTACATCACTTGGCTTGTAAAGTGAATTTACTGAACACAAATACACCTCACACCAATCTATCTAAGGATACTATATGTATTATCATCAACAGACAACAATTTATTTCTGTGTCCCATAAATGTCTTGCCTCTATATTTTTCTCCATCTTTCCTTTTTTTTTTTTTTTTTTTTTTTTTTTAATCAACCAGAGGACATGTGTGCTCACTGGAGAGATATAGAAAGAGAGGGAGGAAGTGAGAAAGCACCCCATTGGGTGCAACAATCCCTTCTCTTCCATCTCTCCTTTCAGAATTTTGAGCATACACATACATGCACCCACTGTGGTTTTTTGAACTGGAACTGGGACCACAAATATGGCCATATGGGATCCAATCACCTAACAACCACCTAACAGCTGGCACAAAGCTTTCTCTCTCTCTTTTTTTCCTTTTCATTTATTTATTTATTTGTTGAGAGATTTTTTTGGTATAGGGCGTGTGCCCTCACCGGACAGACAGAGAAAGACATAGAGACAGAAAGAGAGAAATAACCCTCCTCACCTCCCCGGAGGAGATGGCCACATCACAATCCCTTCTCTTCTAGTCTCCTCTTGAGATTTTGAACATTCATGCACACATACACACACACCCAATGTGACTTTTCAAGTCACCGGGTCTAAGACTCGAACCATGGTTGACCATGTGGGAGTTCAGTGTTTTACGCACTATGTCATCTGCTGGCCCCATCCTGTTCTTTTATTAAGGATGGAACTAAATAGATTTTCTTTTCTTTTTTTTTTAATGTAAATTCAATCATATTATTTAGCTTACAAAGTGAACATTTTAGTATGTGTGTGAACATTTCTCCCCAGTCCAGTTGATCAGAGTATTTTCCACCAATAACACCACACCTCCCATCCCGTCAATGCTCTGTCTCCATATCCCTCTTCCAAATGTCCTTCCTTAGGTCCCTCTTCTCCACACACTCCACTTCTGGCACTAGCTCCCATCTCTTGTGTTTGTACAACCGTAGGTCAATCAGTTTCAGTTATAGAGTGCAGACACCCGGTATATAAAGCTTTCTCACTTTCCTAGTATAATATTTTCAGATACAGCTTTCTAAATCTGTTAAGAATACTTATTTTTTTCATACTTGTTAAAATTATTTGTGCAAAATATTAGTGTTCAGTGCATGAAGGCAGAAAATGACATCAGCTTAGTAAATGTTGTGCCTTATTACGTATGTAGTTCATCACCTTTTTTAAATCATAAAATTTCTGTGATATCACTAACTTGAAATGCTAAAGTGATAAAGTAAGGAGAATTAGTAGAAATTCCATTAGATTTTCTAAATTTCCATTAGAAATTAATGGAATTTGAGCAGCTATTATCCACTATATTCTATTATAGTATTTATTAGTCACTACACATTCATTTACAATATTTTTGTCTTACAAAAATTTTCTACTTAAAATTCAATTGGCATCACAGAGAAGGAAAACAATGATATAATGGATTACAAAATGAAGACATGTATTTAATGAAGGAATTCTTCACTGCATCTTTTTTGGCATTTGGGAAACATTTTATTATATTCTTTTTTTGAGAGAGAGAGATTTTTGCTGTAGGGTACGTGTGCTCACTGGAGAGACAGAGAGACAGAAAGAGAGAAATCACCCCCACAATCTCTTCTCCTCAATTGTCCTCTCAGGATTTTGGAGCACATATGCATACACACCTGGCATGAGTTTTAAGCTGCCGGGTCCAGGACTTGAACCACTGTCCACCACATGGGCATCTAGTGCCTTAACCACTATGCCACCTGCCAGCCCCTATTATATACTTAAAAAAAGAAAGCCTAAAAAAGGACAGATAAAAACTAAATCTGTATAACACACTAACACTGTTAGAAAAATGAAGACATGAACTTAACCCCATTGGAACTCATTGTCTAGTGAGGGAGAGAGTTAAACATTCACAATAGAAAGCAATGAATGTTTTCCAGTGCTATGGTAACCAATAGATTTGGAGCCCAATTTCCAGAGGAAGTTCAGGAGAACACACTTAACTTCTGATGTCAATATATTGGAATCTCTGCTCTGGATGAGCGGAAGCAGAGCATTTTAATGAGCCTCAGCTGTGTTTGCAGTGCCTGCTATGTAATGCTAATGAACATACAGGTTCCACTCAAGAGTTTTTCAATTAAATGCACATATTATCAAAATCTTTTCATGTCCATTAAAGCAAGTACTAGAACCAAATGTACTGTGTAAGTGTCTAAAGACAATGAGCATAAACAAGTCTTAAAAATAAAATAGAATATTCTATAATGTTCACTCTTTTGTTGTAACTATCCTAAATCATCTTTGCAAAATAATTTATAAATTTATACTTTACCAAGCTTTAAATAGAACATTGCCTCAGTTCATGTGTAATATCTTTTCCAAGTTTTCTCTTCTAAATACATAGCATGTACATGCTAAATGCATGATATTAAAGTTCTGAAAACTTGCAGTTAGAATCTTACTAACAAGCTGTGTGGCCCGGTGGGTTGAAACACATTGGACACATGTGCATACATGCCCAAGATACCAGGAAGAGAATAAAGGAGAAGAGATTGCTGTGTTGCCATCTTCCCAGGGGGGTGATTTCTCGTTTCCTCCCTTGAAAAGGTCAAATTGTTAATATTGGACTACTAATACTTTTTAAATTAAAAAAAAATTTTTAGAGAGATTTTTGCTATAGGGTATGTGCGCTTGCTGGAGAGACAAGAGAGACAGAAAGTGAGAACTCACTCCCCAGGGGGGATGGCCATGCTGCAATCCCTTCTCCTGTTTTTCTCTCAGGATTTTGGGCATGCACACACACGTGCCTGGAGTGCGTTTTAAGCTGCCAGGTCTGGGACTCGAACCACGGTTGACTATGTGATATAACCAGTGATATAAGCATTACACCGTCTGCTGGTCCCCTAATACTTTTATATAATACACTTTTTTTTGGGGGGGAGAGGTTTTTGCTATAGGGTGCATGCATTCACCAGAAAGACAGAGAGAGACAGAGACAGAAAGTGAGAAATTATCCCCCAGGAGGTATGGCCACGTCACAATCCCTTCTCTCCATACTCCTCTCAGAATCTTGAGCATGCACACACACATGCCCGGTGTGAGTTTAAGCCACTGGGTCCGGGACTTGAACTTTAATCAACTATGTGGGAGTCCAGCAACATAGCCATTATGCCAACTGCTGGTCCCTATAATGCACTTATAATAATTCAATTTTATCTAAAGTTTCAGATTATTGTTTTCAGGAAGTTTATTCTTTAATGGTAACATTTAGTTTGGCCTCAGTTTTTGGTTAAATATTAATTTTACCATTCATCAATTTGTCTTTTCTGTAAAATGTTAATCTGTGCCTATCTAATATTTGTTTCATTCATTCATTCATTCATTCATTTATTTATTGATTGATTGATTGGCGGGGGAAGAAGGTAAAAGGGTTCTCCACTTCCTCCTACCTTGGCTGGAGAAGCGGTGCTCTGGTTCACCTTAAGTGTACAGGAATTTGACTTCCTCATCCTTTATTCAGCAAGTTTCCCATGAGCTCAAGGTGTTCTCATGTTATGCTACCCAGTTTTTCTTACTTATGTTCCATGCCTCCTAAATCTCTCCTTTTGCATGTACGTGTGCGTGCTGTGGAAGGTGAGCACCATGACAATAGTGATGGCCAGACTAATGATCTCGTCTCCTTGAGCTACCAAAATTGTCAGCCTTTGAGGTGCCAACAAAGCTCTGCATTCCTCCCACTCCAGGAGGTGCCTAAACCATCTATGTTCTAATCCAGATGGGGAAAGTGCCTCTTTGGTCTCTCACATCACACTTGATCTTCTAGATACCAAAGGAACAGTGCTTTGTATTGTCACATTTTATGGAATCCTTCATTGAAAACAACTCCCTTGACTTCTGTCTGAAGAAACATTGGACAAAATTACATTGAACTAATATTTATGCTGTTCAGCCTCTATTTTCTTTGCTCCCCTGGCATCTGGTGTACTAAGTGAAGGATGATGATAACATATAATAAAAATCCTTCCCTGAAGGTTAAAGCTCTCACGCAAGTCAATTCTTTTAAAATAATGCATTTTTAAAAGGTAATTCTGGCTTAAATGAGAATGAATTGAAAGCAGGGAAGATAAATGTCTGGACTTGGACCATGATGGTAGGGCTAGGGAGAAGAGATCTGTAGATCACCAAGATGTACAAGTGTCAAAACATGGTTATTGATTAGAAATGGAGCACAAGGGACAAAGGGAAATCAAAGAGTGACTCTTGGGGCATATACTCAAAGGGTGATACCCCTGGTAGAAAGGGATGGAACAAAAACAGGTTAAAAAAAATCATGAGTTTTGCTTTGGACATAATTAATTTGAAGTGTGTTATTGAACAAATGCATAGTGATTTTGAGTAGTTTGCTTGTTCTCTGAATACGGAAGTTAATGAAGAGATTTCCATTGGAGGCAAATGTGCGCATTTTCAGCCCCACTACTAGTGCTTAAAGATAACGTGGACAGTAGAGAGAAATAAAAAGAACAGATTCCCCCAAAATAGAATTATAACCCTCTTGAGGATGCTCTATACCCTACACCTGATTTAATGCCAGGTTCTAGAGAGGTATTAAAATATTATTTATTGAATAAATGAAGCCAACTTAGAGCTGATCCTTCCCTGAACTAATATTAGACCCCAGTGACTAGACATTTGCCTTATCCTTCAATCTCCTATCCTATACCACATTTCAGAAACAAGTTCCTCCTCTTCAAGGAATAGGAAGAAAGGACTGTCTGGCCAGGTCTTGCATGCCTGAGTACATCCGGTACTACAGACCGTATGAAGCAAGCTCTCAGGCAGGTTTTGTGCTACTGGCTTCTCTCTCCTCAAACTCTACATGTTGCCATGCTCTAGAAATAAATCTCAGGACCCTTTCTATTCTATCTACATTTATTCCTTAGGTAATCTAATCCATTCCTATGGCTTTAAATATCATCTATGACATGGTGTTGCTTAAAAACTCATAGATCCTGGGGGCCAGCATGTAGTCAGGTGGTTAAGGTGCTGGACTCTCCCACGGTTGACCACGGTTCTAGTCCTGGACCTGGTGGCTTGCTCTCTCACTTTCCCTTTCTCTCTCTCTCTGGTCAAATTAATTAATAATAATAATGATAATAATAACTATAACGAATAAAATTAAACAAATAAATAATTCTTGAAATAAAAAACAAAGCTCCAACTCTACCATCACCCCAGAATTCTAAGTTTTAATATCCAATTTTTCATGTGAAATCCTCATTTGAATATTTCATAGATATTGCTAACATTAAAAACCTATAAAATGTTGGGACCAGCAGTTAGTGTAATGGCTATGTCGCTGGACTCCCACGTAGTCGACTGCGGTTCGCGACCCGAACCTGGTGGCTTAAAACTCATGCCAGGCACATGTGCGTGCGCGCCCAAGATCCCAAGAGGAGAATGGAGGAGAAGGGATTGCGGCGTGGCCATCTCCCTTGGGGGATGATTTCTCGCTTTCTGTCTCTCTGTCTTTCTCTGTCTGGCAAGTGAACGTGCCCTATAGCAAAAACCTCTAAAAAAAATAAATAAATAAAATAAAAACCTATAAAATGTCTCCCCCAAGTCATTGTTCCCCTGCACCCTAACCTCCTCCTGGGCCAACCTTCCCTAGTCCAGAAAATAATACCATTGTCCACCCTGTTACTTGGATGCCAAAGCTTATGCTCCTTAATTTCTTTCTCCTCAGTCCCACATCTAATCCATTAGCACATATTGTCAATTCCTACTTCCAGAAGATAGTTGGGCTGTGTCTAGTGCTACTCGAATCTCCATTATCACCATTCCGATCGATTACCATTATCTTCTTCTCCCCGTCTTGGATCTCTGCAATAGAATATTTACTTTTTGTGCTTTTACACTCATTTTTCTGTAATTGTTCATTCTCATTTTGCTGTAATTCATTGTCCTTAGGGCAGTGTGAGCAATGTTCATTTTTTTAAATTTTATTTATTCATTTAATTTATTTTCATTTGACCAGAGAGAGAGGCAGAGAGAGAGAGAGAGAAAGTGAGAAAGCAAGCCACTAGGTCCAGGACCTGAACTGTGGTTGGCCATATGGCCAGCGCCTTAACCACCACGCCACCTGCTGGTCCCATTGAGCAATGTTTTTTTTAAAGGTGAAAAAAATACATAGTAGAGCACATCAACAAAGCTGAAAATGGTTCATTAAAAATTACAATACAATAAGCAAACCTTAAGTGAAATCATTAAGTAAAATTATAAAAGGAAAAACTTTATAAAAATGAGAAAAAACATGGACACAGCTACAAATAAATACAGAGGACCTTCAAAAGTAGGAGAATAATAAAAATGAATGGGTTGAGCTCTAAATATTAAAATTCAGGTATTATGGGAACCAGCAGATAGCATACTGGTTACATCACTGGACTCCCACATCCCAGACCCAGTGCCTTAAAACACACTCTGGGAGCATGTACCTGCATGCCCAAGATCCCAGGTAGAGACTAGAGGAGAAGGGACTGTGGCATGGCCATATCCCTGGGGGGTGATTTCTTGCTTTCTGTCTCTCTGTCTTTCCAGTGAGCGCATGTGCCCTATAGCAAAAATCTCTCAAGAAAAAAATTCAGGTATTTTTTAACAACTTCCTAGATAACTATTACTTACCTGATTAGACTCAAGAAGAAACAGAAAATATAGGGCTTTTTTAGTTACACGATAGGGGGTTGCAGGTGGTTGAGGGCACTGGACTCACACATGGCCAACTGTGGTTTGAGCCCCAGACCTGGGGCTTGCTTTATCACTTTCCCTCTCTCTTTATCTCTCTCTGTCCCTCTCTGGTCAAATTATAATAAATAAATAAAGTTAAATAAAATAATTCTTTAAAAAATTACATAGTATGGATACTTTATCATACCCACTTTAATACCAAGTGCTATGGTTGTGTCTGCCCAAAATTTATGTCTTGAGATTTAGGTGTGACGATATCTTCATGGTTTCAAAGGTAAGGTCCTTGGGAGTGACTGAGTGACTAGGGTGGGCACCTATGATCGAGTTCTGGAGGATTTGTATGGAGAAGGAATGAGACAATGAGAAACAAGGGTGGACACAGAGATACATGCTCCTTTTTTCTCATGATGTGATGCCCTGCAGGGCTTTGGGACTCCAACAGGAAAACTGTTACCAAACAAGGCTCTTAGACCTTGAACCTCCAACTCAGGAGTTGAGTAAACCTCTGTTTTAATAAATCATCCAGTTTTAAATATTTTCTATTACCATCAATGTAAGAAACCAGAACAAGAATCAAAGAGTCATATTATAGTAAGTGTTCACATGGATATGAAGAAATTGGAGCCTTTTTCACTGGGATGAGAATTTAAATGGTATAGCTGTTTGCACGACAGTCTGGCAATTCTACAATGATTAAGGATAGGGTTATGACCCAAAAAAAGCCCACCTCTAGGTATAATCACAGGAGAAATGAAAGCATACATCCACAGAAAACCTTGTATTTAAACATTTATAGTAGCATTATTCATAAGAACCAAGAAGTGGAACCAATTCAAATGTTCATCAGAGGATGACTGTATAAAATTTGTGGTATACCCATAGAATGAAATATATTGACAATATAAAGACATGAAGTATTGATACATGATATATTATGGATGAACCTCGACATTATTATGGTAAGTAAAAAAAAAAAAAGTTATAAGCTAACTACATGTAATGTGGTTTTATTTATATGAAATGTCCAAAATAGGCAAATCTACAGAGACAGAAAGTAGATTAGTGACAGTAGATTAGTGATTGCCTAAGGTTAGTGAGAAGATGGAAATTGGGTGGTAATGGCTAAAAGATAAGAGGTTTCCTTTGATGTGATAAAAATGATCTAAAATTAATTGTGGTGGGCCAGCTGGTAGTGCGGTGATTAAGGCAGTTAGATCCCACATGGTTGACTTTGTGGCTTGAATCCCAGACCCAGACCTAGCTCTTTGAAAAACACGCTGGGCATGTGTGCCCAAAAATCCTGAGAGAATAGAGGAGAAGAGATTGCAGCATCCTCTGAGGAGGATGACTTCTGATTTTCCCTCTCTCAGGTGAGTGCACATGCCCTATACCAAAAAAGAAACAAAACAAAAACAAACAAAACTTAAAAAAAATTGATTGTGGTGATGTTTGTAACTGTCTGTGAGTGTACTAAAAATCATTGAATGATACATTTTATTTTAAAGTTTTTATATATATTGAGAGAGAGAGAGAGAAAGAGAGGGGGGTTTCCCTCAACATGGTCTTCATAGGAAGAGAGAGAGAGAGAGAGAGAATTTCCCTCAACATGGTCTTCATGCCACATTCCTCCCCTATGGCCTATAGCCTATAGCCAGCCAGAATCACAGGCATGCCCAGAATGTTCAGGTAGACCAGGCCATGAAGCCCAGAGTCTTCCCATATGGCCTTCAGTATTGCACATCAGTCCTCTATTGTCTGTGTCACCATGGCTGGGTCAAATGGTACCCTTTACACTGGTAAATTGTATAGTGTATAAATTATGTCTCAATAAAGCTCTTACCAAAAAAAAAAAAAAAAAAAAAAAAAAAAAAAAAAAAAAAAAAAAACAGGTCATGTCAATCCTCGTTTTAAAAATTTCCTAATGGCTTTTCATTTTGTTTGTAATAGATTCTCTCTCTCTCTTTTTAAGTCCAAGAATGCATGTGTGTTCACCAGAAAGAGTGAAAGAGAAAGCAACTTCCAATTAACTGTGGTCATGCCCAAATCCCAACTCCTCAATTGCCCCATCCCATCAAGATTCTTTACATGTGCACACACATGCCTCATGTGTTTTTCAAACTGTCAGAACTGGGATTTGAACCTCATGATTGGCCATGTGAGATCCAGCTTCCTTGACCACTAGGCTACAAGGATGATCCTATAATGGATTCTTAATGCCTTACCCTACCAGGTTCTTGCCAATCTCTCAGCTTGCATCCTATGCTCTAGTAATGCTAGCCTTCTTTCTGTTTCTAGAACATCCCAAATTGGGGGTTGGAATTAGCTTCTTCTTCCTCTAGAACATTATTCCTCTATGATTTCCCTGGTTGCCAGCTAAAGCACAGCCCCCCCCCCCCCCCCCCCCCCACTTTACTTCCTAGTATCTCCTCTAGTGTGATGAAATCTTCTTCTCTAGCCCTCCTTTCCAACCTTTCCAATATGTGCTCTGGGACTGCCTAAGAAAATTTTCCTTATAGAGCCTAGACCATTTAAACAAATGCAACATTTTCTTGAGTCTCTCTCTATAGCTATTAAATAATACACAAGAATATATTACTTTTTTCTTCAGTTTGAATTTAAACACAATTGATAAAAAAGTTGTTGTCTTTTAGTATTGCAATTTGAGAGAATTATTCATGGGCAACTTAGACCAGATGCTAGGACTGGTCCCTTTTAAGAAAAGCCATAGCTCCATTTAATCCTGTATGAAAGAAGTCCCCTAACCCTCATTTCAAGGCAGACCTGCCTAATGAACATGCACTATGCTATTGCTATAATTACAGAGCATTCTGCTGAAGTTGCTTCCTCCACCTCTGAGCTAGTTGATGTAGACTGTGCAACTTGAAAAACTAACTATAAGCTGCAGGAAAGACAACCATCTCCTTCTTTGTCCTCTGCCTAGAATGGGGAGAGCCATTACTTTTGCTATGCCCTTCAGAACTATAATCATTGCTGTGCCTTTGGACTAAGAATCTTCCCTTATGTTTCTTCACTGTTTGGGTCCAGTTGCAGGCAGTGTGAGCTTGCTTTCAGTCATATCTGATGAATCTGGTTCGTGTGTACCTGAGTATAAATACTTGCTCTAGCAACTGAAAAATCAATTTTTTACCAAGTGGAAGTTATATTTAACTACCTCTCAAAGGTGCCTTTTACCTCGTCTTAATTGAAGCCAGAAAGATGTTTTGAGTTAATTTTTTCATGTGGTTTGAGGTAAGAGTCCAGCTCCATTCTTTTGCATGTGGCTAGCTAAATGGTCCAGTACCATTAGTTGAAAAGGCTGGTTTTTTCTCCACTGCATGGTCTTGACACCCTTCTCGAAATTTTTTGATGTTAGATTCATGGATTTATTTCAGAACTTTCCATTCTATTCCATCAATACATGTGTCTATTCTAATGCTAGTATCACACCGCCTTGAATACTGTCTCTTTGCAGTAAGTTTGAAATTGAGAAGAGTCCTCCTCCTTTCTACTTCTGTTTCAAGATTGTTTTGGCTATTCTGGGTCACATTTCCTTACAAAGCACAGTTGTTCTTTTTTTTTTTTTAACATATTAAAAAAGTGCATTTTTTTCCTGTTAGGCAGCTTGTTTTATATTTTAGTTGGAATTTATTTTTCCTATTGCATTCTATGTGGTGATTACTGTTTATGGAAAAGCTATTTAGTTTTCTCATTGATTTTCTTAGTAATTGGCCTTGTTCCAAGGCCAAATTCTTCTTGATAGGTAGTTTGTATCATATTTAAATAATGATCATTGTGTTTTTTCCTATCTTATATAATTTCTGTTCTTGCCTTTTAGTATGGCTATTACTTAATAACAGTGGTCACAGTGGCAGCTTTGTGTTTCCCTAGCTAGTGTGGGGATGTCTCTAGCGTTTCACTATTAAATGTCATAAATTCAGAGAATTATCACTGAGTTGCATCTTCAAGGGATACAGGAACACTAGATAAACTGTTAGGAAGGATTGTGGTGGTTTGGTTTTTTTTTTTTTTTTTTTTTTTTTTTAGAGGTTTTCGCTATAGGGCACGTGCACTCGCCAGACAGACAGACAGACAGAGACAGAAAGCGAAAAATCACCCCCCAGAGGGGATGTTTACGCCACAATCCCTTCTCCTCCATTCTCCTCTCGGGATCTTGGGCACGCACGCACATGCGCCCAGTGTGAGTTTTAAGTCACCGGGTCCGGGATGCGAACCGCAGTCAACTACATGGGAGTCCAGCGACATAGTCATTACACTAACTGCTGGTTCCCGAATTGTGGTGGTGTCTGAGGTGATTTGTGAGGGGCACTACTATCTGAAGTAAAGCATGAACAAAGACTTTTAGGTTGAAGTATACTGTACGAATGTGTGTATGAAACAGTAACTAGCTACATGTTGCTGTATCATAAATTATTAAGTAGGGAAATAGGGAGAGAAGAGGCTGAAGAGTTGGGCAAGGACGAATCCCAAAGGGCCTCCATTACCATATTATGAAGTTTGAAAGCTGAACCAAGTGGCATCTCTGTTGTCCCAGATACTTTGGAGGCTGAGGTGGTAGGATTGAGTCCTGTTATGGAGCTGCAGGACTGCAGTGCCCTGCAAAGCTGGGGGGGGGCCACACAGCCAACAGGGAGTTCAGATTCCGCAGTCGGCCTGAAAGCATGCTGGATGCACATGTGGGCACACAGGATCTTCAGGAGCTGAAAGGTGGAGAAAGGGGGATCACGAAGTGAAGAGAACATTGAAGTTTCTTCTCTCTCTTCTCTCTCTCGTGCATGCATGCACTATTATGAAAAAAGCTAAAACACACATACACACACACAAGCAAGTTTGGATTTTATTCTTTTATATTTTGTAGAATCATGGAAATATTGTCACTTTGTTATTACTTTGTGAAAAGAATTTTGATTATTTCCATGCTTGCAACATATCCAGTGCAGGTAATGAACCACTTGCAATTCCTGAAACATACTAAGTTCTCTGGCACTACTTTGTCCTCTGTCAGAAATGCCCCTTGCCTACCAGACCAAACAAAACATAAATATATATCTACTGTATCAACTGCTGTCATGCCAGGCTGTGATTGTCCACTTTCCATCTTTCTCACTCTTGAGGTCAGAACAATGCCATTTATTTCTGAAGCCTGTTGGGGTGCATAAAGGAATGGGTAAATAAGCAAAGGAGCAAATAACTAAAGTTCTGAGTTGGCAGGGAAAGTAATCCAAAGGG
Organism: Tupaia tana; assembly: GCA_026018925.1. Lineage (NCBI taxonomy): Eukaryota > Metazoa > Chordata > Mammalia > Scandentia > Tupaiidae > Tupaia > Tupaia tana. Next base: position 102,430,999 of record JAKSZU010000002.1, on the reverse strand, counting down.
GTTGAGAGTGGTAAGTCACATGGATAGTTAATGATAGAGTTGGTTAGTAATTTAGCGCTTCAGGTCTCTCTTTGTTCCCTTATTACGTCTCAGAGTTTTTGAAGTCTACAAAGGTGCTTTATGGCTTGCGCAGTTCTGGTGCATAAAAAAGCTTTATTAAAAAAACCCTTTATTATTGTTATTTAATTTGCTATAGGGCACAAGTGCTTATCAGAGACAGAGAGAGGGGGAAAGTGAAAAAGCAAGTCTCCAGATCTGGGACCTGAACTGTGGACAGCCATGTGGGAGTCCAACACCTTAACCACCATACCACCTGCCAGCTCCCCAAAAATGCTATTTACTTTATTGTCTGATCCAGCCTTTTTTTTTTTTTTTAAGTATTATTTACCTTTATTATTTATTTTTTTCAGGGGAAAGCGTGAACGCAGTCCCCCACTACCACAAATTATGCAGTCGAGTTTCCCACATTTGGGGAAATCGCAGGGGTCAGCACATTCGGAGTGCAATGGATAAGCCTCACCCTGGAAAAACCACCTTCGTGATCATGGTACCTCCCCTGCCAGGTAAGTATTATTATTTATTTTTTAAAGTAATTAATTTTTTGAAAAAAATTAATTAATTTACATTCATTTCCTGAGCATTGTCATAGCATACAAAATGTGATTTCCCATCCAGAATATACTGCATAGTGGATTAATCATACATGTTATCGTCAATACTTTTCCACTTCTAGTTATCCCTATTTCTTACCCTCTGCCATTTGCCATCCACCTCTCACATTATCTCAGATGTTTACAGCTGTTTTCCATTCCTTTTTCCCCCACATTTTATTGATTCATAACACTTCTTGAATAATCTAACTACTTTCAATAGCAAGTTCAGCTGGTATATACATATCTGTGAATACATATCTGATTTGAGGCTGAAATTCTGAGTAGAATGAATATACTATAAGGTAGCACCTTGCTGATGCTATATACCTTAGCTATATACCTTCTTACGGTCATTAAATAGCTTTTATTTATTTATTTATTTTGAGAGGTTTTGCTATAGGGCACGTGCGTGTGCCAGAAACACACAGAAAGACAGAGAGAGACAGAAAGCGAGAATTCATCCCCCGGGGGATGGCCACGCCTCAATCCCTTCTCCTTCATTCTCCTCTTGGAATCTTCGGCACGCATACATATGTGCTGGGAGTGAATTTAAGCCACTGGGTCCGAGACTTGAACCACGATCGACTACATAGGAGTCGAGCGACATAGCCATTACATCAACTGCTGGTCCTGTTAATAGGTTATTTTTAAATATATTTTTTGACTTCAAGAAAAGCAGCTTTAGCTTTAATAAATCAAAGAAATGCTAAGAAACTTTGGTTAAAACTTAAAGCCAGGAAACAGGTTAGGAGTCTGTTCAAATAGTAGGTACATGAATCTATCAGCAGCTCAGGACAGGACAAAGATCCTTAAAACTGGAAAACGAAGCCTAGAAGAAAATCAGCAATGTTTTAGTCAAAAGTCATAAAGTGCACCAGTTCAGTCTCATGTACTTAATCTATCTTCTGTTGTGGTCTGACCTTCTCGATTAAATTCTGGGATATAATATTCAGCTCTAGACTTGTCACCATGATTATGTTGGCCCTTTTCTTAGTTTTTCAACTCTTATTTCTGTGTGTTTGTATTTAATTTTCCTGGTATTTCAGGATCTGGTCTGGTGTTGGTAAATTCTTTCAGGTTTTGTTTATCTGAGAATGTTCTTGTCTTTTCTTCCAATATGAAGGATAATGTTGCTGGGTACAGTTTTCTTGGTTGAGATTGGTTTTCCCTTAACATTTTGAATATATTTTCCCACTCTTTTCCTGCTTGCGTTGTTTCCAGTGAGAGGTCCGCTGTTAGTCTGATGGAATATCCTTTGTAGGTAACTTGATGTTTCTCTCTTGCCAATCTTATTATCTTGTCTTCATCTGTGGTTTTGGTCAATCTGGCTATAATGTGTCTTGAAGAAGATCTTCTTGGGTTGATTCTATTGGGCGTCCTTTTATTTCTTGGAACTGGATGTCTGAATGCCTCTCTAGGTTTGGAAAGTTTTTCTTGTAGGATTTCATGAAATAGATGATCAATGACCTTATGAGTATCTTCACCTTCTGGGATACCAATTATCCAGATGTTTGGACATTTGATGGTATCTAGTATTTTTCATATATTATTCTCATTTTTGGGGGCAATTTTCTCAGTCTTTGTGGTGGATTTTTCTAGGCCAGGAGTACTATCTTCTACATCTGAGATTCGATTTTCTGTATGATCTAGTCTGCTTTTAATACTTTTAAGGGAGATTTTGACTTCCTGTATTGTAGCTTTCATTACTAACAGGTTCATTTGATTCTTTTCTATAGGGTATAATTCCTATTTTAGATCTTTTTTTTATTATCTATTTTTTATTACATTGAATTACATATAACTTTACAGTGTATTACATTGCTTTTTCAAAAGGGAATGCCATGCATGTCAGTCAGTACAGAGACATTAATCTCCCCGCTTCAACATTCAATATCTTTCCTATGTTTCCCCCAATCATTATTATTATTCTAATTATTTTTTATGATAAACATGATTTTTTTTTCCAATTATCAGATCATAAAGTTCCCAACAATAGGGAACGTAGACTCCACTCAGGGCTGGACCAAGGGTGGGTCTTGTGCAGCCCCGCAAATGTAGGTGAATATCCATGGAACACAGTTTCAGGAACGTGGCTCAGGAAAGCAGAGACGGCCATCAGCTGATGCGGCACGCGGGGCAGACCCCGGCCATGGCCCGCGGGGCAGAGCCCCGGCCACGGCACGCGGGGCAGAGCCCTGGCCATGGCACGCAGGGCAGAGCCCCGGTCGGGCCGGACCTCCGGATAAGGCACACGGGGCAGACCCCGGCCATGGCACACGGGACAGAGCCCCGGCCAGGCTGGCTCTCTGGCCAAGGCACGTGGGGCAGAGCCCTGGCCGGGCTGGCTCTCCGGCCAGGGCACGCGGAGCAGAGCCCCGGCCGCAGGGCAGAGCCCCGGCCGGGTCGGCCATCCGGCCACGGCACGTGGGGGCAGAGCCCCGGCCACGGCACTCGGGGCAGAGCCCCGGTCGGACCGGACCTCCGGATAGGGCACGCAGAGCAGGGCCCCGGCCACGGCACGCGGGGCAGACCCCGGCCACGGCACGCGGGACAGAGTCCCGGCCACGGCACGCGGGGCAGAGCCCCGGTTGGGCCGGACCTCCAGATAGGGCATGCGGAGCAGAGCCCGGCCATGGCACGCGGGACAGAGCCCCGGCCACGGCACGCGGGGCAGACCCCGCCTATTTTAGATCTTGCAAGAACTTCTTCACCTCCTGGAACTTGTCAGCTCCTTTCTCCTGCCTCTTCTGTAGTTCATTTTCTTTCTTTTCTTCCATCTCTGTTAGCTTTGTCACTATAAATATTCTAAATTCTTTATCAGACATTTCCACGAGTTTCATTGTACTGTCTGAGGATGAAGAAGAGCTATTCTTTTCCCTTGGAGGAAAGGTATTTTCTTGCTTTCCCATATTTCTTGTGACCCTGTGGTGATTTCTAGTCATCTGATGGATGGTGCATTTCTTCTTAATTCTTGAAGTTCAATCTGAGCATGCAGAGGGAGCTGATCTGCAATCTGTCTTCTGTTCCATTTTTACTCTTTGTGCATCAGATTCAGTGGGAATAGAGGAATATTCTGACCCTAATCATATTCAGATGTTTGGATCCTGTTCACTTGGATACGTCTGGACACTTAGTGCATAGAGGCCACTAGAAATGAATCTGGAGGGGAAGTCTCAGCAGAAAAATCTTCATTTTTGGTCAAGGAAAGCAGTATTTCACAATTCAAGTTCAGTATCCATCTCAGGATGGGCCTGGTCTGGGTTTGTGCCTTTCTAGAAATGATTCTGGAGGGTAAAGTCTCATCAGAAAATCTTCATTTTTGGTCAAGGAAAGCAATATTTCACAGCTCAAGTTCAGTATCCATCTCAGGAGGGTGATACAGCTTTCTGAGGCCTGCTCGCTCTAAGATACTATGCAGATTAGTCATTTTTAGATGGAGCATGCACTTCCCTTCACTTATTGCTTACTGCTGAAATCCTGATTGGCTGGGAGCCATCTTTTTGGAGAAAGTCGGTGAATGTGTGGAAGAGAGCAGGCCTGACAGTGTAACAAAGAAAGTGTTCTTGTTCATTAGTGGACAAATGTGAATCTGGGCACTTAGTTGATTCAAATAATTGAATAAAAACATCATGCTTTTATGTCAAGATTGTTGACTGTTTTTGGATCAGAAATCTTTGTTTTATAAACATGATCATCTTCTTGTTTTTTTTTTTCTTTTCTTTTTTTTCTTTTTTAATGGTCAGAAGAGCAGGAGGGATGGGAAAGGGAGAGAGAAATCATCCCTACAATGGGGCATGGTCACACCACAATCCCTTTTCCTCCATCTGTACATACTGTCAGGAGTTTGGGCACACATGTGTATGTACCTGGTATGCTTTTCAAGTCACACAGAGGATGGGATTCTGAAGTGTAATTGGACACATGAGCTCCAGCTCCTGGTGCACAGTGCTTAACATATATGCTATGGGAACAGCCCAGTCTTATAGTTACTACATTTTCTTTATAACTGTTCTGTTTTTTCTTAAGAGTTATTAAAAATTCTCTGAAATTTCAGCATTTTCTTTAGGTTTTCTAAGGGGATTTCCATCAATAAATCCCCTTATCAAGTACTGCTCTATTGAATTCCTTTATGGTTGGATTTTGTTCATAACAATTTCTTAATGTCCTTTTAAACTTTCACATTGAGGTCTTAAAAAACAGTAAAAATAACATCACATTTAATTTTTAATTCATAATAGACATCATGAAAGAAATTTTTGATTATTTATTTCTATTTTTCTTTTCCATAAAAATATTCCAAAATGATTGTAAAACAGTCTTAAGGGTTGTTGAGTCAAGGCAGGGGGTAGAATTCTAGGAACCCAGTAGAATCAGGACAAACCAAACCTCTTTCATAGAATAGCATTAGGTACTGGGAATGTTTAAAATACCAAAAGGTCTTCACTATATACCAGAGAGTTATTATTTTAACTTGCACTGATACTCCAATGTGCATCATGGTGTGCAAGAGGCTTAAACCAAGTAAAGGTATTAGAAGTCATCAGGCTACATAGTAAGGTGCTCAGCAGGTGCTGAGTACTGTACTGTAATGGTCCCAACTCGCTCTAAGGGCCTCATTTTGCTCCTAGTGATTGACAAACAACAATTATATCATAGTGCCTATTAAGAGCCAAGACAGGGATTCCCTCCAATCTGCTGTGGAAGCCATAACCTTGAGTAACAGTTCTCAAACTTTTTGGTCAGGGGACCCCCAAACACTCTTAAAAATTAAGGGGTTCCCAAGAACTTTTCTCAAAATGGTTTTATGTACTGCTATTTATCATCTTAGAAATTAAATCTAAGAGTATTTAAATTTTATTTACTTAAAAATATCAACAAAATCCATTGCAATAGTACTCTATTTTCTATGTAAAATATATTTTTCAACAACTTAATGAAAATTGAGAGGCATTGTTTAAAATTTTTTCACTTGTCTTTAATGGCTGGCTTGCTAGAGGATGTCTGAGTTCTCTGAACTGTTTCTACATTTATACATGTTTCTACATGCTACATGCTGTTTTAGTAGAAGGGTGCGAAGAAAATTTGGTCTTAGACACACACTCGACAAACTCTTGGCAAAAAGACTTGACTCTCTTCCGAAAAGTAACGGGGACCCCTGGACCACATTTTGAAGATAGTTTACTGGATGTCAAGCTTACTGGATGCCAAGCAAGCTTCTTGCAGGGGACTATTTAAGTCCAGAGGTAGACCAGCTCTGCGGGGGTAGGCTGAGGTTGGAGGTTAAGTTAATGGAGACTGCTGGGGAGAGCCAGCAGTGACACTTAGGCAAAGGGCTCATCTTCTCCACATTAGACCGCATTCTTTAAGTAGCCTTCAGTTAATAAAAAAAAATACCTGGGGGTAGGGAACAGCTTTGTCCATGAAGATTACATTAACTGTGAAGGCTTAGTGTCGATTGCAGGCGAGAAAAGCGCTCATTTATTGCCTCAGAGCTCCCGGCTGCCGGCTAGGTGAAAGCCACAGACTGGCCTGTGCTCACGCCTCCTCAAAGACCAGGAGCGGGGCGGAAACCCAGAGGAGCGCGACGGCGCAGGGCCCCCCGGGGGCGCGGCGCCGGAGGCCCCACAGCGCGCAGGCGCAGCGGCGACGCAGGCCGCGGCCCCCGGAACGGTAAACAGTGGGGTCACGTGACGCGGCCCCGCTCCTGCTCCCGCGCCGCCGCCGCCGCCGCCGCACGCTGATGGCTGCGGGGTCTCACGCCGCCACACGGTCCGCACGAGGCAAGCGACCCTCGGGCTTAGGGCGGCGGCGGCTGCAAAGAGGATTAGGAGGACGGTCCAGAAGCCAGAAGTAGAGTCGTCAGCAGCAGCGTACAGTCCCCGAAGGAAAAGAGGCTGTGGCAGCGACGCCGACGTCCTGCGCGTACCCCCTCTCCGCGGCACCCACCGGGCCCCCTCCCCCTCCTCGGCGGCGGCGGCGGCGGCAGTGGCGGCGGCGGCGGAGGCAGCGGCCACCATCTTCCTCTTGCTGCCAGTGGTAGCGCTCGTCTGGAGGAGCTGGGTGAGTTGCGGCTGTGGCCGCGGCCAGGGAGACGGGCAACCCTCCCCTCCCCCACCCCCTTCCACACGCACAGCGCCTCCGTGGGCCTCCCCGCCCCTCCCGCGGCGGGCACTCTGCGCCTTTCTCCCGCCCAGCCGGGAAATCTCTCAGGCCTCTTGCGCAACGTTCACGGCCTACCCCGGCCGCGCCTGTGTCACCCAGAACCGTTTGGACCGCAGGCTGGGAATGGAGCGGCCGCGGCCTGCGCGGTCGTCCGGAGGAGAGTCGGGGTCGCGGCCTCTCCCCGACCGCTAGTCCGCGGCCCTTGGCGGCGAGTGTGCCCCGCCGTCGCGGACGCGCGGGCGTGCAGGCCTGGAGGCATGGCAGGCACTGCCGGGAAGGCCCGGTTCTCAGGCCCCTGAGTTGGCCTTTCGGCCTCGTCCCACTCCCCGAGCCCCGGTGTCGAGCTGTGGGCTGTCGGTCGGGGAAGCGGGCACTGGCCTTAGCCTTGAGGCGGATCCCCTTCCCGGCTTTTGGAGAGGGGAAGCGGTGCCCCGACCATCCTGTTACCGCGCGCTTTTGTGCTCGGGACCTAAACTGCCGACTCCTTTTCCTTAGTTTGAGATGAGAGGCCTAGAATCTTGCTTTCCGATAATACGAGTAATTTAATGAACCACTTGTCGATACGTACGTGTTAAAGGTGCTAAATGGCTGATCACCTGACACGGGTGGGGGTGGGAAGTGGGGAGGAAGGAAAAAGGGAGCGAATGTTAGTATCGCGCACAGTCCAGTGTCCCTTCTTTCTCTCTAATGTATTGTTGGGTCGGATGACCTTTTCCCATCTTTGGGTTTTTTAAATGCCATTTCCTAGAGACTTAGGATTCAAGTGTGTGATTATTAGTGCTTTTCAGCAGTCATTTGTAGAATAAGATCATGGGTTAATGATCGGTGCTTTATCAAACTATCTAGTCCTAATTCTCATTACATAAAGATGATATACTTAATTGAAAAGAAATAATCGATAATCGAGTCCCAAATACGAATTTTACCTATTTTAAGCTCAAATTTAACAATGACACAAAAGACTACTTCGTCTATAAATATAGTACATTGTTCTACTTGGTTACTGTTTGGGGTCGAACTTCTTCCATTTTCTAAATTGGGTGTTTAGGGTCTTTCAGAACTAGGTCTCAATTACTCATTCATTTCCCACCATTTTTTTTTTTTTTTTTTTTTTTAATTCTTGAATGAAGTGTTTGGGATTGTGAAAATGTTTGTGGATGAAGATACGTTTTTGTAATAGGAAAGAGAACTATGAATCAAAGAACCAGGGCATTTTCTGTTGAAACATACTTACATTTTTGACTTTTTGGTTTTGTTCTAGACCAGGGAAGGTGTTGTGTAGAGAATTGTTATATCAAATAGTAACTTTTAACCTTTGCTACCACTTAAGATCTCTTCTTTCCTTATTACTTTTCCTTCCTATTCTTAGGTTTACTGGTCATATAATTATTATAATGATTCTTCTGTTTATCTTCATCACCACTATTATTTAAAAATAAATACTTCCTCTTCAAATAACAACAGAATTTAAGAAGGGACTTCAGGAGCAATAATTGTACGTTGATTAAGTCACAAATTCAAATCAGTTCCTTAGAAGCAGAAAGATTTTATTTAGCTAAAATGGGCCCTTTTTATTAAAAAAAAATTACAGCCATTGGTTTTAAGCTTTATTTTATAGTTGTACTGGTGACTTGTCAAAACAAAGTCCGTCAAGGATGGGACCAAAGTTTTCTCCTGTTTTTTGCATGCTTTTTATGTGTTTTTATTGAAGAGTATGGAAACATTATTTAATATACTACTTTCGTATCACCGGGTTAGAACAGTGAATTTATCTGTCACACTAGTTATGTATTTTGTGTTTGTTAGAATAGACCTCATTTAATAAGATCATGGGATCTTATGGTATACTTACATATTGCATATTCAGATAAGTCAGAGTAGAGGAAATCTGTGTTAATGTAGGTGAAAAATAGGGTTGATAAGATGCAATAGATAAAGGAAAGGATATTGTTTTTATTTTAATAATTTAAAACCAAGTTATTAGGATTTAAATCCTACTGAATATTGCAATCAGTTAGGAAAGGGTAGTTTTTGAGTGGTATATTGTCAAAACTCAAAAGGCAGCAAATGAGAATTTTGGATTTAATTTTTCAATTAAAATTGAAAAATTTTAATAATTTAGATTTCCACATAGCATGGGACATACTTGGAAAGCTGGTAAATGAAAATTATACATGCAGTTCTGTGTTCTTGATTTTTAAAACAGGTAATAATTACCTTCCTTGACATTTCATGGGTACTACGGCCTTTGCTGCATTTTACTTTCTCAACTGTTTGTTCCTTTATTTTTTTTCTAAGTTCTGTTTTAATTTTCACAAAATTCTTTTTATGTATTATTTTTTCTCCTGGGGAATAATACCTTTTCTGTTTTATGATGAGATAATGAGGTTTACTGATCAGCATCCAGGTTTGTTTTTTTTAACTACTTCATCGTGTAATGTCAGAGCTCATAATGCTAAGAGTGCTGATTTATAATATTTCCATTCATCCACATTTTAGGAGTTCTTTCTGACAATGACCACTGGGTTTCTTTCTTTGCCAGAATAAGTGCATCTTGGGTCCTATTTCTTGGAGTACCTTCTGAGAAAGAATCCTGGAGTATCATTTGCGAAGCATAGTGGTTTTATTTTTTAAACTACAAAAGTGACCTGGCAAACTCTTAAACATTTATGATACTGTTGCATTTTTGAGAACAATGAAAAACATTTTCTTTTACTTGCTGCCCTTTGCATACAGAAAGATACTGAGACTATTTTATTAAAAAATATTTGAGATACTTTATAGGGTGCTATTCTACTTTCAGGGAACACAGTCTAGGCTGGGAAACCAGATTCAAAGCTGTGAAATCTTAAATCAGTGCATTAGGAAGTAAAACAGGAAGTATTTCAAGAGTTATAAAAAGCATTCCATGAAGAATTGCAAATATGTAGACTGGACAATTGTCATGCATGATGTATTTAATTTAGACCATTTTTTAAACAGGGAATTTGAGTTTTTATGATCATTTGTACAGTGAAGTGCTGTAGAGGAATAGGTGAAAATTTTAAAATATCCAGAAATTTTAATCTTTTGGCATAATCTCACTTTATTAGTTTTAAATGGCATAGTAGATGGTACAGAAAGGCTAAACTTAATATATTTTAATTCATTTATAATTTGTGAGAGTTGGATACATGAAAATAGAAAATTTTAGACTTTGAAAATGTATTGAAAAGTTTTTAGCTGAGTGCTTGCTTTTCCTCCAGATGACATATTGTTTATACACAGTGAGAATAGCCATTTTGTTTTTTTATATTTAGAGGGTGACTAGATGCTATTTCCTGCTTTATTTTGGAAAAAGAATGAGTCACTTTTGCTTCCAGTATTTTTAAGAGACTTCATTAATGATATAGTAAAACCATGAAAATTAATACCTGATATACAGGTAAAGTGCATAAAGTATAGTAGTTTAGAAGAGGAGGCTTAAGATCATACCTCCTGGATTTGTGACCTTGGGTAAATTATGTAATTGTCTGGGTCCCAATTTGCTCTTTTGTAAAAGAAAAATGATAATTGCATCTACCTCACAAGGTCGTTGAGGAATTAATGAGGTAATGCCTAAGATACTACACTTAGCATACAGAAGGCCCAGCATGTAGTATGTGCTAAGCTCCTGTTAGTTTGGCCTGTAGTTACCTAGGCTACTTCTGTGGTTAATTCAAACTTGCAGTACTTCTTATGATGTCAGTTATGATATAATGCCAATATAGTTAGAAACTTTGAAGTTAACTCTTGGCTACTACTGTTGACCAGTTTAATTCTGCTTTTGCCAGTTTTAACTTCTACTTGGATGGTTATTTTTTTAGATTTAGGTTCCTGGGTTTGCTTTGGTCTCAGTTATTTTTGTACAGCAAATATCTTGGTATCTTATTTTATTTCATTTTTTTAAGAGAGTTTTTTTGCTATAAGGTGTATGCTCTCGCTAGAGAAACAGACTGAAAGCGAGAAATCCAAACACAATCCCCCCCCCCCCCCCCCCCCAATATGTGGCCACTCTGCAATCCCCTCTCCATTCTCTTGGGATTTGGGGCATGCACAGACATGCACTGAGTGTGAGTTTTAGGCTGCTGGGTGCAGAACTTGAACCGCAATTGACTTTGGGGGAGTCCAGCAACGTAACCATTATACCATCTGCTGGTCCCATTATTTCTTTTTAATGTGGTATGATCCTTGCTTGTATTAGAGAGGTTTGTCAGTAGAGTGTAGCTAATGAAACACCAGAATTTGAAGTAGGTGTGTAGAGTAGATAATTGGGTTCCATTGCTTTGTAGAATTGTACTATACAGTACAATTGTGTCATATCGTGTCACTTAACCATTTAGTAGTTTTCCTTGATTCTGTAGTGGAAGGAACCTTTGGTTGATCTTTGGTTAAGAACTGACCTTAGCGTCATATATAGAGTGGATTTGAGTTCCAACATCATCACTTATTTATTCTGTAATATTGGGTGTAACTTTGTTGAGACCCTCACTCGAAAACTGAGAAGAATAATGGTACTTTCTTAATTGTGTGGTTGTGAGGAGTAAATCGTGTTAAAATAATGTGCTTTCAAGTTTAGCATAGTGCCCTGTACCTATTAAACATTTCAGTGAATTTACCTTTATAAAGAGATCATATAAGGACTAGCTGGTGGTGTAGTAGTTGAGGAGGCTGAAACTCTCCGACTGTACAAATCAAGTTTTACACTTGGTTGCTTAGGAGGTACACTGGGCACGTTGTGCATGTCCACAATCAGAGAAGGAGAGGTGGAGGGAAAGGATTGTGGCGTGACTGTCATCCATAGAGGGTACTTTTCCCTCCCTCTCTGGTTCTCTAGTGAGCGTACACACACTGGAAAATGAAAAAAAAAAAAATGCTGGTGGTAAATTCATTGATTCTAGAGTGAGATTTTCTAGGTTCAAATTTTAACTTTACCACTTGCTAAATGGCAAGTACAGGTTGATCATCCCTAGTCTGAAAATCAGAAATATGAAATGCTCCACTATCTGAAGTTGCTTGAGAACTGACAAGCCACAAGGGGAGAATTTCTCGTCTGACCTTGTGATGGGTCACAGTGAAATATTGTATAAAATTACTTTCAGGTTATGTGTTTAAGGCACATAATAACTGTAGATGAATTTTGTATTTAGGCTTGGGTCCCATCTCCAAAATATCACAGTGTGTGCAAATATTGCAAATATATGCAAATATATGCAAATATTCTAAAATTGGGAAAAAAAATTGAAGTCTGAAACACCGTTTCAAACATTTCACATGGGGCACTCAAACTCTAGTTTAATCTCTCTAAGCCCAATTTCTTCTTTTATTCTTTATTTTCTATTTATGTGTCTTTTTATGTATATTATATATATAAATATCTATGTATATTTATATATAGATATAAAATAATTGGTAAATGTAAAGTTGTTCTGAGGATTAACTGAAGCAATGAATGTAGAGCAGAGTTTCTTAACCTTGGCCCTGCTGACATTTCTGGCCAGATAATTCTTTGTTGTGAGGTCATCTTATTGCTTTAAACTAAGGTGTAGGGGCTGGAAGACAAGTATGCTTCTGAGGTTTTTGTACTTCTAGGTCTTTGCATAGATCTGTCTTAACATTTTTACGTTGATCGTTCCCTCTCTTCAGGTTTTGGTTCAGGTTTTACCGTTAGTGAGGCCCTCATTTACTGTCCTGCGGAACCACCCTCACTCCCAAACCACCCTAAGTATTACCCTATGTAATTTTTCTTCACAGATTTTATAATCTCATTCATACCATCTTCTACACATATATACACATATGCGAATGTAGACTGTATTAGACAGAACTTCATTATAAAGTTTAACTTTTTAGGAACTTGGATAGCTTTTATGACATGTTTTTAATCATATAGCTGCTTTTTGGGGGAAAGAAATGATGAGAGAGAAAATGCATAGGTTTACTTCAAATATGTTCTTAAAAGTCGGGATAACCGATTTTAATTTATTCTTAATTTTTTTTTTTTTTGAGAGGTTTTTGCTATAGGGTGCATGCGCTCGCCAGACAGACAGAGAGAGACAGAGAGACAGAAAGCGAGAAATCACCGCCTGGGGGGGATGACCACGCCGCAGTCCCTTCTCCTCCATTCTCCTCTCGGGATCTTGGGCACGCACGCACACGTGCCCGGCGTGAGTTTTAAGCCACCGGGTCTGGGACGCGAACCACGATCGACTACGTGGGAGTCCAGCGACATAGCCATTATGCTAACTGCTGGTCCCAATTTTTTTTTTTTTTGAGAGTTTTGCTATAGGGCGTGTGCACTGACTGGAGAGAGAGAGAGAGAGAGAGAGAGAGAGAGAGACAGAGACAGACAGAAAGTGAGAAATCACTCCCCTAGCAGGAATGGCCATGCTGCAGTCCCTTCTCCATTCGTCTCTTGGAATTTCAGGCATGGATGCACACACGCCTGGCATGAGTTTGAAGCTGGCAGGTCTGAGACTCGAACCGCAGTAGACTATGTAGGAATCCAGCAATGTAACCATTACACCATCTGATGGTCCCAAATTTATTATTAATTTAAACTGGGATTTTGTAGAATAACTTGTTTTTGTGTGTGTGGTGCTGGTAGTTTCTAAATCTCATCTTTGCAGTCTGTTCATATCTCAGACATTTAAAATACAGCATAGGTTGGTTTTGTTAGTATAAACTAAATTTACTTGCAGTTGCAAATGAAGCAAGTATTTTATAGTGGGAAACATCTTGAGCTTCACTAAAATCTTTTCTTTACGTTTTTGCTCTAGGGCACCTGTGCTCTCTAGATTGAGAGAGAGAGAGAGAGAGAGATAGAGAGAACTCTTCCTGCAGGAAGCATGGCCATGTCTTTGTCCCTTTTCCTCCAGTCTCCTCTCAGGGCTTTGGGGACACATGTACATGCACCCTGTGTGATTTTCAAGCTGCAGGTTCCATGACTTGAACTGTGCATTCAGCCATGTTGGATCCTGTGCTTTAACCTTCATGTTATCTGCAGTAAATTTTATTTAGCATGTTAGCATTAATTATTTTTCACTATATTCTGAGTCTTTATAAAGTCCACGAGGTCTAAACTGAGCCATTCATAATTAGCATGTAGTATTCCCTTCAACTACTTTGGTTAGTATCCAGTTCCCCTGTCATATCCATAGCCGTTCTTGGCTGCCTGAGTTTCACTCCTCTTGATACTCTCTCCAGCGCTTCAATGTAGTAGTTTATCTTTTGTTGTGATGTTTATGTTATACTTGATTATATGTCTGTATTTTGTTTAAATTCTGAGTTCCTGATTTTGAGACTAGGATTTGTTTACCAATACTTCTATAGTGCTCTGTAGTACATATTCAATGAACATGAGTAATAAGTAATTTTAAATTAGGCAGATTAGCAAGATCTCTGACTTAGTTGAGTGCCTTTTGTTTGTAAACATAAGGTGTTTCTCTGGACCCAGAAATACTTTCTGACTTTAACATGAAAGATTATTACTATTGATTAATATTGGATATATATATATATATATATATATGTCGTTAAAGATGATTAATATTGATTTAATTGGATATATATTATTAGCCATTTAAATACACCTTAGCCTTAGGTCTTGATTATTCAGTTTAGAGTGCCAAGTATGTGGAAATTTTTAATTAAAAATTTAAGGTAAGAAATAAATTTGCTTAAATCAGAAAGTCTATATAACAAAGATATTAAATCAGGTCTAATTTGCCCACTTAATTAGATTTGATTATCTTAGTCTATTCACAATACTAGATATTCCAGACTGTTCTATTTCAGATTAGTATTCTTTTTTTCTTTTTAAGTTTGTTATAGAGCACATGTGCTTGCTGGAGAGAGGTAAGAGAATACACATGTGTGAGAAAGAGAAACTATCCCCCCCTCCCTTTGCCAAAGGGAATGGCCACACCTCAGTCACTTCCTCTCCATTCTTTTGGGATGTTAGGCACCTTGCACGTACACCCTGCATGATTCTGAATTCTGAAGCTGCTGGGGACAGGATTCAAATTGCACAGTCAGCCATGTGGGTTCCAGCTGCCTTAACCTTCACACCATCTGCTGCTAGTCTCAGATTCTTCTTCTTTTTTTTTTTTTAAAGAGGCTTTTGCCTTAGGGTATGTGTGCTTGCTGGAGACAGAGACAAACAGGCTGAAAGGAAAGGTGAGAAATCACTCCCCAGGAGTATTGTCTCACTGCAATCCCTTTCCCTCCGTTTTCCTCTTTGGAGTTTGGGCGTGCATGCATATGTACCTGGAGTAAGTTTCAAGCCACTGAACATGGATTGACCATGTGGGAGTCCAGTGTGATTACCATGACACCTGCTGGCCCCAGTCTTGTCACTTTTAAGTGAGTTAATATTTCTACAATGAGTTAACATTTTCTTGTTTAGCATCAGAGTTTTAACTCATTTTATGTTTGATACTGAGCATTTGGTCTCTTAAACTGATTTTTTAAAAACATAAGTTATACTCCTAATAAATGTTACTTTCAAAATAGTCCTGTATGACTGTGTACTATCACTTTTGGCATTTTTCTTTTTTTTTTGGAGAAGTTTTGGCTATAGGGTGCATGCGTTCACCAGAAAGACAGAGACAGAGAGACAGAGAGACTGAAAGCAAAAAATCATTCCCCAGAGGGGATGGCTACGCCACAATCCCTTCTCCTCCATTCTCCTCTCGGGATCTTGGGCATGCACGCACATGTGCCCGGTGTGAGTTTAAGCCACTGGGTCCAGGACTCGAACAGTGGTCAGCTACATGGGAGTCCAGCCAAATAGCCATTATGCCAGCTGCTGGTCCTTGGCATTTTTCCTTCGGTATTACCTCCTGAAGTGGTTGGGATCACATAAGAAAGATCAGTTTTACTGAATTTTTAACCATTTTTCTTAAAACATATTCTGTAAAACACTAGTCTTGTGATGTGTTCTATGGAAACTAACGTGTTTTTTTTTGAGAGGTTTTCACTACAGGGTGCGTGTGCTCGCCAGACAGACAGAGACAGACAGAGAGACAGAAAGCGAGAAATCACCCCCTGGGGGGGATGGCCACGCCACAGTCCCTTCTCCATTCTCCTTTTGGGATCTTGGGCATGCACGCACACGTGCCCGGCGTGAGTTTTAAGCCACCAGGTCTGGGATGCGAACCGCAGTCGACTACATGGGAGTCTAGCGACATAGCCATTACGCCAACTGCTGGTCCCGGAAACTGTTTTGGACCTATAAATCTGGGACTCTTCATACTCTATTACAGATGACCTGTTCTTACTGGTCTGTTGAAAAGTGTCTCACAAAATAATAGTACTCAGTAAATATTTATTTAAGAAATAAAAGATATTGTTAAAGAAATGTAACTTAGTTATTCCCATTTTTTCTTCACTTTGACCATGGAAGCCTAATCTTGATAATATATTTAAATACAGGGAAGCATCCTCTATAAATCAAACTAGTTTTTTTTTTAATTTATTTAACTTTATTATTATTATTGTTATTATTATTTTCACATGAGTTTTGCCAGAGAAAGAGAGAGAGAGAGAGAGAGAGAGAGAGAGAGAGAAGCCGCCAGGTCCAGGACTGGAACCGTGGTCGTCCATGTGGGAATTCCAGCACCTTAACCACCACACCACTTGCTAGCCCAATCAAACTAGTTTTGACTAAAAAAATAGTTCTGGAAATTCTGGTCACTCATATTACTCAAATATGCTTTACTTTTTTTTCTTATTGATCTTTGAAGAGTAAATACTGCCTACCGTTGAGATTAAACAATATACCATAGGTTCTGAAGGCATTTTTAGGATGGTTTCACTAACAGCAATATTGTTGAAAAACATTGCTCATTTAGATGACTATATCTTTGTGATCTCAAATGTGACCATGAATCTGAATGTTCTGAATGTACCCAGCACTTGAAGGCTCACAGTGTATGGTTGATTTTCACAGGAAAACCTTAGGTGAAGTTTGTAGAATTTACTATCCTTGTGTTGCTATGGAAGTGAGTTCATTTTCAGTAGATTCACAAACTGTCTTTAGAAGAAAAGTTACCCATTTGTTTCTATAGTTAGAATTGCCTTTTTTTTTTTTCCCCTTTTCTGATTTTTCTTTGGGGAAAAAAAAGCAACTAATTGGACTGTAACTCTCTTGAAGAGGAAGTAGTTTTTTTTTTTTGGAGAGGTTTTTTTTTTTTTTTTTTTTTTTTTTTCCGCTATAGGGCGTGTGCGCTCGCCAGACAGACAGAGAGAGACATAGAGACAGAAAGTGAGAAATCACCCCCCAGGGGGGATGGTCACGCTGCAATCCCTTCTCCTCCATTCTCCTCTCGGGATCTTGGGCACACACGCACACGCGCCCGGCGTGAGTTGTAAGCCACCGGGTCCGAGACGCGAACCGCGGTCAACTACGTGGGAGTCCAGCGACATAGCCATTACGCTAACTGCTGGTTCCCAAGAGGAAGTAGTTTTTGACCTGCAGTAAAATGTGGATTCCAGCATATTCAGAAAAATGAATTCATCAGTAATTGTAATCTTACTCTTGTAAATATTTAGGATTTTTTCTTTATAAAATTTAATTGCCAGAATTTATTACACTAAAATTTCTTTGAAACCTAAAAAACGTTTTAGTGGAAGTATTACTGATATATGATAAATTAAATCTTTCTTAAATACTGGAGGTCATATAGCTATAGGAAATTTCTTTTTCCTTTTTTTTAAACTTTTGCCAGAAGGCATGTGTGCTTGTTACAGAAAGACGAGGTGGAAAAAAGGAGAAAGCATCCCTCCATTGGGGTGTGGTTGTGCTGCAGTCCCTTCTCCATTTCTCCCTTTTGGGATTTTTGGTCATATGCATCCTGGTTTTCAAGCCACCGGTCCCAGACTCAAACCTCATATTTAGGCATATGGAATCCAGTGCCTTCACCACCATTCCATTGGCTGGCCTAGAGATACTGAAACTTATATTTTAAAGGAGATTAACAGTTGTGAGAGAGAGAAAATTTTCTCTGCTTTTATATTTCTTTTAAATCAAAGTACAATAAACTGCATCCATTTAAAACTAATAGATTAACTGAAACCTCTACCACAGTCAGGATTTAGGACATTTCCATCGTCTCCCAGAGTATACACCTGTCCCTTTGCAGTTCATCCTTCCCTTATCTGTGGCTCCAGGGAGGCACTGATTTGTTCAGAAATTGTGGAAAATTAATTTTAAAGAGTCCTTAATGAGTCAAATCTTTCTGGCTGATAGTTAGCGAATATGAGCCTTGAAGCCTGAAACCTGTGTTTAAACCTTAGCATGGCTTTGTGACTTTGGGAATGACACTTAAATTATTTAAGTGCATTTTCTTTGTAAAATAAGGATAATGATAGGTCTCCTATTTTAATTATTGGGGATTCAGTGATATAAATGTAGGTGAAATATTTAGCACACTATATGGCATGTAGTATATACCCAGTACATATATGGTAGAAGAGCTCTGACCTTCTCTACCCTCATTTTTAAAGGGGGAAGAATTCAATGTCAGTTTGAGAAACCTGTGGTAGATTTGGTCCTAATCTGAAAAGTCTTGGAATTTCAGAGTCTAGGATGCTCTGGATCAATCAGTGGACTTTTCTTTCTGACTTATTTGGGTAAACTTCCCCTCCCCTGTCCAGTATGTTGATTCAGTTTTCTCTAAAACCAATATCGAAAATAACGCAACTTTTTTTTTGGAGAGTTTTTTTGGAGAGGTTTTGCATGCGCTCGTCAGACAGACAGAGACAGACAGAGAGACAGAAAGAGAGAAATCACCCCCCCGGGGGGATGGCCATGCTGCAGTCCCTTCTCCTTCATATCTCCTCTTGGGATCTTGGGCATGCACGCACATGCACCCGGCGTGAGTTTTAAGCCACTGGGTCCGGAACTTGAACTGAGATCGACTACATGGGAGTCCAGCGACATAGCCATTATGCTAACTGATTGTCCCAAAATAATGCAACTTTTGATAATAGAAGCTCCTTTAGAGCTTGAGGTGACCTTGCTGAGCAATACCCTAGTATGCAGGTACAATTCAAGTAGGAGATTGACTTGATATCTGTATAGACCACACATAGGTCACTAAAATAAATTTAAATATGTGATACAGAATTTTTAATAATTTATCTTCTTTCCTCCTAAAGAGGACACCCAGAAAAAGAAAATGTGTTTATGTGCACGTTTTTGTATGTGTTATTTTTGAGTTCTGAATTTTTTTGGGGGGGTTTAGTTAATAGTTTCTTACTCTTTTCTTCCCCTATCCCCACAAAAACTTTTTGTTTGTGTACCTTACCTTTCTTTGCATAAATTACATGCTTTGTAATTAAAAACAGGGCTATATTATAGTCTTTATAGGTGTGGGACAATAAATTATTTGATTTAAGGTCTTTTACATAGATTTATTGTAAAAGTAGTTTCTGATTCTTAATTTATGAAAAGGTTATGTTTAAAAACTTATGATTTTTTTGGTTTAAGCCATATAATTCTTACTTGTGTCAAATTAATGGACTCTCTCTCTCTCTATATATATATAATTTTTTTTCCTAAAAATTAATTGAGTAAACATTTAGTAGGATTTCTGGTAAAATGATAATTCTACGTGCATGATGAAGAAACTTTAGTAAGATTCATTCTACATTTCCAAATGTATATTCTAAAAACAGTGAGGATTTTTTTTTTTTTAAGCAAACAACAGTTCAGAAATACCTAAGTGTGCTCCTAGACTCAAAACTATTAAAAATAATTTGGTATTAGGTGATTTTCAGTTGATAGCTTTATTTCTTATGGTATTTTTTTTGTCTTTCTATAGGGCTGAAAGACACACAGAAGTCTTCATGGATATAGTTGATACATTTAATCATTTAATTCCTACTGAACACTTAGATGATGCCCTATTTCTAGGATCCAACCTGGAGAATGAAGTCTGTGAGGATTTTAGTACAAGTCAAAATGTCTTAGAGGACTCGCTGAAGAACATGCTCAGCGATAAGGATCCTATGCTAGGATCTGCAAGTAACCAGTTCTGTTTGCCTGTTTTGGATAGCAATGATCCCAATTTCCAGATGCCTTGTTCAACAGGTAATTCTTACTTTTTTTTTTTTAGTCTGCAATTTAAATAAAAAGAATTTTCAGCAGCTTTTTTTTTTTTTTTCTTTTTTTCTTTTTCTTTGATGATGAGGGTAGTGAATTTAGGGTTCTTTCCTTTGAATTTAGAGCTGCTTTTCCAGGCATCAAAATTATAATTTAATCTAAGTTTTCTTAAAAGGAATATGGAGGTATTTTCAAGTTTATTATGGATAGGCAGGGTGACCATATAATTTATCATCCAAAGTGGGGCACTTTTGAGAATTAAAGGGGATGCTGTTAATTAAATCACGATAGCAGGTTTAAATTGAGACTCTCCCTAACAAATAAGGATTGCTTGGAAAATTGGTGCATGTTGTTAGGCCTATTGGAATCAAGTGGGAAAATTATCTTGACCTTTCTCAGTGTCCTTCCCAACCCTTAAAGTTTAATACACGTTTATTCCCATTTCAGATCACTTGGTATTTTGTACATGTATCTCAAAGACAGATAAGAACTCTAGACCTGTGCTGTTCCAATGCAGTCACCACTGGCTGGATGTAACTATTGGTCACTTGAAATGACCCTGATCCTAATTGAGATGTGCTATAAAATAAATGCAGATTAGATTTCGAAGACTCAGTGTGATAAAGAGAAAAGATTACAAAATACTTTTTCAATTTTTAAGTGTTGGTGTGCTGTTGTATATTTTTGGTTAACTATAAATTAATTTCATTTTTTTTTAAAGTGGCTACTTGAAAATTTAAAATTAAGTGTGTGGCTTGTATTATTTCTGTGGGACAGTGCTGCTCTATAACTTGATGTAGCTCAAGGACCAAGGATAGTAATTTTCTCTAAAGCTAAACTATCCTTAATAAGAAATTACTTTGGGTTATGTTACTCTATATAAAAATAAGTAGTTAGTGTTTTATAAAGCAGAGAATCTATTGCTATAGACTGGAGAAATTAGCTTAACTGTAAACTAAAATTAAATAAAGTAAATCAGCCTTACATGGAGAAGTGAGGCTTTCCCTTATCATTCCTGGGTAGTTCACAGGTTTATGTGACTTTGGTTGTTTTTTCATTGACTCTAGATTTTTCTTGTAGTACAGTTTCTCAGTATATTTAAAAATTTCCTTTTAGTATTTTCTACCCAATATTTTAAATGTAATATAGTAATGTTTTAAGTGTGGAATAGGTAGTCTCCTGTTGGCCATAGTGTGTCAGATTAAGGTGCCTGAAAACCCTACCAGCTATTATACATCTTTTTAATAACTCCTTAAATTCTGAGGCCTTTTGAACTGCTTGCTAATAGTGTATCCCTGAATTTTACATTGTGTTGTGTTATTGCATAGGTTTACATTGTTTTTGTTGTTGTATTCTAAATGTTTTAAAGCTTTTAAAATTTTGTTTCATGTATGCATTGTTCAAGTTTTTTACTTTGGTGCCTGTGTCAGTACAGTAGTTCTAATGATCTTTATTGTTAATAAGCAATTTGGAGAGTGTTAAGTTATATGTGTACTATTTCCAGTTTAGTCCAAATTCAGGAAAACATTTATTTAATATTATGTGCTTGTTGCTGGAACTATAATTATTTTCAAGTATGTTATGTTGGGTCTGGAATTGGCATACATATGGATAATTTTCTGCACTTTTCCTTTAGTAATACCGTATTTCTACTTGCCAACCTTTTTAAAAAAATTGACTTTTCTTGGAATTGGAATTTTTGATTGTTGTAAAGCTCTCTTTAGTTTGGCAAACATTTCTTTTGGTAATGGAACACCTAGAACACCTTTATGGAGTACTTCACCTTTTTTGAGTTGTAATTTTGTAATGCTTTCTATGATTTTTATCTTTTAAACTTTAGCTTTTCTTGGTGAAGAACTTAAGTAGAATTACTTTCTAAATTTTTTTAGATTAAATTTGTTTGCTACAATTATTTGTCTTGGATTCTGTAGCAGAATTGTGTAGTATATATATATTTTTAAATAATTAAGAGGATATGTGGGGGAAGCTTAACAATAAAGCTCTTTTGGAGGCAAGCAGGTGGCATGGTGGATAAAGGCATTGGACTCCCATATGGCCAACCATGGTTTGAGTTCCGGACCTGGTGGCTGGCTTTCTCACTTTACTCTCTCTGTCTTTCTCTCTTTCTGTCTCTCTCTGGTTAAATTGGAAAATAATAATAAAATAACATGCTTAGGGGGCAAGCAGGTGTCATGGTGGCTAAGGGTGCTGGGCTCTCACATGGCTGACCAGGGTTCAAGTCCCTGACCTGGTGGCTTGTTTTCTTACTTTCTCTTGGTCTCTCACTCTGTTCTTCTCTTTATTCATTCAAATTAAAATGAATAAACAAAGTTAAATAAGATAAATAAAAATAATTCTTTAAAAAGGTAACGTGTTTTGGGACCAGCAGTTGGCGTAGCGGCTATGTTACTGGTCTGCCATGTAGTCAACTGCGGTTCGAGTCCCAGACCCAGTGGCTTAAACTCAGGCTGGGCGCGTGTGCGTGCGTGCCCAAGATCCCAAGAGGACAATGGAGAAGGGATTGCAGTGTGGCCATCCCCCTGGGGGGGTGATTTCTTGCTTTCTGTCTCTCTGTCTGTCTTTTTGGCGAGTGCACACACCCTATAGCAAACATCTCTCTCCAAAAAAAAAAATAAATAAAAATAACATGTTTTTAAAAAAGCTTTTTGGCCTATAATTGTTTAAATTTTATTGTACCATGATTTAGGAATTTATCTTGATTTCTTCAGAGATCCTTTTGCCCTTGGGATATTTGTTTCAGTTAAAGTTCTAAACATTTCTTAATGAAAACAAAAACATACATATTTATCTTTCTTTTTTATAAGAGAGATTTTTGCTATAGGGAACATGTGCTCACCAGAGAGACAGAAAGCGAGAAATCACTCTCCTCCCCCTGGGGAGATGGCCACGCTGCAATCCTTTCTCCTCCGTTCTCCACTTGGGATTTTGGGCATACACACACACACCCGACGTGAGATTTAAGCTGCTGGGTCCAGGACTTGAACTGCAATTGACTACTTGGGAGTCCGGCAATGTAACCATTAAGCCATCTGCTGGTGTGTGTGTGTAAATATATATATATATATATATATATATATATATATATAGTAAAAAATGTGTGTATATATATGTGTGTGTGTGTGTGTGTGTGTATTTCAGTGGGAGAGAGGTATACTTGATAGGGTTTTGCCAGGTCACGATCCTTTGCCTCAGCCTCCTGTTAGCTAAGATTACAGGTGTACTATTGTGCTTAGCCTGTTTGGTTGGTCTGGGAATCAATTCCAGGCCTCCTGTGTGGTGTCAGCCTTGTTAAGTGATGCCGTATTGCTTGTGCCACTGTGGATAACCTAGAAAACGTTTTGTAGAAAATTTGTTCCAGAGAGCACATACACCTGCTGGAGAGAGAGAGAGAGAGACAGAGAGAGGGAGAGGAGAAAGCATCACCCTATAGGAGATGATCATGTGACAGTCTGTTTTCCTCATCTCTCCCTCTTTTTAGGATTTTGGGCATGCATGCACATGTGCCCAGTGTATTTTTCAAGCCACCATGTCCGGGACTCAGACTGCATTGTCGGCTATGTGGTATCCAGCTGCCTTAACCACTGCACCATTGGCAGGCCCTACATTTTAATGTTCAATCACAGAATTCTAGTGCGTCATTGAGATTTGTTTAGAAGTTGTTTGTGAAGTCTTTTTTTTTGCTTCATGCTTGTCTTAGACAAACTTTTTAACTAGACAGTACATGGAACTTAGTAATAATAGCTTTCTGGTCCAGTAAAATTATTTTTATATATTATGCTCCCTATTTGTACTTTTTTGGGGGGAGGATATCCCTATTCATGTAAGTTAAATTAATTACACCTGTGGTTCCAGCTGCAAGAATAATTTCATTCTGTTGGTTCATTAGAAAAGTCATGATGCCGTTTTACACAGAAAAATACATCATGACTTTTCTGACAACCCGATATATTTGCACTGGAATCTTTTTACTATTTTTATTCCGAGTACTACTATTTGTTAATTTTTTAAAAACTCCTGTTTCTTCTGATCAAGGAATCTTACACCTTTCATCTTATTTTTGAAAATTGCATTTGAACCAGAAAAATAAAAATATAATACATGTAAAATAATAATTGAAAATACATTGGTTAAGTATATATTCTTTGACTATTACAGAAGATGAACTGGTCATTTTTGTAAGTTACATGCATAGCTTTTAAGAATAAAACTACAGGGACCAGCAGTTAGTGTAATGGCTATGTCACTGGACTCCCATGTAGCCAACCGCTGTTCGAGTCCTGGACCCGGTGACTTAAACTCACGCCAGGCACGTGTGCGTGCGTGCCCAAGATCCTGAGAGGAGAATGGAGGAGAAGGGATTGTGGCATGGCCATGTCCCCTGGGGGGTGATTTCTCACTTTCTGTCTTTCTGTCTCTCTTTCTGGTGAGCGCACACGCCCTATAGTGAAAACCTCACCAAAAAAAAAAGAACAAAACTATAAACTATATAGTGTTGATTAAATTTTATTTTAAATTATACTTAGAAGGGTTCACATGAAAGTAGATTATATTTAGAAGAAAGCAAAGAGAAAAAGAGAAAGGTTTTACTTCTTTATGAATAAAAGGGAAAGAGCTAGAGCTAGTAGGTATCAGAGCAGAAGTCTCTAACCCCTGGGCCATGGACTGGTATGGTCTGCATTATGGTGAGTTGTGTAAATATTGTATATTATAATAATAGAAATAAAGTGGACAATAAATTGAAGCACTTGAATCAACCTGAAACCATCACTAGTCGGGGGTGGGGGGCGGTAATTGCCTTTAATGAAACCAGTTCCTGGTGCCAAAAAGGTTGGGTCTGTAGAATTTGAAGGAAGTGGAGTTTGAGGGGCTAAAGTGAAAAACTTAGGATTCTCCAAAATGGAGTAATAGGTTACTTGGGGATAATGGGATTTACATTTTTTGCTGGATATAATCCATTGAGGTGTTTTACTGGGACTTCAGGCATCAGATAGTTGTTTTTGTTGGATTACTCCATAAAGTTTGTTCTGACATAAAGTATCTCTGAAACCATTCTTTTTTTTTTTTTAATTAAAAATTCATCAGTCTGGCCCAATGGCCCGGTAATAAGGGAACCGGATCCCATGTAGCTGACTGGGTAGTTCAGATCCTGGCCTTGGTGGTTTGAAAAACATGCTAGTATGTGTGTTTTTTGTCTCAAATCTCATCAAGAAGGAAAAATGGAGAAGGGATTGTAGCATGACTGTGCCCCATTGTTGGGGACAATTTCTCCCTCTGTTTCTCTCTCTGGCATATGTCCACTGGCAAATTAAAAAACAAAAGTATGTGGAAAATGAAATTAAAGTACAAGCTTATTAAAGAAAATTCTTTCTGTTCATTTCAGTCCATAGTCCTAATTGTAGGCTTGAAATATTTCATTGCTTCTTTATTCTTTATTTTTTTATTTCTTTATTTTTTTGGAGAGGTTTTTGCTATAGGGCGTGTGCGCTCACCAGACAGACAGAGAGAAACAGAGAGACAGAAAGTGAGAAATCACCCCCCAGGGGGGATGGTCACGCCGCAATCCCTTCTCCTCCATTCTCCTCTCGGGATCTTGGGCACGCACACACAGATGCCCGGCGTGAGTTTTAAGCCACCGGGTCCGGGACGTGAACCGCGGTCGACTGTGGGAGTCCTGCAACATAGCCATTATACTAACTGCTGGTTCCCTTTATTCTTTATTTTAAGAGAGATTTTTGTGGTCTGGCAGGTAGCTTGGTGGTTAAGGTCGCTGAACTCCCACATGGCAAACCGTGGTTCAAGTCCTGGACCTGGTGGCTTACTTTCTCACTTTCTGTCTGTCTTTCTCTGGCCAGATAGATAGAAAGAAAGAAAGAGAGAGAGAGAGAGAGAGAGAGAAAGAAAGTTAAATAGAAGATATTTTTTGCTATAGGGCACCGTGGACTCGCCGGCCAGACAGAGAGAGAGAGGCAGAAAGTGAGAAGTCAGTGCCTGGGAGGGATGGCCATGCTGCATTCCCTCACCTCCATTCTCCTCTTGGGATTTTGGGCATGCACGCACAGGCACCTGGTATGAGTTTTAACTTATTAGATTCGGGAGTCAAACTAGACTAGGTGGAAAAGGTAGTTTATTAAGTACGAATAAAAGTACATTTCTGAGAGGTAGAGTGGATCTGAGTGGACAAAGAAATAGTAGCTCAAAATGCCTTTCATTGCGTCTTTAAATTATATGAAATACTGCTTAAAAGCCCAGTGATAATTGCATTTATGTAAGTAAGTTTTAGTTCTTAATTCTCTTGTTTCTTGACATTTTATTCTTACACCTTTTCTATGTTAAAGACTTGTTTGATTTAGACATTTCAAATCGAATATACCAGTTTTTCTCAGATGGTTTTTTTTTTTTTTTTAACTAGTCATCCTTAATACCAGAAATAACAATTTTGAACTTAGAGATAAAACAAATCAGCCTTTTTATATTTGAGAAATTTTTGCTATAGGACTCCTATACTCGCTAGAGAGACAGATACAGGAAGAGACAGATAGCTAGAAATCACCTCCTTCCAGGGGGGATGTCCACACCACAGTCCTTTGTCCTCCATTTTCCTCTCAATAGCTTAGGTAATGCACGCACATGGCCCGGCATGAGTTGTAAGCTGCCGGATCTGAGACTCGAACAATGGCTGACTATGTGGGAGTCCATCAACGTAACCATTACGCCATCTGGTCCCCACATAGATACTAAAATAATACTTTCTAAATTTAGAAAATTCAGAGGTAAAGAATTTTTGGCATGGGCCAGAGTTTTTGTGTGTGTCTATATAATTTTTAAAAATTAATTGCCAGCAGATACATGTATCTGAGTGAGAACGCCCGTCAGTGGGGCATGGTCACATTTTAATACCTTCAATTTTTTTCCCCTTTATTTTTCTATCCTGTAAGGATTTGGGGCATGCATGCACACATTCCCAGCATGTTTTTCAGGCTGCTAGGGTCAGAATTTGAACCATAGTCAGCCATTTGGGATCTGACTCCCAGTGCACGGCTCCTTAATGACCGTACTGTGGGGCTGAATGTATATCATGTATACACACACACACACACAATACACATATGTGTATATATGTATATATTTTTTCAAGTTTATTTACTTCTCGTATGAGACAGAGAGAGAAACAAGCATCCCAACAGGGCCCTCATACCTTACTATACTCCCAGTCTTAGACAGACTGGAACATGCATGTGTTTTTCTAGTGTGCACAGGGAATCAACATTTCAAGTGAGAACCCATCTGGTGTGAGTCAGGTTGCATTACTATTGCATCACCTCTTGGCCCCTACTTTATGTCTATTTGGTGTATGCTATGGCTTTTCTTTGTTCTACTTATACTTGATTCCACTTACTTTTGCTTTCCTTAGCTTGATGTAATACCAAGTTTATTTTCATTTTACTTTGCAGGGACTCAATTTTATGTCTTTTTAATTTAAGATGTGAAGGAAAATTAGCCTTCTTTTATCCCTAATAACTTATTGTTTCTTATTGTTGTTTATTACTTACATTTATTCCATTATTACTTTTTGAAGATTTATTTTATTTAGCTTTATTTATTTTAATTTGAACGGATAGGGACAGATTGAGAGAGTGAGAGAGAGAACATGAGAAAGCAAGCTACCAGGTCCGGAACTTGAACCATGGTCGACCATGTGGGGGTCCAGCACCCTTAACCACCATGCCACCTGCCAGCACCATTCCATTGTTATTTCTGAAGTTCATTGCTTATCTTACTTAAACCTCCAAACCAAGAAAGGATGGACTCTGGACCAAGACTAATATAATTTTTATTCTTTGAGTTGCTGACTAATTTTCTTTTAAACTTGGATTTCTATGCTACTCCAACAGGATAAGTTTTCCAAGATCCATAGCACAGATTAAGCATTACTAATCCAATAATTTGAAGTCAAAAATACTGCAAAATCTGGAACTTCTTACCAACACGATGTCATGAGTGAAACATTCTATACCGAGCTCATGTGACAGGTTGCAGTTAAAATACTGCAATATAAGCACTGGCAGTGTGGTGGTTAAGGTGCTGGACTCTCATATTGCCCACTGCAGTTTGAATCCCACACCTGGCAGCGCTCGCTCGCTCTCCCTCCCTCTCTCTATCTCTCTGGGCAAGTTTAATAATAATAGAATTAAATGAATAATTATTTAAAAAAGTACTATAATACAAAAATATTTGTTTAGAATTGTCTTCAGGTTAGATGTATAAGGTATATATGAAACATAAATGTATTTTTTTGCTCAGATAGTCCCATCTACACTACGTATATGCCAATATTACAAAATTTGAAAAAGTCTGAAATTTGGAACACTTCCAGTTCCTGGCATGTTGTATAAGAGATACTTAATCTGTTTTAATTCTACTGAATTCATCTTTATTTTTCCCTGGAGATCTATCTCCCGGAGGCTTTCTGGGTTTGTCATTTTCAAGGCTTGTGGTATGTCTGTGATCCCTGAGCTTTACTGTTCTCTTTGATCAAAATTGTTGTTTTTAATCTTAACCTATGTAACTCTTTGCTTAATGGCATCCTTAGTAATTTTCTAATACTGTCATACTTGACTAATGACTTGATTTTAATATAAAATACATTGTTGAGTATTGTTAAGTATCATCTTTCTTTAAAATTATAAAAGTCTAAAATTATAAAAGCCTTCTAGCAACTGGTGTTGCTGATGGGTTGTCTGATACTTGTGTGAAGCTTATTGTATTGTTAGGTGGCCTACACTTTAAGCTTATTAGGATCTTGTCTTTTTTTTTTTTAAAGATTTATTTGATTTTATTTATTCATTCATTCATTTTAATTTGACCAGAGAGAGAGAGAGAGAGAGAAAGTGTGAAAGCAAGCCGCCAGATCCAGGACTTGAACCATGGTCTGCCATGTGGGAGTGTCCAGCACCTTAACCACCATGCTACCTGCTGGTCCCAGGATCTTGTCTTTTGATGTTCTGAAGTTTCAGTGGTGGATCTGGGTTTAATCTTTCATTTTTTAGGGGGGGCAATAGGTGAACCTTTTACATTTAAAGAGTTAACCTTTTTGTGCTGGCCCTGTATCCTTCTGTTTAAGGGAGCAAGATCCCACATGACTGACCACAGTTAGAATCCTGTCCCTGGTGGCTTTAAAAAATGTGCCAGGAGTGCATGCATGTGTCCCCCAGATACTAACAGGATGAAGCAATAGAGGAGAAGTGATTGTGTGTTGTGGCCACACCACATTGAGGGTATTCTGTCTGGTGAGGACACATATCCTCTGGCAAATAAAAAAAAAATTATTCAATTCTGAAACATTTTCTTGTTTTTTCCTCCTAGTAGGTGTTAGCCAAGTTTTCTTACCAGTTTCTTGTCTTTTCCATTGTTTTTCAAAGATATTACTATGTCTCTGAGAAATTGCCATAATTCGTATTTTTAAAATATTTAATTTTGACAGTTATTTGTTATTGTTTCTAAGAACTAATTTATAGTCATTATTCACACCATTTTTTAGTAGCATTCTGTTGTCAATAGGGCTGTGTAAGAATTTCTTAATAGTTTGAATTAGTCTTTTTGTTTATTTTGATCTTTCTCAGTCTTATCAAGCTTTTCTCAGTAATTGATTATTTTTAGTTACTTGTTGGTGTTAAAAAGTAAGGAAATGGGACCAGCAGATGGCATAATGGCTACGTTGCTGGACTTCTACGCGTCTGACTGGGGTTAGAGTCCCAGACCTGGCAATTTGAAAGTCAGGCCGCCAGGTGGGTGTGTGTGCACGTGTGCCCAAAATCCTGAGAGGAGAATGGAGGAGAAGGGATTGCAGTGTGGCTATCCCCTCTTGGGGTAGATTTCTCACTTTCTGTATCTCTTGTGAGCGCACATGTCCTATAGCAAAAATCTAAAAAAAAAAAGAAGTAAGAGGCCAGTAGTTGGGGCAGAAGTTAAAGTGGTTGTATCCCAAATGGGTGACTTCACAGTTTGAATTCGCTGGACCCAGTGGCTGGAAAAACATCCTGAGAGTATGTAGGTACAGTGCCCAAACTTGCAAAAGAATAAAGGCATTGCAGTGTGGCCATTCCCTTAGGTGTGATTTCTACCCCGCCCCCCCCCCCCCCCCCCACCCCGTCTGTCTCCAGTGAGTGCATGCTCCTTATAACAGGCTGAAAAAAAGGAGGGAAATGGGAAATTTTAGTCAAGCTTTGGCCTGGGATATATGGGCTTTAGCTATGTAGCCGACAATTATTTCAGTGAGTCTACATACTAGGGTGAGAAACATCTATATTAGGTGATAACTGTTATATTTTTTCCAGTTCATTCATTCTCAGTTTAGGATTAAAGATTTCCTTGCTTAGGATTCAGTACCTGGTTATATAGGCTTTGTTTGTTTCTGAAGTGTTGTGGGAGAAGGGTTGGGGCTGGCTTCTCTGTATTAGGCCTTCAGTTAATACCTAGTACTAGACCAGCTCACTATTTACAACCAGTTATCATTCCATTTCTAGTGACTCTTAACAAGGTTGTTGGGCAAGATTGTTCTTTTTTAAGCTTTATCTCCCTTTGATCTTGGGCTGCCACTTATCATGCTCTGAATCTCTTCAATTTTGTTTTAATGTTCCAGAAATATGTTGAAATCTTTCATCTGCTTTTGGTCTTCCTTTTCTTCTCTTTGTTATTATGTGTTTTTACCTTTTATTCTTTTATTTTCACTTTTTATGGGACTTAAAGGGAAGAGGAGATAAAAGATACATAAAGTCTGCCATATTGAACTACTGAATCTTAATTAATTAAATCATAATAAATATAAAATTCTTACTTAAGGATTTTGGAAACCTATTATTATTCTTGTCAGTGTTGAGTTTCATTCTGTTGTTTATTTCTTCCATTATCAGTTTTTATTTGTTTTTTTGCATTCAAGATTCTCTTCATCTATTAGTAATGTTAATTGTAATGATTAGTTTTGGGTTAGTAATAAAGGTGTTAACAAATTTCTTAGTGTTTGCATTAGGGTTCTTCAGAGAAACGGTGTGTGTGTGTGTGTGTGTGTGTGTGTATGTACGCGTACATGCATGTGTGCATGTTCTATAGTGAGAGAGATTTATTTATTTATTTATTTAAAGGAATTGGCTTATATATTTGCATAACCTGGCAAGCCCAAAATCTGTAGGGCCGGTTAATGGGCTGGAGACTAAAGGAAGAGTTGTTGAAGTTTGAGTCCGAAGGCACAATTCCCACTTACTCAGAGGGACATCCATTTTTTGTCTCTTAAGGCTTTTAACTGATTGGATGAAGCTCACATACATTATGGAAGGTAATCTGTGTTTCATTCAGAGTCTGATTTAAATGTTAACTTTATTTAAAAAAAACACCTTTACAACAACATTTAGGTTAGTGTTTGACCAAATATCTCCGTACTTTTGTATAGCCAAGTTGACACAGATAGTTAACCCTTATCCATAGGGGGCATATTCTAAGACACACTACCAGTGAAACCGAGATAGCCACGAAGTGACTGGTAGGTGGGTAGTTTATATAGCATGGATAAACTGGACAAGGTAATGGTTCATGTACCACCTGTGACTGAGCAGGACAAGTGTAAGAATTCATGCCATGTAGAACACAATTTAAAACTTCCTGTTGATTTCTAAAACTTGTCATTTAATATTTTTGGATTATGGTTGACTACAGATAACTTAAACTGAAGTTAAGGAGGGACTGACTACTGTATAATATTAACCATCACTGCAAGGTACCAAAATATCAGAACATGGCAAAATATTCTTTTAATTGCAAGTTTAGGTTTATATATGTGGTCATGAAACTAGTTTTAGTCTTAGAATTTTTTTTTTTTTTTTTTTTGGAGAGGTTTTTGCTATAGGGCGCGTGCGCTCGCCAGACAGACAGAGAGAGACAGAGAGATAGAAAGCAGGAAATCACCCCCCAGGGGGGATGGCGACGCCGCAATCCCTTCTCCTCCATTCTCCTCTCGGGATCTTGGGCACGCACGCACACGCGCCCGGCGTGAGTTTAAGCCGCCGGGTCCGGGACTCGAACCGCGGTCGACTACGTGGGAGTCCAGCGACATAGCCATTACGCTAACTGCTGGTCCCAGTCTTAGAATTTTTGAGAAAGTGGTTTCAAGGTGAGTTTATAGGCAGAAGTTATAAACTTATAACTTTATAAGTTAGGGGCTTATAAAGCCCTTAACTAGCTCAGGTGTGAGGTACTTGCTGCTCTGATGCTGTGCTCTGCAGTTTGGAACTGCACCAGAGGCCAGGGTCTGATTCCTGGTTCAACCCAAAGGCCAGGGTGTGGTGGCACACACCTGTAATCCCAGCACCTACCGGAAGCTGAGGCAGGAAGATTGTGAGCTCTGGACTGGTTTGGGTAACACAGTGAGAACCTGCCTGGAAAAATAGAGCCAGGTGTTAGAGTGTGTGCCTGTAGTCTCAGTTGGAAGTAGAGGCAGGAGGATCATTAACAGTGTGATCTTGTCCTTAAAACCAGGAAAGTGCTGGGGTAGCCCTGGCTGCCACAGGGCAGGGTCTGGTTTGGGAGTTGCCTCTGCAGGACAGCAGGCCTGGCAGACCCCTGCAGGGGTGGCAGGTGGGCAGTTCCACCTCAGCCAGAGTGTGCCATGTGTGCGATGTAGTCCTGGCTGGGGCATGATGACTTGGAGGGCTGGTGCACGGACCAGGAGTTGCCAGACCAGGATCTATAGGGACTGGGAAGTGGCGGCGGGTTCTGCAGCAGCTCTAGCACCTGGAGT
Organism: Tupaia tana; assembly: GCA_026018925.1. NCBI lineage: Eukaryota > Metazoa > Chordata > Mammalia > Scandentia > Tupaiidae > Tupaia > Tupaia tana. The sequence goes on along the minus strand of JAKSZU010000002.1, from coordinate 102,398,250 downwards.
CCTTTTATGAAAAACTTCCTCCTGGGCTAATCAACGAAGACGAGGTGAAGCCCGAAGACTTTATACCAGATATGCCAGGCAGTGAACATGCAAGGGATTTTCTTTTCTGGCTCATGCACTAACCAAAAGACTGTGGGTGCCGCTGGGGAAAGAAGTAAAAAGTTAGGTAATGTTGGGGACCAGCAGTTAGCGTAATGGCTATGTCGCTGACTCCCATGTAGCCGACCACAGTTTGAGTCCCGGACCTGCTGGCTTAAACTCACGCCGGGCGCTTTTGTGTGTGTGTCCAAGATCTCGAGAGGAGAATGGAGGAGAAGGGATTGCAGCATAGCCATCCCCCCTGGGAGGTGATTTCTCGCTTTCTATCTCTCTGTCTCTCTCTGTCTTTCTGGCTAGTGCACGTGCCCTACAGCAAAAACCTCTCCAAGAAAAAAAGTTAAGTAGCGTTGGCGTTGCAAACGTTATGGTCACTGAATCAACGACAAAGAATGCCCTTTATCAAAGGCAACCAAAAGTTAATAGTTCAGAGTAGATCATGAAGATCCCATGCTTGACATTATACAAGAGAATAAAAGACATGAACAGGATATAAGGATATAGCAATTGAAACAGTTCTGGAAGATCCCACCTCAAATGAAGATGAGGGCAGCTCCAGTTCCTCAGGATGTAAAGAGAAACAAGGAAAAGAAGAAAGAAAAGCTTAAGAAAAGGAAAAAAGGAAAAAAAAAAAGTGAAGGACAAGTCTTCCAAGTCAAATGAGAGTTCAGACTCAAGTGACAAGGACTTCACTTGTTCTTCATTGTCTTCAAACACTATGTCCAAACAACAGAGGATGATGCAGTTGAAGAGTAACAGGCCAACAGATGAGGAGAGAGGAGCAGAGTTGGCATCACAACTGTGATTCTACCTACTTCTAGTGAAGACGTGACCCACAGGAGAGTGATTTGTCTCTTCTCAGGTGCTAACTCTGCATGATGTCTGGTTTCCAGCAGGAAAGCTTTCAGCGCCCTCCTCCCTGCTGATCCCAGGAGTGTGCATCCTTTGCAGTGCTGCAGGAGGAGGAGAACCTCCCAGAAAGTTTCTCTAGGCACTCTCATATGCTCATAGTGGGGAGGACTCAATTCTCCTAGACTTCAAACCAAACTCCTCTCTGTTGTTGAGGATAATGAAAGCTCACTATTTTAAAAAAAAGTATATTTATCGATAGTACATGCTTGTGGTCCAACCTTAAAAGATATGTTTTAATAATAAAAACTTTTCCTTTCTCAGTTTCCTTCCCTAATGCCTATCATTGTTACCAGATTCTTCCAGAATATCACACAAAAAAGATTTTTTTGTTTATACAGCTGCTATACCCATTGATCTTTATCACATTTCATTTTAATTGTAATGGTATAAAACTATTTTAATATCAAATACATTTGGCCTGCTTGCCAATAAAAAAGGTTTGTGTTTAAAAAAGGAAAGCAAGCAAGCAAGCTCTTAGCTCTTCTCACAAGGGATTATATACAAAGGGAGCTGATAAAATAGTTAATATGTGGGATGCTAATGTACTAAGTAATGTGCAAAAGTACTGGACCAGCACTTCTAATTAAATCTTCATAAAACCTTAAGAGCTGTATCAACTAGTCATTCTATTTTATAGCTCAGTAAGCTAAGTTTTGAGAAAGGTTGAATTCTCAAATTCACTAATAGGTTAGTCACAGCACTTGGATTGAAGTAGATTATAAATTTTTCTGTCTCCAAGTACGTGAGTGTCTCTAAGCTGGTTCCCAAATTTCATTTAGCAGCATAATCAGTAAAATAAGATGAGTTATATTTTCATTATTTTTAAAAATTTTTATGAGAGAGGGATATTTTTGTTAGGGTCTCAGTAACCTGTGATCCTTCTATGCCAGCCTCCTAGTTAGCCAGGATTAAAGGCATGTTCCACCCTGCCTGGCCTGTTCCTATTGGTGTGGAAAGGGAACCGCTTTCTTCCAATGCATCCTCTGCCTCATGCAGTGACACCCTACTGCTTGTGCCACTGTGGCTTAATCATGATGAGTTCCTTTTTTCTTACTATGTTTTTAAAAGAACAGAAAGAATGTTGCTTTCCCTTTTAATAAGTGTGTGTTTAGGAGAGGTTTACGAGTGCCTGAACTGGCCCATAGTTAACTAAATTCTGAGGGATTTAGTGATTTCTTCAATCACAAATACTAGAAAGGTACTCTCAAGATGTGCCTTTAATAAGCATCAGTAGGTAGAGGTATATTACAAGCTATACTATCTTAAACTTTTATCAGGTAAAGTATTGATTCAGGATAGAATTCTCTTAGCTAGAGGAAAAAAGCTAACCTCTTTCCCCCTCATTTTACAGTTGAAGCGGTTGTGGTTTAAGATTAAACGTTAACTTGAAATGTTGCTAAGAGTGAGTTGTTTTTGGCTTTGTTCATTTATTGAATGTCTTTTTGTGTCAGGTAGTATGCCTGGCAGTGAATGTATAATGTTGAACAACAAAAACAAAAATAAACCCTGTTTTCTGCTCTTACGGAAATTAAAGTTTATATAGAAATAATTTTATTTCAGAGATTTCTAAGGATATTTAGTAATGCTAGTTATTCACATATACTTAACTAGGAGAGGTAGTCTGCCATGGGCCTCAGGTGTCTGAGCTTTTTTGCTGGGTGTGACAGGAATCCATTGTCCTGAACTATGCTTTTTCTTGGACCATTTCTTTGAGTGGTGGTTGCAGGAAGCAACCTTGAGGGATGAAGTAATATTTGCTTCCTCACCCCCACTTCCACGTAGAGTGGGCTTTGTTACTGCTCTATATAAAATTAATAAATTCTTCACACCTACTCCTTTTTTGTATTTCAGCCCACTTTATGTAGGCATCTACCTAGGCATGCCTGTGTTGTCCCTATAGAAGTTGAGGAGGCACAGGAAATGGATAAGACATTATGATAATGTTGTCTGTGCCATGGATCAGAATTCTTTTTGTCTGACGTAGTCTGTGTCTTCTGTTAGTGATCAAGAACCAGTAATAGGCTAGGTTGTTAGTTTGTAAGTATGGTAAAAATTCCAGACTTTCTTAATTCTCAACATTACTGTGTTTAATGCCAGAAATAATTCATAGGGATTTACCAAGCACTTTAATTATAACAGATTAAAAAAGCTAATTTTAATAGTTTACCTTCATGAAAGTGGGGGTTGCTTTTATAAATGTTCATATAGCCACTAAAATAAGGGCATTCTGACTGAAAAAAAAATTGAAACACACACACACACACACACACACACACAGTGAGGCCAGGTAGTGGAACCAGTATTTAAAATAATAAACAAAATGCATGCTGCAGGTAGGACACAATTTTGGCACACATTTTTGGTGGTGATTGTGGAAGAGGAAGACATTTCAAGATAAAAAATATAGCATCCTGAATGTGAAAACAAATCCAGTGCCTAGGAAAAGAAAGATTGTTTCTGACACTAAAACTAGAAAGAAATTTCATCCGGTTTTATCATGATATGTGATATGATAAAAGAAAATCATTAACATATTTAACTTACTTTAAAAAATGATTTATTTATTTAACTTTGTTACTGTTTTTTAATTTGACCAGAGAGAGAGAGAAATGGCAAGTGAGAAAGCAAATTGCCAGGTCTGGGACTCAAACTGTGGTCAGCCACGTGAGAGTCTAGAGCCCCAACCACCATGTTACCTGCCAGCCTAACAGCATATTTTCAATGAACATAGGGTTTTTTTTTATATTCCTCAATATATAGCCTAGTAAAAGGTATTAAAATGGTGTGTACCAATTCTAGGATAAATTTTAAACAATCTGCATTGAATATAGTTTCTCACAAGATTTCTTTTTTTTTTCTTTTAATTCATTTTACAAAATTTTTTCAGCTGACCCTTAGTAATTGTACATATTTATGGGATACAGTGTGATGTTTTGATATGTGTGTACATTATGTAAGAACCAAATCAGGGTATTTGGCATATCAATTACCTCATATATTTACCATTGCTTTGTGGTAAGAACATTGAAAATCCTTTTTTTAGTTATTTTGAAATACAGAATACAGTATTGTTAACCATAGTCACCTTACTGTGCAATAGAACTTATTCCTCTTAACTCTCTCTTTGTACCCATTGACCAAGTTATTAAATGTATTGATAAGAAGGTGAGCTATATGATACTATCTGAGAGCTATTGAGAGTACATTTACCTTCTTCCTCCCTTTTTTCTTTTGTCAGCTAAGTGCATAGATATAAGTTTTATTAATCAAAAGGCTAGCTATGTGATTGTGTAAATTTAAATGCTCTGATGGGGGCATTTGTTTGAGTAGAAGTTGTACTGCTGAACCTGGAGAAGACAGGACCAAAATTATCTTCAGAAAATTGGGACCAGCGGGTGGCCTGGTGGTTAAGGTGCTGGACACTCCCTCATGGCTGACCATGGTTCGAGTCCTGGACCTGGTAGTTTGGTTTCCCACTTTCCCTCTCTATCTCTAGTCAAACTAAAATGAATAAATAAAATTAAATAATTCTTTAAAAAGAAGGAAGTAATTTGGGGTCCTCTCTAATGTGCAAATAGACAGGAGAAGCCTCATAATTTCAGATATAAGTGAAGGTCATTTTGGGATGGATAATTTTTGCTTTATAGCCCATATTTAAAACAATTTGCTTGAGTAAAATTCATAGATTTTTTTTTATCCTCTATAGTTCTAGTGATGATTATTGCTATTTTTTTTTTTTTTTTTAATTTCATGGCAAAATTAAAGAAACCCTTGTCATTTTCATCAGAGTTGCTGCCTGGATTCCTATGGGACCATATAGGCTATGCCTTCTACTTCTCTACTCTTTTTTTCTCTTTTTTTACTTTAGTTGGAAAATCTTCTCAAAAGTTTTTGTTTTGTTTGTTTGTGCCATAGGACATGTGTGTTCGACAGAGAAAGTAAGAAATTGACAGAGACAGAGAAAGTTAAGAAATCACCCTCTGGGGGTGACAACCATGCTGTTGTAATCCTATCTCCTCTCTGGATTTGGGCACTCATGCACACATGCCCAGCGTGATTTTCAAGCCACCAGATCCAGGACTCAGCTGCACAGCTGACCATGTGGGGTCTAGCACCTTAACAGCCACACCACCTGCTGGTCCTCTCAAAAGATTTTTGACCTAGAGCAGTTGGGTTGGCATTATCCTCTTGTCATTTGTTCTTCCCTGATATATTACCTGCTTTTCCCTTGTTTTGATCTTTCTTCATAGATTTTATCATGTCTCTTTACGCATCTTCAGTGGTATTTTAGTTACCAATACATACGTACATAACACCAGAGGCCAATTATCATGGGATGATTAAATAGAAGTTTGCTAGAGTATAGTATATTCAAAATGACAACATTGCTCAAAGCATAACTGTTTTAAAGCCTCTTTTCCTGTTAAAGTCAGTTTTCTGTAACCAGTGTGTGAGATTAGGGTGATAGCATTTTATCAGCTGGGTTGCACAACCCCCGTTAGTACCAGTCTTAGAGAATACAATATGAATGTGGCACATAAATTGAGTGGACAACAACCTGGGCTAGTTTAAGAGAGTGAACATTAATTTATATTGAGATATTTTTAATTAAAATGATGTCTAATAATTACTTGATTGTATTTTGGTTATTTAAATTTTTAACTTTCTTAAATAGGAGAAATGCACATGGAAAAATCTCCTCATAGGACTACTAGTTTGAAAAACTAGCCTAAAACCAGATATCTATTTGTAATTACAGGACAGCTACCTTGTGGTGGTGTACTATAATTGCAAGAAAAGCAAAAAGTACCTTCTGAGTTTAGAGTCAGAAAGGCAGATTATTTTTTTTCTTTCTCCAGGACTTTAATCTTATTATTTTGTAGCTGTCATTACATTCAGGAAGTATTTGGTGGTTGTTCAAAATGTAAAATTCATAAAATGTGACTAGTACAGTATTTTGAAGAGAATACATGTCAGATAATAAAGGTTTAAAGTGTAGTTGTTAAAGAAGAACATAACAGAAACAAATGAGTTCTGGAAAAGTGTAAGTTTGAATTTACTATTCTCAGTAAGAAAGACTGGCAATGGTTAAATTTCCAGAGTATGTTCTACAAGCATTTTTAACTCATGATTGCTGATTTGATATAACAGAATGAGCCTGACTTCTGGATCCTTGTGTTGGGAAGAAGTATGAAAGAAAAGTATTTTTTTTTTTTTTGGAGAGGTTTTTTTTTTTTTTTTTTTTGCTATAGGGCGTGTGCGCTCGCCAGACAGACAGAGAGAGACAGAAAGCGAGAAATCACCCCCCGGGGGGATGGTCATGCCACAATCCCTTCTCCTCCGTTCTCCTCTCGGGATCTTGGGCACGCATGCACACGCGCCCGGCGTGAGTTTAAGCCACCGAGTCCAGGACGCTAACTGCAGTCGACTACGTGGGAGTCCAGCAACATAGCCATTGCGCTAACTGCTGGTCCCGAAAGAAAAGTATTTTAATTAATTAATTGTCAGAGGGCATGTGCACTCACTAGAGAGAGAGATGGAGAGACAGAGGGAAAAAGCACCTTCCAGTGGTATGTGGTCATGCCACAATCCCTGTTTCTATTTCTCCATTATGGATTTTGGGTACTCTTTTACATGCTCTTGCTGTTTTTCAAGCTGCTGTGGCCAGTATTTGAGTCACTGTTGGCCATGTGGGATCTAGCTCTCTTAACCTCTGGGCTGTAGGACCAACCCAAGAAAAGTATTTTTCAACTCTGTGACATAGACCAGCTGGTGGTGGTGAGGTGGTTAAGGCTCATGGATCTCACATTGCTGACTGTGCTGTTTGAGTCCTGGACCCAGTTAGTTGAAAAAAGTGCCGGGCATATGTGCATGTGTGCCCAAAATATCCGACAGGAGAATGGAAGAGAAAGGATTACATGTGGCAATCCCCTGTGGAGGTGCTTTCTCACTCCCCTCCTTTCTCTTGTCTGTTTCTGGCAAGCACACATGCCCTATAGCAAATAAAACAAAATAAAAAACTATGATATAGGATGTTTTAAAATATGTGATATATTCATCATTGACAGCTTTCATTTTGATTTCTTTATTCTCATTTTCATTTTCTACCTTTTTTCTTCTTCCCTGCTTAATTTCTTTCAGTCGCATTCTTTATCTGCAAAAAGCTTTTTTTTTTTTAACCCAACTAGGATTGACTTTTTTTTTCTTTTTTGAGAGGTTTTTGCTATAGGGCGCGTGCGCTCGCCAGACAGACAGAGACAGAGAGACAGAAGGTGAGAAATCACCCCCCAGGGGGGATGGCCACGCTGCAATCCCTTCTCCTCCATTCTCCTCTCGGGATCTTGGGCACGCACGCACACGCGCCCGGCGTGAGTTTAAGCCACTGGGTCCGGGACTCGAACCGCGGTCGACTACGTGGGAGTCCAGTGATATAGCCATTACGCCAACTGCTGGTCCCTAGGATTGACTTTTTATCGTATCTATAATCAGGACTTATTTCTGTACCTTTGATCTCAACTCAGAATTAATTATTATTATTATTATTTAATTTGTCAGAAGGTATATGAGTTTGCCAGAGAGAGAGAGAGAGAGAGAGAGAGAGAGAGGAGAGAAATCATCCCCCATGGTCATACCACAGTTCTTTTCTTCTGTTTTCCCCTCTCATCAGTATTTTGAGCACACATTTGCACATGTGCCCAATGTGTTTTTTCAAATCACTGGGCCAGGATTTGAACTATGACTGGCCATATGAGATCTGGCACCCTGTGCACAGCATTTAAACCATGGGGCTGGCCCTCAGCAAGAATTTAAGCAAGTAACCTCATCACATTAGTACACACAAATTTAAACGTTATTGACCGTTCTGTAGCGCTTCCAGAGCTATCTGTATTATATAAAAGGAGATATTTTTTACTGTAGATAATTTTGCAGTTATTGGGTGTTAGTAGATTTTTACATAATGAAGTAAACTTTTATGGTATTATGTGTGGAAAATGGGTAGTCTTTTGGACAGAACAGCTAACATTCTATGATTTTGTAATTTTAAAGATTAGTATTTTTACTTGTTAATGTGCTACTAACTTGATTCAGTATACTTATATTTTTCATCCTTACGGAACGCTTTTGCATAGATGTGCTCTAGTTGATATTTAACTTACTAATCAACCTGTGCTCTTTTATGACCAACTTTTCAGTTTATTAAGGTTTTTCCCATAGAGCAATGAGCTCACTGGAGAGAGAGAGAAAGAGAGAGAGAGAGAGAGAGAGAGAGAGAGAGCGCGCGCTACAGAGACAGAGAGAGGAAAAGTAAGAAATCACTCCCCACGCCACAGTACTTTCTCCAGTCTCCTGGGATTTTGGGGCCACCATGTACACACGTCCGTTGTCAATTTCAAACCGTGAGGGTCCAGGACTCAAACCATGTTTGGTCATGTGGGAGTCCAGCGCCTTAGTCACTATGTCACCTGCTGGCCCCAGCTTTTCAATTTTTAAAGTAATAATCATTCTACTTTGTAATTTAAAAAATGATTTCAGTAGAAAGACTGTCAATGGTCCTTGAGTAAGTGCCTTCTTGACATTGGTTTTGATCTTTTCCTTTGTCTTAATGAAGTCTATTATTTATTTATTTATTTTTTTCTTTTCTGACAAAAGGAAGAATGAGTAATAAAATCTCTAAGTCTTCCTTTACTTTGTTTTCATTTAAGGCCGTTGACTAAAAAGGAATTCTGATAAAAGGTGACTGCATCTGTGATTCTTCCCGTGTGATCTTGAGATAAGACTGTTTGATTTATAGTAGCATAGGAGAGGGATTACTTGTTTTAGGGCCCTATCCCTGGCTCACTTTCCTTCTCCTAGAGCTCAGTGTACCTGCCATCCCAAGAAGCTGTTTTCATATTTCCTTGGCAGTTGCAGATTATTCTTTTTAAAAGTAGGAAAACCTAGTTATCTGGATTCCCCTAAATAGAGACCTAGGTGATATTGGTCTCCCTGGCTGCTCATTTCTTATTTCTCCAGCCTCATGGCTGACTCTCGAAATGCTTTCTGTATACCAGACCATGTCCTTCTCATAGTCTCTCTGTTGCTGTCATGGGTTGTGATTTATTGGGTCATCTTGATTTGGAATTTCTGGCATTGATTTTAGTTAGGATTAGGTTTAGCTGAGAGTGATAAGAAAATTCTTCCAGATTGACCTCATAGTTTGAGATGTCTTCTTCAGCTATCAAATGTAGATTACAATCAGTAAAAAAGATGAAGGTAAATGACTCTTTAGGTCAAGTTCGTATGCTGAGAGTTAACATTTACAGTTTCTTCTTACATTTGGTTGGCCACAACTTAGACAATAGCCATGTCTAGTGGTAAGATAATATTGAAAAGTGCAGTCTTTATTATAGAAGACCATATACCAAGCTAAAAAAACTGGAGTTTTAGTAAATGAGGAAGAATGGCTAAATACATAATCATGTGACAGCTATCAGTTTCAAGTATAAGTTCTGTAGTTCATTCTGTGGGAATGCTGAAATCAGAAATCTCCAGTTTACTGGTGCTCCTGGGAGGTTTAAATACTTAGCTTGTTTTTATAGCTGATCCTGCCTCATTTGTCACAGTCTTTTTTGTTTTTTTCTTCCTACACTGCATATCTGTTTTTCTCCATAATGAAATTTGGGTTTCATTTTGTAAAGTCCAAATCTCTACATAAAGCATGATTATTTTCTCATATCAAAAATTTTAGGGAACCAGCAGTTAGCATAATGGCTATGTCGCTGGACTCCCATGTAGTCGACTGCAGTTCGTGTCCTGGACCTGGTGGGCTTACAACTCACGCCGGGCATGTGTGCGTGCGTGCCCAAGATCCCGAGAGGAGAATGGAGGAGAAGGGATTGCGGCGTGACCATCCCCCCTGGGGGGTGATTTCTCACTTTCTGTCTCTCTGTCTCTCTCTGTCTGTCTGGCGAGTGCACGCGCCCTATAGCAAAAACCTCTTCCAAAAAAAAAAATTTTTAGAGAGGGTTCAGCAGATAGTATGATGGTTAAAGTGCTGGACTCCCAACATGGCCAATCGCAGTTTGAATCTTGGACCTGGTGCCTTGAAAAATACTCGTGTTTGTATGTGTGTGTGTGTGTGTGTGTGTGTGTGTGTCTAAAATTCCAGGAAGAGAATGGAGGAGAAGGGATTGCATCATGGCCATTCCCCCTCGGGTGGGGGTGGTTGCAGTGATTTCTTACTTTACACTTTCACTGTCTCTTTCTTGCAAGGGCAAATGCTCTATGGCAACAACTTTTAAAAAAACCTTTTTTTTGGGAGATTGAATTCTTGTATTACTTTACCATGAAGGGCATGGGTATCGCAGGCTTTCCTTTCACTGAAGTAATATATAAACTTTTTGGGCTGTACGTGTTCGTAAGGAAGACATTTTTGAGTATATATCAATACTTGTATGTATATACATGTCCTACTAGGCTAATGAATTAGTATCATTGGTATAACACAGATAATAGACACTGTAAAATGATGAGCTAGAGGACCAACAGGTGGCATGCAGGTTAAGGTGGTTGGATTCTCACATGCATGACTACTATTCAAGTCCTAGACTTGGAGTCTTGAAAATCATGCTGTGTGCATGTGTGTGCATGCCAAAAATCCGGAGAAGAGAATGGAGGGGAAGGGATTGCAGTGTGACCATCCCTTCCCCATCCTCGGGGAGGGGGGGCGATTTCTCACTTTCTCTCTGTTTCTCTAACTCTCTCTTCTCTGGTAAGTATGTGCTGCCTATGGCAAAAACCTAAAAAACAAACAAGAAGACAAGCTAGAGATTAAAAATGATATTTTACACTTTTAAAATTATTGATTGCATGAGTGAACTTGAAAAGTTAATGGGAAATGGAATCATACAAGTTTATTTTGGTGTATAAAAATTTTGAAATCCTGGCAGTGTTTTCATAATACACAGTGAACTCTTTGAAGACCCTCTAGTATAGGAAAGATTTCTTGGTGTACAACTTCACAAGTGTGCATGACATATGTAAAAACATCAGCTTGGAAATTAGTTGATCTGCCAATGGGATTCAGTAGAAAACTTTCCCTCATCTATAGTTTAAGGTTTAACGTTGATGAAAATGCATTAAATTAATTTGATACATATTGGCCATGGGAAAATTGTCAAATAAATTACCTTGATTAATGGACAAGCTGACTTGGGTTAATATAGAAACATTCTTTTGATGATTTATAAAAATAATAATTCTGCATAAATTATGTTTTCAAGAAACTTAAAGCTTTAAAACTATTGGCCTAGCAAGTATAGTATGAACAGTTGGGCACCATTGCATATTGCTGGAGCCATATTGGAAGGTGTAGGGTTTTAGGCAGCATGACCAAGACATGATCCTGGTTGGTTGAAAGACTAGGGTCAAGGAGTGGGGTTTGTGGTATGGCAGGACTTTGTCAGGGTGTTTCTCTCTTGTTTCTCATGAAAGAAAATAATAAAAAAATAATTAATTGAAACAAAACAAGCCATATTAAGATGGCTCTTTTTAAAACAAATTTTAAAATTATTTTTATTTATTATTATTATTTTTTATTTGTTACACAACATGTGTGCTCACCAGAGACAGAGAGAGAGAGAGAGAGAGAGAGAGAGAGAGCGTGCGCGCGCGAACGAGCTGCCAGGTCTGGGAGTCAAACCATGTCAGGCATATGGGAGTCCAGTGCCTTAACGACCACGCCACCTGCTGGTCCCATGATGGCTCCTCCTTTTAAAAACAGTATATTGAACATAATTTAGTTTTTTAAAAGAAGTTTATTTATCCTGGGACCAGCAGATGGCATAATGGTTACCTCACTGGACTCCCATGTGCTCAACTGTGGTTTGAGTTCCTGATCTGGAAGCTTCTTACTCACACTGGGCACATATATGCATGTGCCTAAGATCCTGGGAGGGGAATGAAGGAGAAGGGATTGTGGTGTGACCATCTTCCTGGGGAGGTGATTTGTCTTTTTTTGTCTCTGTCTCTCCAGCTAGTGCATGTGCTGTATAGCAGAAAAAAGTTTATTTACCCCATGAGTGAGAAAGATGAAGATAGAGATAATAGCACTGCTGGTAAGGTCCTGTCATTATGATCCACCCCCAGCCTCAGCCAACCTGCTGACATCCTTGGCACACACATGCCTAGTGTGTTCCAGAAGATCTCCAGATATGAACTGGCAACCTTCACACATGAGTCCGCCTTGCAGTACTTTGCACTTTACTGCTGTACCACTCTCAAGCCCCCATAATTTAACTTTTAACTGTTAATGTAGTTGTCTTGGAAAATAAATTATTGTATTATTCTTTATTAGTGATATCCTCAAGTACTGTATGTAGATCTTTTGGTCTCTCCATCAAGAGTCTAAGATAAATACATTTGGGAAAAAACTTTTTTAAAATGGTTTGTTTCTCCTCTTTTTATAATACTCTCATAGGATTTGCTAGTGTATCTTTCTGAAACATTATTATATTCCCTGCATTTACCTAACTGGGGCACCAGGAAACTGAGATTATTAGAAATATGTAAAATAAAAGTATTGGGCCACAGTCTTAAGAATAAAGGGGTGTGTGTGTATGTTTATAAAAAGTACATTGAGGGACCAGCAGTTAGCGTAATGGCTATGTCGCTGGACTCCCACGTAGTCAACCGCGGTTCGAGTCCCGGACCCGGTGGCTTAAACTCACGCCGGGTGCATGTGCGTGCGTGCCCAAGATCCCAAGAGGAGAATGGAGGAGAAGGGATTGCGGCGTGGCCATCCCCCCTGGGGGGTGATTTCCTGCTTTCTGTCTCTCTGTCTCTCTCTGTCTGTCTGGCGAGCGCACGCGCCCTATAGCAAAAACCTCTCCAAAAAAAAGAAAAAAAAAAAAGTACATTGACAGAAATAAAACTTATTCAAGTTTCTCTCTGAGGGCTTCTATGAGGGGAGTTCAAAACGTTTGGAATTAAAAGATAAAAATAATAAACTTTATTTCTCAATACAAACTCTATCAAGTTTAACGCAGTCTTGTAAGCAATGATACTAGTCATTTAGTCCTTTTCTAAATAACTGATAGTCCTGGGAATTTAACCACGTTAATGCAGGTCTTTTCTACATTATTAACAGAAGAAAAAATGAGAGTCTTTTAAAGATTTTCTAAGTTAGGAAACAGACAAAAAGGATCCAAGTCATGACTGTGAGGTGGATCCCTATTGATTTCCCATTGACATGCTCACGAAATTGCCCTTGTTTGACAAGAGAATTGAGTAGGAGCATTATCATGGTAGAGAAAGGTTCTCTGGTGAAACTTTTCTGGGTGGTTTTCTGTTTCTCAAAACAATTCACAATAATGTGATTTTGTTCTTTGGCTCTCCAGAAAGTCAACACACAAAATGTCTTGAACATCCCAAAAAACCGCATGACCTTTGCTCTTCACTGATCTACTTTTGCTTCTACTAGGCCATTTCTACCTCTTTATTTTTTTTTGCCATAGAGCTTGTGCACTTGCCAGAGACAGAAGAAAAGTGAGAAGTCACCCCTTCGGGTGATATGGCCATACCACAGTCCTTTCTCCTCCATTTTCCTTTGGCAACTTTGGGCACATTTGTGCACATGTCCTCCTCAAGCCTCCAGGTTTGGGACTCAAACTGTGGTTGGCCACGTGGGAGTCCAGCGCCTTAACCATCATCCCACCTGCTGGTTCCCACTTCTATCTCTTGTAGCCAGGGCTTTGTTTTCAGAATCGTGCTGCTTAAGCCATATGTCATGTCCTGTAACTGTTCTTAAAGGATGCTTCAGGATCTTGGTCCCACTTGTTTAAAATTTGAAAAAACTGTTCTTGTCTGACTGACCTACATGCATCAGGAAGAGAGTTTATAGGGTCAGTAGTTAGTGTTGCAGTTATGTTGTGGGATTCCCACATGGCTAACCGAGGTTTGAGTTTTGAACCTGGTGGCTTTAAACTCAAGCTGGGTGTGTGTGCATGTGCGTGCCCAAGATCTCAGGAGGAGAATAGAGAAGGGATTGCGGTGTGGCCACCCCCCCACTCCCGGGTGATTTCTCACATTCTCTCTCACTGTCTCTCTCTCTCTCTCTGGTGAGTGTACATACCCTAAGGCTAAAACCTCTTAGGGGAAAAAAGCTTGCTCAGCTTTAATTTTTTCAGTTAGAATTGTGTAAGCTGAACCAGTTGAGATGCCCATAGGGTTGGCTGTGGTTTCTATTGTTAATCATTGTTCCTATTCAATTAGGAAAAAAACCTGATTACTATTTTTCCTCACAGATTAATGTGGATGGTCTATTCCTATGGGTATCATTGTAAATACAGTCTGGTACTTCTTAAAATGAGTTACATATTTTCAACTGCTAATTTTTTGGGGGACATTATCTCCGTAAACTTTTTGGAAAGCATCAGTGATTTCACCATTCTTCCATTCAAGTTTCACCATAAATTTAATGTTTATTTTTGGGCCGACCCCAGGCTTAGTGGTCAGGGGAGCTTGATCCCACATGGCTGAATCTTTATGTCCAAGGCTTGGGAAAAAAACACTGGACGGGTGTGCATACCTGCCCCAAATCCTTATAAGATGGAGAAGTGGAGGAGCAGGGATTGTGGCATGACCACACTCTTTTGGAATATTTCTTCCTCTCACTGTATGTCTCTTTGTGTCTGGCAAGTTTAGAAGCCCTTTGACAATTAAAAAAAAATTAATGTTCTTGCATCAACTTTAGCAGAATTTATGTTAATTTGACAGGCTCATTTCAAACATTCCTCGTCCTTTTTAGTGCCTCAAGTTAGATCTGTTCAGAAATGTTAATAACAAGTAAGAATGAGTTTATTTTGGTGCAAAGAAAAAAAAAGGAAATCCATGCATAGTTTTTGTTATAGTAGTTTTTTTCTATAAATGTATAGTTATGTTTATTTGAATTTTCTTGTGTTTACTGCATTCTAATAGTTTTCTTATGTAGTTCCTTTTGAAGATCCTGGGCAAGTGAAGTACATTCCAAGTGAAGAAATAGAAAATGAAAAGCATACTTTAAATGGTGATTAGTCAGATTAATTTGCTCTTAATAAATAGTTACAGAATCCCTGAGGGTTATGATTACTTGCTAATCTTTACCCACGGGAGTCTGTAATTGGTGGGTTACACAAATGAACTGAAATAATGATTTTCCTTTGTGCTCTTTTACCAAAAAAGATAAATCCAAGAAGCATAAAATTTAAACAATTAATAAACAATTCTTAAGCAAGAGAGTACTGCCTTCCCTCCAAATATACATGCCCTTATTAACAGAGCCATATAGATTATCAGTGTAATTTTTTTTTTTAAGAGCTGGCCAGTAGGTGGCCAAGTGCCTCTTCTCTGCTTTTCTTTAGAAACATGGGGCAGACAGCTTTTCTATGTAAAAATTTGGAATGTACATTTTGGTATTTTTCTTAATTTCATAATGTTGCCTGGTAGGTTAAAAAAATACTTTGGTAGGACCAGTGGATGGCGTAATGGTTGTCACTGGACTTCCACGTAGTTGACCGCAGTTCAAATCCCCAGCCCTGTGGGCTTAAAACTCACCATGTGTGTGCATACCCAAAATCCGGAGGGAAGAATGAAGGAAAAAGGATTGCAGCGTTGTCAACCATCCTGGGGGGGTGATTTCTTGCTTTCTGTCTGGTGAGCACATATATCCTATACCAAAAAAAAATCTCTCTTTAAAAAAAAAGTTGTTTTCGTATGTTTTTAGCCTTTACTATGGTGTCTTATTTTTTTATTTTGTTTTGTTTTCTTCTGACCAGAGGATACATGTGCTCTCCGGAGTGAGAGAGAAAGAGACAGCACCTTCCAGTGGGGCATGGTTCCATTGCAGTCCTTTTTCCTCCATTTCTCAATCCTGTCAGGATTTTGGGAATGTAGGCACACACACCTGGTGTGTTAAGACCTGCTTGGGCCAGGACATGAACTGATGTGGGCCACGTGGGTGGGATCTGGCTTTCTATGTTTAGGGCATGGAACGATCCCGCATGAATCCCACACATGAATGTGCATTTTCACATTTTCTAAAGTTGCCTGCCCCATGATTCTATGACTAGTGCTTAACTGCCTCACTGTGGGGCTGGCTGTATTATGTCTTATATTTAGATATACTTTTGATGAAATGTCTTGGGGTAGTTTTCTACCTCTCTGTTTTCTATAGGTATGGTTTGTAGTTACGTGATGGACTATATATATGATTTTTGTCTGTTTGGAAAGAAGTATTGATAAGAAAGTACATTCTTATGTCAAGCTTTACGGTTAAGTTTTAGTGGTACCACACATCATTTTTTGTATTTATTTGTTAGTATACTTGTATTGCTTTGTTCTTTTCCCCCATTTGTGGAACACTCTTGTAAAGAATTTTCTATGCTTTCTGTTCTCAGTTTCTCCCCCCAGATGTGAATCTCACCTTTGCCACTACACTAGCATGTTACCACATCCAAAGATGTTTTCCTTTTCTTCTTCCTACCAGTAGTATTTAAATAATTTTATTTCTATTTTTTAATTTTTAAAAATGATTTAATTTTATTTATTATTATTTTTTAATTTGACCAGAGAGAGATGGAGAGAAAGGGAGAGAGCAAGAAGAAAAGTGAGAAAGTAAAGCCTACAGGTCTGGGACTTGAACTGTGATTGGCCATGTGGGAGTCCAGTACTTTAACTAACACTACTCCTGCTGGTCGCTGTTTCTGCTTTGGTATTCTCACTTGATCTTTGGTTTAAAACTCTTCTGATTGTTTTGTTGGGCTGTTGGAAAAATCATGATTTTTTTTTTCTGTTTTTTATGCAAAAATGCGTCATGACTTTTCTGACAATCTAATACATTCTTGGCTTTTTCATTTTAACTTATTATACCCCTCTTCATCTTCCTGACCTCTCAATATTGGACTGTCTTACAGTTCAAATCTCAGGCAACTTTCTTCTTTCTGCTTTTATAGGTATATTTGATTTTATTACTTAAAAAAGAAACAAAACAGTAAACTTCTGTGACTCTGTTTCTAAGTGTATATGTTTATTAGCTTTAACTTCTTGCCTGAACTTGACTCCTGTGTTTACTTGAATGACTGTTGGACATTTTAACAGTTTAATGTTTAAAACTGAACTCTTGATACCTATTATGCCTCCCGCTTCCCTGCACCCTTGATCTCTCCCAGTCTTTTCCTGTAAATGGCAACTCCTTCCTTTAAGTTGTAAGTTGCTCAACAGAATACTTTAAAATCATTCTTTACTTCTCCCTTCTTTTCACATTCCATATTCGGTTCATCAGCAGATTCGTTTGATTTTATTTATTTTTAGAATATATTCAGAATGTGGCTATGTATACTTCTTGCTTTCTTCACTGTAACCTTTATCCTAGCCATTGCTGTCCCTCACCTGGATCATTGTAGTAGCCTGAAACTAGCTTCTTGCTTCTGCCCTTGGGGATTCTTAACAGTCTATTCTCAAAAGAGCACAAGAGTGGTAGTTTAAAAAGTTAGATCTGGTCACCTTTGTGCTCACAGTGCTCCTGTAAAACTCCATTTTGTGCAAAGAAAAAAGCAAACTTCCTTTAGCCTACTCAGTTTGCCCTGGTACCTCTCTGGCCTTATTTGCTATTCTCCCTCTCCTTCCGCTAATTTAGCCACACAGTACTGCTCCCATACGGTTCTTCTAACATTCTAGACATTCTCCTGACTTAAAGAGTCTGGGTAGTTGGGCTCTTTAACTAGAAAATTATTCTTTTAACTTGTTTGGGCATTTGCTAAAAAGTTACCTTAGCAGTGTCATCCTAATGCTCCTTCTAGACATTGTAGTATCTTTTTGGGAATTATAAAGTGGTGCCACTTTCTCCTGTGCACAACTTAGAAAGTAGCCAGGGGCTTGTATTTTAATGTCCACTTTTTGTTGTGGCCACAGGTTCTCTTGTAATAACTGGTACAGCTGTCCCTAGCTTCATTCCCTGGCCATTCTGTTTAAAGTTGCATATTATCCTTTGTCTCCCCCCCCCCCCCTACACACTGTTACTCTTTCCTTTTATTCAGATGTAGCATTTAAATGCTATATATTTTATTTATTCCTCTCTCATTAAAATGAACCATCATGAGAGTATTTCTTTAAATTTTATTTTATGGAAAACATAAACATACACAGAAACAGTGGGAATAGTATAATAAACCCCCATGTACCTTTTTCTTGAGTTCAAAAAATAGTTTTTTTTTTTCTGATTTGTTTCAACTGTACCCCATTCATTTCTTAGTAACACTCATCTTTCCCAGGATTATTTGAAGTATGGGCTAGAAATCATGATTTTATCTCTAAATGTTTTAGCACGTATCTCTAAAATATAAGAATGTTTTATTAAAAAAAAAAAGAGCTACAATAACATTCTGCCTAAAACCTTTCTTTTGAGAGAGAGATTTTTGCTGTAGGGTGCGTGTGCTCACCTGAGAGACAGAGACATGGAAAGTAAGAAACCACCCCCAGGGGGAAACGTTAATGCCACAAGCCCCTCTCCTCCTGGAATTCTGGGCACGCGTGCACGTGCGCGCTCACACACACACACACACACACACGTACCTTGACTTAATTATGAAGCCCCACTGGGTCTAAGACTCAAACTGCAATCAGCCATATGGGAGTCCAGTGCCCTAACCACTATGCACCTCCTGGCCTCTTGTCTAAAAAATTTTTAAAAAGTTCTTAATATCTTCAAATATAGCTTTTAGTCTTACCCAGTTCTTTCAACATTATTTATTACATTTTTAAGCAGAATTGAAATAAGATCAGTATACCCAATTAGTTGATAAATATTCTGTGTCATTGGTATCTAGAATAACCTAGGATAGAGTTGACACAGTAGATGCTCAGTGAATGTGTTTAAAGAAATTAATGTAAAAGTAAATAATTTATAGTATTTCAGGACAAAATTATAATGTTAACTCTTTAGGGAACAATTACCATCTCACTTTATTTAACCTGATAGAATAATCTTGGAAATAATAAGAGGAACTCTTAGACAGGAAGGGGAAGAATGATGACATGAAAAGCTGTTTGAGGGACCAGCAGTTAACGTAATGGCTATGTCGCTGAATTCCCATGTAGTTGACCTGGTTCGAGCCCCAGACCCTGTGGCTTGAATTCACACCAGGCATGTGTGCGTGCGTGCCCAAGATCTCGAGAGGAGAATGGAGAAGGGATTGCAGCATGGCCATTCCCCCCCGCCCCGGGGTGATTTCTCGCTTTCTGTCTTTCTATCTCTGTCTTTCCGGCGAGTGCACGCACCCTATGGCAAAAACCTCTCCAAAAAACAACAAAAAAAAAACTGTTTGAGGAAGTCTCCAATAAATGTACATTATTTAAATTCTTATTGTTTGCATATCAGACAAACTGTGTTAGATTCTGTCTTTATTTTCACAGCAACTTTTCAACAAAGGGTAATAATACCTACATTTTCTCAGTGAAGAAAATGAGAAGGAAGTGGAGGGTGAAGTAGTTGCTGGGCATTAAATTTTTGGAGAGATTTTCACTATATGGCGCGTGCGCTCGCCAGAGAGAGAGAGAGACATAGAGACAGAAAGTGAGAAATCACCCCCCAGGGGGGATGGTCACGCCGCAATCCCTTCTCCTCCATTCTCCTCTTGGGATCTTGGGCACGCACGCACACGCGCCCGGTGTGAGTTTTAAGCCACCAGGTCCGGGACGCGAACCGCGGTCGACTACGTGGGAGTCCAGCGACATAGCCATTACGCTAACTGCTGGTTCCCCCGCTGGACATTAAATTTTTTTTCTTGACAAATGTCATGGAACTAGAGATGGTTCCTCTCTTTTTTGAGAGGTTTTTGCTATAGGGTGTATGCACTCGCCGGAAAGACAGACAGAAAGCGAGAAATCACCCCCCGGGGGGATGGCCACGCCGCAATCCCTTCTCCATTCTTCTCTTAGGATCTTGGGCGCACACGCACCCTGCGTGAGTTTAAGCCACTGGGTCTGGGACTTGAACCTTGGTTGACTACATGGGAGTCCAGCGACATAGCCATTACGCTAACTGCTGGGCCCAAGAGATAGTTCTTTAAAACAATGGCATGTATAACTGATGGAAAGGAAAAATTTAGAAACAGAAAAGTGCTACTAATACCACTTTCCTTTGCACATAAAATCTTCAAGTATGTGTTTTTCTGTTTTCATTTTTAGGCATTCAAACATGCATTCACATGATTTTTTTTTTTTTTAGAACAGAATTGCTTTTTAATTGAGGGTACATGTACTCACCAATGGAGTGTAGTCGTGCTGTAGTTCCTTCTTTTCCATTTCTTCATCCTTTTGGGATTTGGGGCAGGCATGCACATATATTGGTGTGTTTTTAAAACTGCCAGGCGCAGGATTTGAACCGCAGTCAGCCATAAAGCTAGCTCCCTTACTCACTAGGTAAACAGAGCATCTTGGACAAGTTTTTAAAAGACATTTTTAATGAAAAATGGACTAGAAGATGTGAATAAGACAGAAGGGAAAATTTTATCTTAAATAATAACTGTTAGCATTTTGGTGCATGTTTTTTGGGGTGTATATTAGAATATAAAGCTTAGCAAACAATTTTACTTTGTCACATAAGCTTCTTGCCCTCATAAAATACCTTTTAGTACATTGAAGACTTTGAAGTTCTGCAGTGAAAACAGTTTTAACTTCTTTTAACTCAGTATTCTTAAGACTCATTTGACATTATAGAAAGACTACTTTCTATGAAAATATTGTAAATTCTTTCTAAACCATGAAGTTGAAGTTACTTGTGAACATTTAAATATAAGACTTTAGAATGTGCTAAATAATAAATTATAGCAGAAAGGATTGATAATTTAATAAGATTGTAGTAACAGCAGATAGCATTTTGAAGAAAAATGAACTTAGATTGATACCAAATACTAGAGTAAGGTAAACAAGAGAAAAATACTTCAAAGAGGTAACATAAGTATTACATAAAGAAATCATGTACATTATTGACAGGAAAGTATATTTAAGATCTGAGTAGGAGAGTAAACAATGCTGAAGACATTTAAAAATGCAGGATACAAATCTAAAGTGCTTGATCTTTCCTGGTAACCCATGTTTCTTTTAAAAATCTGAAGTGCAGTTACCTGTGATTCCTACTGAGACTTAATATGAGGCTCTTTGTGCTATAACTTGTTGATAATTTGTTAGAGAACCATTTGATGATATCTATAAGTACTGGAAAAATAAATATATAGGCTTCCTCTGACTCAGTAAGCCTGTGCTTTAAAATTGGGGCGACATAGTTGCACAGTGGTAAAACATGGTGCTCTGCAAGGCAGTCCACAGGGGAAGGTTTTTCATTCAAGTCCAGGGAACCCCCTTGATTATGCTGGGCACACATATGCCCATGATTTGGGGATGACTGCGGGCTGGAAGTAGATTGCAGTGGTATGATTCTCTTGAGGTTACTGGCACTTCTTCTGTCTCTCTCATTCATGGTAGAAATAAGTGAAAAAAAAACCTATTGTAAAGAAGGAATTAAAAGGGGAAAAAGACGTGTATATATTAGCATTTATATTTTTCGAATTACATGGTAATATCTTAAAAAGTAAATTCACCCCACAACGGTTAATTGTATGTAACATACAACTTGATGGAGTGTATCCTGTCTGTGTTTTTTCTGGAGAGAATGTGTTAGCCATCCTTGACAGAAAGAACTTTGGCCAGAGGTAAACCAGTTGAAGTTGAGTGAGTTTTCTTCTGCAGTGTAAAGGAAAAAGTTGTGAGTGCTCTGTTAAAAGGAGATAGCCGTTTATTTTTTTACTCTGTTTCAAAAATATAAGCCTATAAAATAGATACCGTAACTTATTAGTGTAGTACAGCAAAGATACCGTATTCTGTAGGTTTTTACCCTATCAATTCTGATACTGAATGCTATATGAATATTCGGTAGCTTTATAGTAG
Organism: Tupaia tana; assembly: GCA_026018925.1. Classification (NCBI taxonomy): domain Eukaryota; kingdom Metazoa; phylum Chordata; class Mammalia; order Scandentia; family Tupaiidae; genus Tupaia; species Tupaia tana. The sequence continues at coordinate 102,376,284 of JAKSZU010000002.1, read as the reverse complement.
GAAAAATAGCTTACCTTGAAGTAATTGAACTGAGTTTAGCCTGCGTACCACCAGCAAAATTGACACATAGCACATGTGAAGAGTACTCTACTGTTCCTAACTTGTAATTCTATCCTTTGTATGGTATTAATGCAATTTAAACCAATCCCAAGTATTAAGAAGTACAGTAAATTTAACTCCAAATAGTTTGATTTTATTCTCATTTTATCTAATTTACTTCCACTTCCCAAAAAATAGATTGAAATTAAATAGGCTAGAATAAAGTAGTATTAGTATCAGGAGGACTTTGCTTAGATTTGATTACTCTCAGGAATATTTAATAAGGGTGATTTGGAGTTGGGATGGGAGGAATTTCAGGCTCAAGGAGGTTTCTGAGTATTTTTTTGAGAGGGTTTTTATCCATTCACCCAAGAGAGAAAGAGACAGACACATAGACAAAGACATGTGGTGGTGGGGGCACTCCTCAGCAGTCTTCATGCCCACATCCTGTGTCCAAGTCTCAGTCATGGCTTAGTGCGAGCAGGGAAACCTTGGGATGTGAAACCAGCACCTTCCCATATGACAGCAACACTGCAAAATGTTGCATTATCTTTGTACCCACCTGGCTGGCCTGATCATAGATTTTATGCCAGAATTTCAAAATGAGAATAACACATTGTTGCAGAATGAGGGAGAATTATTCTGTTTTTTTCCTGCATGACATAGTTTGTGCCCTTGCCTTTGAAATAATTCAGTCCATTTCTTTCTTTCTTTCTTTCTTTTTTTTTTTTGTAAGCCAAATTCTCAGTGGATAAATAGGGCTGGCTAGTTTTTAAGAAGTTGGTTATCAGATACTGAATTTTAATTTGCCTTGTGGTGGGAAGGGAGGATGAGAGAGGTCCCTGAAAATAGGCAGTAGTTTGAAAAAAATCTACATTCTTCTTTATTCTTTACACAGATAGTTGGATTGAACTCTTAAAAACACAGATACCTAATTGGGAGAGGTTTAGCCCGAGATAATTCATTCTGTACTGCGAATTATTGTAATCAGAGAACTAAGTGATTCTAAGTGCCACATATGAATCAAGACCCTTTGTACATTAATTTAATCCTCACAGCAACCGTCTGACCACTAATGTGTTTTATTTTGTAGAATAATCTGAGATACTGAGGTTTAGTAGGTATTTAAGTTGTTGGGAGCGTTGTTCATCATGAGAGCCCTGGATACTTTGGAGTCTTACTAGCGCTTGATTTGATGTAGTGATGTACTTTTTAAAGTGAAGAAAATGTGTTACCAGGAGAACAGGAATACAAAAAAAAAAGATGCAGTTTTGGAAATCTCACCTTTGAAAAACATCTCAAGTGCAGTCTTACTCTGATTGTAGATAGTTAGCCAAGAGTTTTTTGAATGCTGATGGAACCTCAAAGCATCACTTATGCTCCAGGTTATTTCAGCACACATAAACATGGTCAGATCTCTGTTTATTTTTTTCCCACCTCTCCTTCCTCTCCATTCTTCGCTTCACTTTCCTCTTTTGCCCAATAGTCTCTCGCTTCTCATTCTTTATTCTCCTGTATCTTTATGTAAGAGAGCAAGCTATATGGTTATCTGGCAGAAGAGCCCCCCCATGGAGAGAGAATAGCAAGTGAGATGGGCCTATGCTTTCCTGTGTTCAGGAATGACTTATGTGATTGGAGCTCGGTGAGTCAGCATGGTAGGAAGTGAAGTCTGAGAAGATGGCAGGGGAAGATCTTGTTAGGATCCTGTGGGCCCTGACTCTGGGCTTTAAATGTGTTGGAAAAGCCTTGAGGGATATTGAACAAAAAAATGTTACATGATCTGACTAAATATATTGTAGAAGGATCACGTGATAACTGTATAGAAAATTAACTCTATGGGTGGTGGTGGGGTTTACGATAGAGGAACCAGGATACTAGGAGACTGTTTTATAATCTTGAGAGATGGTGGTGGTTTGGTGGAGAAAATTAGCTGTGGAGATGGTAAATAGATGTGATACATTCTGAAGATATAGCTAATAAGATAGGCTGATTACTTGGATGTAGGATATAAGGAGAGGACCTAAGAACAGTTCTGCAGTTTTAGTCTTGAATAGTTGAGCGAATGAAGATTCCATATACTAGGAATATTGTGGGAGGAGCAGTTTTATTGGGGGGAAGAAGGGTAGAATCAGTGTATACGTTTGTGTTTATGTTTATGATAGTGAGCACACGAAAGAGCAAGAGAGATGGGGAGACACACCTTTGACATGGTCTCTCATACCATGATCCCGCTTTCCCAGCCCTCTAACTCCTCAGAATACTGGGCGTCAGTGCTCATACCTGCTATATTTTCATGCCAGCCAAGGGATCTGAACCTGCAGTTGCCGTATGGCTTCCAAACTTTCAGGGCACTTGGATTACTGCTATGTCATGTTGGCTGGATCCAGTGTTTATTTTTGGTATGTTAAGTTAAGTTTGAGTTGTCAAATTATGTTCTTCTGGAGGTCAAATGTGAACTTGAGAGTATAGAAAATACCTGTGGGAGAATGGGACTGGGTAAGATCGTGTAAAGATGAGCGAGTATGAGAGAGTAGATAAAGGAGACTGATGGGGTAGGGGGACTGAGCTGTGGGGTCCTCCAGTATGTAGACAGCTATAAGAAGAGGCCCTGTCAGAGAAGATTGAGAAGTGACTAGTAAGATAGGAGAATGTGATATCCCAGAGGCTAAGTGAGGATTCGAGGAGAGAGGGATCGGCTGTATTATTAGATGCTGCTGAAAAATTAGTAATTTAAAACCTTTGGGTTTGGTTTGCTAAATCCAATTAATTCTACTTTAGAAGATCGTCCGTCCGTCCGTCCGTCCATCCTTCCTTCATTCCTTCCTTCCTTCCTTGCTTTCTTTTTTCTTTTGAGAGATTTTCTCTGTAGGGTACGTGCGCTTGCCAGAAAGACAGAGAGACAGAAAGCGAGAAATCATCCCACAGGGGGGATGGCCATGTCATAGTCCCTTCTCCTCCAGTCTCCTCTTGGGATCTTGGGCACACATGCGCATGTGCCCGGCGTAAGATTAAGCCACCAGGTCCGGGACTCAAACTGCGGTTGACTCTATGGGAATCCAGCAACGTAGCCATTACACCAACTGCTGGTCACATAGAATATAATTTTAATTCTCTTCCAGTCTCCTCTCGGGATCTTGGGCACGCACACACACACGTCCAATGTGAGTTTAAGCCACCGGGTCCAAGACTCAAACTGTGGTCTACTACATGGGAGTCCAGCAGCATAGCCATTATGCCAACTGCTGGTCCCATAGAATATAGTTTTAAAATTCATTAAAATTTTAAAAAGTATCCTTTCTACTCACTGCCAAAAAAACACTATAAATCAGTTTTTTCCTCCTAGTTTTTCTCTTTTGAATTGTTCTTTCTCTACTTATTACAGTATAAAATATATGCTCATTTTAGAAAATTTAGAAAACACAGAGAACATGTAATGAAGATTAAACAACAACAAAATTTCTTACCATCTTACTGCTAGAGATAATCACTGATAACACTGTTGCATTATTCTGTTTTTTATAGATTTGTCTTTGTAATGCATTATATGTTTTTGTGTAGAATTTAGATTAATGTTATTTTTTAATTTTCCTTTTTTAAATGAACCTAGTGGGTGTACTGATCTCGTCAAACAAATTTTTGCAAGTGTGTGTGCATGTGTGGCAACATAAGAATTTCATCATAGTGGAATAACCTAACTGGACTCCTGACCTTTGTCTACCCTAATTATATCTTCAATGAGTCCTGCTTAATTTTCCTAAAGCATATTCTTTAAACCTTCAGTGCATCACATGATAGTTAATAGCATGGACTCTGTTTTTGAGAGTAATACACTCTTATACAAAGAAATTTGGAAGACAGAAGAAAGGTATCTTTTATAGATAAGAATTACTAACAGTTACTATGTTTACTGTCAGCCACCTCCCCATCTGTCTAAATGTACATATATGTGCATTCTTATATTTATTTCTAACAAGGATTACACCGTGTTTCCTGGCTAGCATTTTCTTCACAATTCAGTCTTTTTTCTTTATAGTTTATCTTGGTCAAGCATGTGAGGAGTTTTATGATTCAGTTTGTTGTCAAATTGCTCTTCAGAAATACTGTACCATTTGAAAGTATATTTATAAAGAATTTTGTTCTCTTTAAATTTTAGGATAGACCACTATCTTGTTGAGCTCTTTTAAATGAAGTTCTACTTGGATACAAAGATGGGGACTAGATAACTTCTTGAGGTTCCTCTAACCCCTAGGATGAAGATAATAACTAACATTTGTGTAGTGCTCTAAAGTTTACAGAGTGAGTTCTCATACATCTTCTCACTTGATCCTCACAACAGCTCTGTGAGGTAGGTAGGACAGGTATTGTTATCCTTATTTTAGAGATAAACTGATAGAGAGGTTAAGTGACTTGATCAAGTTTTATTTAAATGTTCTAGTAGGGATTTGAATGCAAACTTTCTGATTAAATAATCATTCTTTTTATGAAATTTTATACAGCTGCACATTAGAGTAAATTACTCGTCAGATAGTTAAGTGGCATTTGTTCTATACAGAAATAAACCCAAAAACAATATAAATATTTCTTTCAATCTCAGTCTTTTCTGTTTCTCCCACCTCAGTTAAATGACTCTGCCTCTCTTTTGGCTAGGAGAAGGTGATTTAATTACATAGCTATATTAAACACCTACTGTATTCCCCAGCATTTGGGGAAGGAGAAGTTAGGTTTTTTCCCTTTTTTTTCAATTTTTTTTCTTCTTCTGTTTTCTTGTTTTTATTATTTGGTATCACTGAAAAGTACTTTTACATTGCTTACTCTCATTCACGTAACATAAAGTCTCTTAAGTAGGAGGTTTCCAGTTAGAACTAGAAATTTTGGTTCTAGCATGAATCTATAATCATAAGCATTTAAGGCAGTAGAAAAAGTACTCTTTTGTACTACCTCAGCCAAAATTGGGATAATTGAGTACTTCAGATATAGTTAAAACTGTTCATAATACTTACTCTGTACTGCTTTTAAATACTTCACATCCCCAGTATTTTTAAAAATTAATTTTTTATTTTTTTGTTTTGTTTTGTTTTCTAGTTGTTGGTCTTGACGATATTATGGATGAAGGAGTTGTTAAAGAAAGTGGCAATGATACCATTGATGAAGAAGAACTGATTTTACCTAACAGGAATTTGAGGGACAAAGTAGAAGAAAATTCAGTGACATCACCAAGAAAATCACCTCGTTTAATGGCACAAGGTAATCTTTTCAAAGAGGTCCAGTTAGAAAATTGGAAGTATAGGGACAGATGTTTTAGGTTGTTAACTTTCTGAGCAGAGATGATACATTCTTGATATTTGCTAATCTAAGCATTTCAATAATCGTCAATTTTGAGATCAGTTTGATGCATAAATTTTCAGTACCCAGCTTACTACTGCCCATTTCCTCTTTCCCATAGGAAGCCCTGTTAAAACTTCAGCTGTATGTATTTATCTGGTTGATGAAAATTTTCTTATTTCTTGTCCCCATCAGACAAAAAAGTACATTTTCTCATCCTTCCAATAGACATTATAATTTGTTAGATGAGTTGTAATTGTTTCTGTTGTTATGGCTGTGTATGCTGTTAGAGGTGATCTACTTAATAAACTGTAGTTTGCTTTACTTTACAACTTTTTGTCTTTCCAATTTGCTTATGTTTTACATTTGCTTAATTTATGTGGGCTTGTTTAGCCCTATAAGCCTAATGGAAATAAAACTTAAGGATCTCCCTTTACCATTCTTCTGAGAGGTCTGCTTTTTTTTTTTTTTTTTTTTTGAGAGGTTTTTCGCTATAGGGCGCGTGCGCTCGCCAGACAGGCAGAGAGAGACATAGAGACAGAAAGCGAGAAATCACCCCCCAGGGGAGATGGTCACGCCGCAATCCCTTCTCCTCCATTCTCCTCTCGGGATCTTGGGCACACACGCACACGCGCCCTGCGTGAGTTGTAAGCCACCGGGTCCGAGACGCGAACCGCGGTCGACTACGTGGGAGTCCAGCGACATAGCCATTACGCTAACTGCTGGTTCCCGAGAGGTCTGCTTTGTTATAGTCCCTAATTTTTCTTTTTTGGTAGAACTCCTTCATTTTGGTTATGTACTTCTTCCAATAGCTTTGTGAGGAAAAGTATTGATAGTTACAATTTTTAAACCTTGTTTGTCTTCAAATGTATTTAATCTACTCTCACACTGGAATTATGGTGTGGTTAGACAGACTTAAGTGTTAGAATTCATTTTCTGTCAGAAATTTGAGGCTGTTTCATTTTCTTACTTTTTGTAGTTGAGAAGTTTTTGGGTATGTTACTTACTTTCTTAAATTTGTGGAATGCCTTAAGTTCTAGTGTTATTTCATGATAATGTGTGGTATGGTTTATTTTATATTTTAAGCTAGATACGCAGTAGATCCTTATAGTCTGAAAAATATTATTCAATTCATGGAAAATTTCTTACAGTGTTTCTTCATGAATTCCCCTTTATTTTCTCAGTTCTTGATTTTTGGACCCTCCTACCACTTTTTTAAAAGTTTATTCCTCTCTCTCTTCCTTGAGTGAGGGTCTCAAGACAGAGAGAGGCATTCTAACAGGGTTTCCATGCCATGGTAAACCCTCTGTTTTAGCCAGCCCTGGATCATAGTCATGCATGTACCTGACATGTTCAGCAAAGGTTTCTCCAGATGCAAACCTGAAACCTTTCCATGTTGATCAGCTTCATAGTATTGTGCTGTAGTTGCGCCTTTGTCTGGTCCCACATGGAACTCTTATTATTCCAGTATCAGATGGCAGAGACTGGCCCTTCTGTTTTCCTAATCTCACCTAGTTATCTCTGCTTTTTCCTTTACTTACTAAAATCTTCTCATATATATCCCTCAACCTTTCCACCAAGTTTGTATTTCTGATTTCTAAATGTTCTTTTGTTTTGGTTTGGATCATCCTTTCTGTAGCATCCTATTGTTATTTCACAGATGCTATATCTCCTTTGTACTAAGAGACTTATGATTTCTTTTTAACACTTTTCCAATGAACTTTTATTATTAGTTAAGTCATGATTCAAGGTCCCAGGGTAGGGATTACCATGTACCCAGGTCCCATTTTACCACCTGGGAAAAGGATGGAGGTTAGAGAAGAGTTGGGGTGAAGCCAGTTCAGATCTTCCCAGGAAACGTGCCTTCTGCCTGGTGGTCATCCCAGGTTGAAATCCAGGATATGGGGCAGAGGGACTTGTACATATGCCAGTGCCATTCTCACACAGAGACATCACCCCCTTGAGCAGTCATTGCCTTCTTGTAGCTGTGGAAGTCCAGGTAGTTCTGCCAGCAGTTCCTGGTCTGGTTCTGGTTGGGGAAGCGGTTGTCAAAAGGGGCGTTCTTGCAGTTCTTGATTTTGGTCTTGATGTCTTCTGCCATGTTACTGACTCCTAAAGATGCCCCTGCAGCTGCTCACAGCTCAGTGTGACCTTCAGCAAAGACGCTAGAGTTGGACTAGAGACTCACGATTTTTAAAAAACCTTTATTTCCTGGGGTCCCAGCAGGTGGCATGGTGGTTAAGGTGGCTATATTCCACGTGGCTGACTGCAGTTCAAGTCCTGGACCTGGTGCATTGAAAAACATGCTGGTTGTGTGTGTGTACGTGTACCCCAGATCCCACAAGGAGAATGGAGGATAAAGGATCACAGATGGCCACCCCCCCAGGGCTTAGTTTCTCACTTTTGATTTCTTTCTCTTTCTGTCTCTCTCTCTCTCTCTCACATTGTATAGAGAAAGCAAAACTTAAAAAAAAAATGGAATTACTCTTATACAAGGTTCATTTTTTTGAAAAAAAATTTAGAAAAACAAAAGATTTGCCATGTTAGTTTTCCTGAAATGTTTGATGTATTATTGTTGCTTATGTTTGAAGGTAGGGAATTAAAACTCTATGGAGTGACCAGCAGATGGTCAATTGATTACATTGCTGGACTACCTCATGGCCAACCACAGTACAAGTCTCGAACCTGGTGACTTCAGACTCAAGCTGGGCGTGTGTGTGTGTGTGTGTGTGTGTGTGCGTGTGTGTGCCCAAAATCCCAAGATGAATGGAGTTGAAGGGATTGTGGTGTGGCCATCATCCTTGGGGGGTGATTTCTTTCTTTCTTTCTTTCTATCTCTGGTGAGGGCATGTGCCCTATAGCCAAAAAAAAAAAAAAAAAAAAAAAATCTTCTATAGAGCTTCTCAAGTGTGTGGGTTGAATTTTGTCAACTGTGAGTATTGCCACATGGTGATCTGACTGTGTGATTTTTGGCAGAACCCTTCATATCAGAATTAAGGTTATTTTTCATAAGCTTATCAGATTGTTAGTGTATCATGGAATCCCTTGAAGGGATCTGATTTGTGCATCTTAGCTTTCAGTATATATAAATTCATTTAATTTCACAAATATCAGTGCACTTTATTGCCATTCTCAACTGTGTCCTATGTTCATTAGTTAAGAAAACCCTGTTTTGCTCTCTTCAGAGACTAAGCCACTGGTTTTCAGTTAGGGCCTGGTATGTGCAGTTGCTAATAGGTGAAGTAGGGAAGAAAAGAGAACTAGGGTTCTGCTTCTTAAAGATCTTTAACCCATCCTGGTTTTAACCACATGCCTTTATCTCCAATTTGGGATCATCTGGGCCACTGTTTTTTAAGCTTTACTGGTTATTGATGGTGTTAGTTTGCCAATACAATTACTACTATTATTTATTTGGTATAGGATGCATGTGTTTGTTGGAGAGAGACAAAAGAGAAAGAGAGAGAAAGAGCACTCTCCCAGAGGGGATGACACGCTGCAGTCCCTTCTCTTCTGTTCTTCTTTAGGTATTTTGAGCATGCATGTATATGTGCCCAGTCTGTTTTTCAGGCCACTGGTTCTGGGACTTGAACTTTACATTTGGCCATGAGGGATCCACCTTCCTTATTGACAATGCCACCTGACTGGCTCTCAGTTAACTTTTTGGTTGACCTCCAATATTTGTCACTGTTTTGTGCTTTCTTGTTCTTCATTTCTTTTTGGTTTTCTTTCCTGTATACATTTAATGGAGTTTTTAGAAGTAAATAACCAAAGATACATGTATTTACATCGGTACCTTTTTCTTGACACACAGACACACACACACACACACACACACACACATTAATTGCCAGAGAGGGCACGTGTACTCGCCAGAGACTGAATTCCCCAGTGAAGTGTGGTCATGCCACAGTCCTTTTCTCTTAATTTCTCCATCCTGCAGGATTTTGTGCATGCACACATTTGTACCTGTTAGGTTTCTGTTTCGTTTTTGTTTTTGATTTTTTTTAAGAGAGATTTTTGCTATGGGGCATGTACGCTCGCTATAGAGACAGAGACAGAAAGCAAGAAATCACTCCCCAGTAAGGATGGCCTCATTGCAATCCCTTTTCCTCCATTCTCTTCTCAGGATTTTGGGCATGCACATTAATGCGCCTGGTATAAGTTTTAAGCCACAGCGTCCAGGACTTGAACTGCATTTGACTTCATGGGAGTCCAGCAACGTAACTGTTAAACCATCTGCTGGTCTCTGTTTGTTTTTTTTTTTTTTTTTTTTTAAAGCCATAGTGTATGAGCATTCGCCACAGAGAGACAGTGAGTGGAAAAATGAGAAATCAATTCCTAGGAAGGAAAACCACACCACAGTGCCTTCTCCTCCATTCTCTTCCTGGTATTATGGGCATACGCACACACGCACCTGGCTTGATCTTCAAGCCGCTAGGTCCAGGACTCAAACCATGATTGGGCATTTGGGAGTCCAGTACTTTAACCACAATGCCACCTGCTGGCCCCCACTGGTGTGTTTTTATAAAGCTGTCAGGACTGAGTTTCAAATCAACGATTAGCAATATGGGATCTGGCTCCCTATGGACATTGTCTGACCACTGTGCTACAGGGCTGGCCCATCTTGATTATATTTTAATCAGTTTTTAAAATCAGTTATTTGGTGTACGAGAGGTATTCACAAAATTCATGGCAAGTGTGTATTATGAAAAAGCTATACATGCATGGATTTGAAATTTTTTTACAACACTATAAACTTGTACTGTTTTATTTTTCTGTGAACTTTCTGAAGTCTCCTCATATACTTGTGACTTTGAAAAATGAAAAGAAACATATAATGATATTTATTTTGCCTATAGATCCACACTTCAAGTAAGGTAGTTTCTGTTCAGAGGGAAAAAATGACTTTATCCTTAATAAATAAATTCCTTACTGCTGGAAAAACAGCATTTTATCTTATATCTTAACAGCTTAACATTGCTATTCCTTTGTCATCTTTAGTAACCATTTGGGTGTTAATAGTTCTTGGTTCATTAGTGAGTAATGAGTGTTAAAAGTTCTTGTATTTTAGGGACTAGCAGGTGCCTTAATGATAACGTTGCTATACTCCCATGTAGTCAACCGCAGTTCGAGTCCTGGACCCAGTGGCTTAAAATTTATGATGGGCGTTTCTGTGTATTCACCCAAAATCTCAAGGGAGAATGTTGGAAAAGGGATTGAGACTTGGCTATCCCCCTGGGGGTGATTTTTTGTTTTCTGGCTCTCTATCTCTCTGATCAGCGTATGCACCTGATTGAAAAATCTCTCTTGGAAAAAAAAAGGTTCTTGTATTTTATTTCAGGGATAAATGAGTGGAGTTGTAAATTACTACAAACTATTTTCAGAGCTTTAAAAAAATCACCTAAATAATGAAACAAGACCTCATTAAAATTTTAGATATTTTAAAGATATTATATAACTGAACATGTGTAAATGGTTCATAATCTACTAAATGATTTTGAAAGTTTTTCAGCACTTATCTAATGTCCATATACTATGTCAAGTCCTGGGGTAATTAGAAGGGGTCCTTAAGATTAAGATGACTGTAAAATTTATTGTCTAGGCTGGGATATTTTGAAGAGTGAAAGAGTATGCTATTAATAATTTAAGACTACAAGCATCACCTGGGATTGTTTCTGGTAAATGGGGACACATACCTTCTTTAAGATCCTCATGGTCCATTGGTGAATGACAAATTAGGGAAATGTTCTAAATACTGGAGTACAGGATTTTGTGTTGAAAGGGAGACCTTTTTTAAAAAAAAAATGCTAGAAGGTGTGTGTATGCTTGCTGGAGAGACAGAGAAAGGGAAAGGGAGAAAGCCCCTCCCCCCATTGAGGATAGCCATGCCACAGTCCCTTCTCCCTTTCTCCTTTTAGGATATTAGGCACACACAAATGTGCATGGTGTATTTATTTGTTTATTTATTTATTATTATTATTTTTTTTTTATTTTGGAGTGTTTTTTGCTATAGGGTGCATATGCTCGCCAGAAAGAAACAGAGAGACAGAAAGCGAAAAATCACACCCCACCGGGGATGGCCACGCCGCAGTCCCTGCTTCTTCATTCTCCTCTTGGGATCTTGGGCATGCACGCACACGCGCCTGGCGTGAGTTTAAGCCACCAGGTCCAGGACTTGAACCACGGTCGACTACATGGGAGTCTAGCATCCATAGCTATTATGCCAACTGCTGGTGTATTTATTTTTGAAATATTTTTGCTATAAGGTGTGTGCACTTGCTGGAGAGATAAGAGAGAGACAAAGTGAGAAATCACCCCTCAGTGAGGATGGACACACCTCAATCCCTTCTCCTCTCAGGATTTTGGGCGCACATGCACATGCGCCTGGTGTGAGTTTTAAGCTGCCAGGTCCCGGATTCGAAATGCAGTCGACTACTTACCTGTCCAGTGATGTAGCCACTATGCCATCTGCTGGTCCTGCACGGTGAATTTTTTAAGCTGCTGGGTATGGACTACTGCACAGTTGGCCATGTGGGCTCCAGCCACCTTAACTACCAGGCTGTTGGATGGGCCACCACTTTTCTTGTTAATTGGTAGTATTTAGTTTCATGCAGAGTCGATTCAGAGGTGTTTGAAATGCATAGCTTTGTAAAGAGTTTCATATTTTGAATTTCTGTTTGGAGTTTTCTGCTTAGTGAATTATATAGGTCTCTTTTCCTAGTTCTTTTCACACATTTTTTCCCTTCCCCTGGAGTATTGTTCAGGATAGGAAAAGGAGGAGAAATTCATCTAATAGACTCTTTATTAGGAGCATTGTTAATGATGGGGAGCTTTATTAATATATTATTTTCATATTTATTTTCTCTAATGATACTTCAAAATTTTTTTTTAAATTTAGATTTCCGTTTTTGGTGATCTGTGTGTGGTGGTACAGTAGTATATGTGTCTTTCTTTTGGAATAGCTTGAATACTAAAATGATGCTGTAAGGAAAGCACAATAATAAAGGAAATAGAGTTTTTTTGAGGCTGTATCTTGAAACTCACATAGATCCTATTTTTGATAGATGATTTTAGTTCAGATTCAATTGACTCTTCAATTTATTTGGTGTTACGTATTTAGATATATTTAATGTTTAAAAATGTATTATAGTCTTGCTTTAAGATGGGCATTTATGGTATAATGGGAGCTCATTTTAATATTTTTATTCCCAACTTCTCATGAAAAAGAGACTTAAAACAGTTTTTATAGTAAGGTATAGTATCAGTCTCAGTTTTATAGTTATTAATTTTTTTCCTCCTATCAGAATTTGGGGAACTCTGAGGAATATTAAACATGTTTATGTTAAATGATGTTTATAAGAGTACTTCAAAAAGTTCATGGAAAAGGGGGATTAAAGTACAAGTTTATTTTGGTGCAAAAATTTTTGAAATTCATGCATAGTTTTTTTCACCACCTTTTTAAAGACCTTTTGTAATGTACATAAGATCACCATTGTTAGTAACTTCATTACATTAGAAACAAGCAAATAAATTATATAGTTCAGAATAAATGATATATTTTAAATTGTTTTGAAATAAAAATACATGGCAATATAGCTAAGTTATTTTTATTTATTTTTTTTTTTCCCTTGTAATAGAACAAGTAAGAAGTTTGCGACAAAGCACTATTGCCAAGCGTTCAAATGCAGCACCTTTAAGTAGCACAAAAAAACCGTCTGGCAAGACTGTATCTGTCTCTAAATCAGGGACAAAACCACCAGAGAGGTGTCAGAGTAAAGAAGAAGTTTGTACATCACTGAAACCTGAGTACCATAAGGAGAATAGAAGAAGCAGTCGACATACTGGGCAAATTGAAACGGTACCAGAAGTATCAGTGTCTTCAAGTCATTCTTCAGTGTCATCTTGTCTTGAAATGAAGGATGAAGCTGGTTTCGATTCTGAGCATAAGTGTAATAATCAGGGAGAAGCAAGTGTGCCATCTCACAAATTAAATTGTCCACTTCTTTCAGAGACTTGTGTTAGTATTGAAGAAAATAAAAGTGAAGCTCTGATGGAATGTAAAATTAAGACTGTTAATAGCCCGTTGTTTAAGTTTTCAGATAAAGAAGAACATGAACAGACTGATTCCATTTCAGGTAAAATGGATGAAACCGTTGTTGAAGAAATGAAGACAAAGGAAAGAATTGAACAAGAATCAAAAGAGACAGTCAAGTTATCTCATGAAAATGATCAAATTATTGAGGAACCTGGATCTGCTGCTGGTATTTCTGGTGATGCTGCTTGTACAAATCCAAATAAGACAGAAAAGAACCCTGTATGTTTGTCTAGCTCTGTAGATGAAGTGACTGAATGTAATTTAGAATTGAAAAATGCCATGGATGTTACTGATAAAGCTGAGAACTCTCATCTAAGAAAAATGGAGCCATTGGATTATTGTGAAGTTACAGAATCTAATGATAAACAGTTGCAGAACCCTGAGTTGAATAAATCAAACTTAGAGGTGACTGATACTAGTAATTTTCACCCAGAAAGTAGTATTTTAGAAAATACTGTTTGTGATGCTCCTGACCAAAATTTGAAACAACTGATTATTGAAAGTGTTAATGTGGAATCTCACGAAACAACAAACCTTCAGGATGCCAGAAATAGCCAGCCAAATAGTGTGCCTTGCTTAGAGTCAAAAAACTTAAAATCCAAGCATACAAAACCTATAATTCATTCTAAGCAAAACATGACTACAGATACTCCAAAGAAAATTGTCACAGCAAAGCATGAAACAGTGCATAACAAAACTAAAGTTAATGTCAAAAGCATAAAACGAAATGCTGATGAACCAGAATTTCAGCAGAATTTTCATAGGCCAGTCAAAGTAAGGAAAAAAAATGACAAGGATTCCAAGACTCAGAGTTGCAGTGCTGGAGTTAAATCTGTAAAAAACCAAGGTCATTCTGTATTGAAAAAATCATCACAGGATCAAAATTTAGTGCCGATTCCTAAACCCTCAATTCACTCTTTGAGTGATAAACCTCATGGTCACCCTAGTTGCTCTAAAGAACCTCATCATCTTGTACAAACTGGACATTTATCACATTCCATTCAGAGACAGTGCTATAAGCCTCAGCAGCAGGCCCCAGCAATGAAAACCAATAGTCACGTGAAGGAAGAGCTTGAACACCCAGGTGTTGAGCATTTTAAGGAGGAAGATAAACTGAAATTTAAAAAACCCGAGAAGAACCTACAACCTCGCCAAAGAAGAAGCAGTAAAAACTTTTCTTTGGATGAACCACCATTGTTCATTCCGGACAATATAGCTACCATAAAAAGAGAAGGCTCAGAGCATAGCTCCTCACTTGAAAGCAAATATATGTGGACTCCAAGCAAGCAATGTGGGTTTTGCAAAAAACCACATGGCAACAGGTGTGTGTGTTTGTGTGTGTGTATATACATGTGTATGAGTGATGTGTACACTGAAGAATTGGTTTTGGGGGTGGGATTAGTATGAGAACTTTTATAGAAATAAATGATGTAACATACAAAGACTTTTGCAAAAACAAAATCCTCTCATGATTTCTGGATAAATGGTAGAAAGATGTGGCCACTGAATTTACAACTATGTTATCCTAGAACATTTTTAAAAAGCATAGTCTAACCAAAAAATATTTTGTCACTGTAACCAATAGATTAATTTAGTCATTCCATATGAAAAACACAGAAACAACTTTGCTGATCAGAATTGTTATCCTGTTTGAGTCTGTAAGCTATATATCATTTTCTTTGACTTGAGAACTAGTAATAAAGTGTGAAAGTTGTAATGGAAACACTAATTTTCTTTTGAAGATTTTTTTTTTCTTTTTAAATGGAGTAAACTAAAGGCTTACTATCCTTCATAACTATCAAACTTGATCTTGGAATGAAATTTGATAGTTAAAACAACTTTAGATTACTCAGATGAATATTATATGTAACATGGAATAGAGTGAAAATATGTATTTATTTTTTGAATGTTTTAGTAATTTCAAGAATTTCTTGTGAATTTTGGTCTTCTAAAAATTTAGAGGTGATTTTTAGCACCGAGTTTCATTATTCTTTCTTAGGATTTGAGATTTTGTAGTTTTATGACACTGCCCCGACCTCCACCCATATTTATTTTTTGTGCATGTGTGTAATTTGTTTTAGATTTTTGCCATAGTACATGTGCACTCACTGGAGAGAGACAGAGACAGGAAAAGTGAGAAATCACTCCCCAGGGGGGATGGCCGCACCATACTCTCCTCTCCTCCATTTTTCTCCTAAATTTTGGGCACATGTGCTTCATGTGTTTTTCAGGCCTCCAGGTCCAGGACTCAAAACAAGGAGTTGGCCATGTGGGATTGAGTACCTTAACCACCATACCACCTGCTGCACTCACCCCCCATTTGTTTTTCATTTGCTACCTTTTTAAGAAAAGGAAAATAAGATGAAGTGGAGTTTGCAGATAGAAGATTATCCTGTTCAAGTGTTCACATTGTGATTGGAACTTCTATCAAGACCAATGTTATAAAGTTATAAAGTTATAAAGAGGTTTTTGCTATAGGGTGTGTGCGCTTGCCAGAGAGACAGAAAATGAGAAATCATCCTCCAGGCAGGATGGCCACGCTACAATCCCTTCTCCTCCATTCTCCTCTCTGGATCTTAGAGTATCACACACACGCACCTGGTGTGAGTTTAAGCCACTGTGTCGGGACTTGAACCACGGTCAACTACATGGGAATCCAGTGACATAGCCATTACTCCAACTGCTGGTCCCTAATTTGTATAATATTATTATCTTTACTCATGAAAGTAAATGTTAGAGTGACTTCCCAGCACTTTCAGATTACATAAAAATAAAACTTCAGGGAAGAACAATTTAGTAAAATTTGTCATAGAGAGGGACAATTTAAGTACATTGTGTTCTAATTATTTTGGTGAGGGGATAGTTGAGAGTGGGAGGGAGTTGTTCGGGTTATTGTGTAAAAGAAATAACAAATTTTATGTCAAAGGTATTTTTCAATTGTGATTGGGTCTGTGGCCTGCTTTTAGTGTGAGGAGTTACTTTATAACAGTATTTTCCAGTTTTTAAAAGTTGTGACTATTTTCAATACACTACTACCCTTCCCCTCATTTATATGCACTTTCTGGTTTTTTCTTTTAAGGTCTTACTCAAATGTTCTGAAGTGGGCCAGCAGTTTTTAGGCCTGAGAACAAAGGGTTGGATGACACGTTAAGCCAGCCCTTTTGTCTTTTGTCAGATTCTTATAAAAATCCATATTGGCCTGGGGTGAGAGAAATGGAATAGGAAACTTAAGTGAATTAATTTCTGAAATGAAACTTTGACATAGGATTGGAAGCAATGTAAAATAAGTTATAACATAGTGTTTTTGTAGATCAACTTCCTCTCGTGGCTTAGTCTTCAGGAGTTTTCCCAGGCTTTTTAATGAAGACTGACTTTATCAAAGCTGTTTTCATAAAATGAAGATTAGATGTTATTCCCCTCTCCCCTCCTTTTTTTTTTTTTTTTAGCTTAGTGTTACCTTTGGATCTACTCTACAACATACAGTTTCTTTGCCCCAGTCTAGAAAATGACTTAGAATGTTAGATGTCTTAGAGATTTTGGGTTCACCTTCTGTGATTGAACTAGATAATATATAACACTGGAAACAATGAATTTTGGAAGCAGCATTTTGGATTACTTCAATTTGTGAATAAAGAAGCCAAAATAATTTATTGTTTTTTTCTTTACCTATTAATAGCCTTGACTACTAATATGATGTATTGTGCTTGTATACATTGAGATTACTCAGAAATACACCTGTCATGCAGTGTGTAGTTTTCTTTCTTTAATCCACCTGTAATAGCATGAATTTATTAGGAAGGTCATATTTGGAAATAGTTTTTATCCTTATATTTGATTTCATGCAGTAGCCACACTGGAAGCTACTTGCTGATATGACGTATTTTCTAATACTTGTGACAGCTTTGCTGTTGCAAAGACTTTAATTGTCCTTATTTTACACACATTGTGACTGAGGTTAGCTTCTTTGTATATGCTTCCAGTTGGAAATTATTTTTATAATACAGATTTTATTCATGGCATGGCAAGATGTGATGTTTGATTTGTACATGTCCTAAAGGCAGTAGGTATTAGCTCTAAGAGTTGGCACATCATTCTGTTTTTGCCTTTGTGCATCATCTTGCCTTTTCTTCATTCAGCCTTATACCAAAGGTATATTAACTATTTTAAAAGCCATACTATTTAATTCTCGCTCTATATTTAATGAATTGACTTTTCAACAACTTTTAAGAATAAGCCAGCTGGCATTTTGGAAGGAAGACGTCCTAGTCTTTTTATGTTCTCTACCTCATAGTTTCTATATCCCCAGTTCTCCAGAAGATGCCTGTACCTTTAGTTTGAATTACTCTTTCTTGGCCCCAGTTGTAGATTAGTATATTGGATGAATTTTACAAAGGTACAGAATCTCCCTGGCAGCGAGGAATCGGAACTTTGTATTTGGCCAAGAAGACTTATTTCTGAGAAGGAAATTTTCTCCTAGAGAAAGTCTTTTCTCAGTATTAAAAAGTTTTATAGCCAAGTACTTTCCTCTGCAGATTGTTTGTGACAAATACCATTTAATGTTTATGAATAGAACCTTTCATTTAGAAGAGTAAGATTATGTAAATTCACAGTAACATAGTCTAGGCTGTCACTTAACAGGCACACGTCAGAACTGAACACTTCTGATACCTACAGTGTTAGTGCATTTATGACATGAATTTGTCAAGAGCCAGAGTTCTGTACCTTTGAAGAAACTTGAAAATTTTCTTAAGTTTACATTTAATCACTATATATTTTATTTTATTTTATTTTATTCATTTATTCATTTATTTTAATTTGACCAGAGAGAGAGACACAGAGAAAGAGGGAAAGGGAGAAAGGAAGCCGCCAGGTCCGGGACTTGAACCATGGCCAGCCATGTGGGAGTGTCCAGCACCTTAACCACCACGCCACCTGCTGGTCCCAATCGCTATATAGTTTTACAGTGAAAACTTGAAAATTTTCTAAGAATATTTTTTGGCTCATTCCACAAGAGAAGAATAAAAGGATATTTAATTAGTAGATCTATTGGGTCCTCAGAAAAGCCATGATGTGTATTTCTATGCAAACATGTGTCATGACTTTTCTGATGACCCAGTAGTTTAAGTGTTTAATTTTTAATTTTGTGTATGAACGTGCAATAGAAAGGGAAGACAAATTCAAGGAATCGTTTAAAAAATAATAGAAAATGGATATTATGAAATACTTAAATGTGACTTTCGAAAATTTTATTTTGCTTTAGAATCAGCTCATGTTAATTTCATTTTCTGTGAATTTTTTAGGTTCCCTTGCATTGCTGAACTTTTTCAGTTCGCTTATTCATGCTGATTTGGTCCAGTTAATGGATCCAGAGTTAAACTACACTACACTTATTTTGTAGTGAAAGACATAATATCTAGGTTGTAATCTTAAAGTGATTCCCCGAAGCTCTAATCAGAAATCCAATGAAAGGGCAGGAAATGAGAGAAATTGTTAGCTACTCTCACTCCCTCTCCTTTGTCCCACAATTAAAAAGTAGAGCAGTAACATTGAAAGGGGATAAAATATCTCTTTCTGCAATAGGCCATCTTTTAAAACTGGTTTAAAAACTGTACAGTTTTTCCGAGTTGTAGACCTAAAGGTGATGTTTATTTTCATTTTTAGTTTACTTTTAAAGGGAATTTTATTTTCCCATAGGACGTGTGCAAAATTGTTTCTATCAAATCATTCTTGATTTTTCAGAAGTGCTTGAACTGCATTTTTTACATAAGATCTCAACTATTAGGATACATCTGTAGATGACATTTGAGATTTACTTTTCAGAGTCTCAAGTAGGGGCTTTTCCATAATAAGCTTGAAATGAGACATGATGAAGCAATTAGTTGATAAATTTCATGATTATAAAATCACTTCTCCCTGGTTAAGTTAAATACAGAATTCCGTACTATGTGCTATATAGTTTGACATTTAGACTTGGCTTTGGAACAAAAAGCATGGTCTTGGTTAAGTCACATCTAACTGAAACAATTCCAGACTTGCTTTGAAGAAAGTCATCCAGAGTTGATTGTGGAGGTGAATGGAAATCACCATTACCTTTCTTTCTTCAGTATTTTAAAGACATTCATATTAACTATTTCCAAGAAACAGCAGTTCTTGTAAGTTTGCAACCTGAAATGGGACAACTTGTAAGCTGCCTGTATTATTCAGACTTTGGTGATTACATCTGCATCATTGCAGTATTAATGGACCCATTAAAAATCTCAAACCTACAGAAACACTTTCTTGTAAACATACTACATTGAATGTTTACTTATTTGACTTATGACTCTAAAACATTATTTCCTTTTTACTTCATAAACCAAGTGAATCATTGGTGAGAAGTGAACTTTAGCTGATAGAGTCAAACGGTGTATATTTTATTTTTTAAACTCAAACCAACTGAAGCATTGGGGAAGTGGACATTCAACCTGATTAAGCTAGCACAGGCATTACTAATGAGGGTAAGGAATGGTGAATTAAGACATGGAAAAGGTTAAGTCTCCTTAGTGCACAGACAGTTTGGTACACAGTTAAAACATACCAGAGGAAGGAGAGGGAAGTACTGCTTTTGAGGAATGACTTACTTGGCATACCTTTTAAGAAAGGCCCTCTAAGGATTGAAACTTTGTGTTCTGATTTTTATCGTTTCAACAGTAAAATAGGACTTCTGGTTTATTTAGAATATAACAGTGTATTATTACCTAACATCATTCTTCATATTGGACTACACATTTTTAAAAGCAGTTCGATACTGTTGGTACCACTGTTAACCAGAACCAGAAGGACAAAGTCTTCAAATCATTAAAGAACAAATCCTGATAAATCTCACTGAATTGTTAGCCTAAAGAAGGAAAAGGTAAATTGATTTTTGAAGTGAGATTTACAGCTTTCTTAAAATGGCTGAGAAGTATATAAAGAGGATATTCCTCCCTTAAATTGCTGTTTATTTATTTTGCCCTTGGAAGTATTTACAGATACTGTTTTTAAATTAGAAAAATGGAAGCTTTTTTAGAGTCACATCTCATGTCCCTAGACTATGGTTAGTGAGGTTATTCTTACCTAAAATGCATTAAAGAGAAAACTTTTATTAAAGAGATTAGGAATTTGTAAAAGCCCAATCTGAATACTAATATCTTCATGTTAAGGTAGAATATTGATACTTGTTTGGAAAAACAAGTTTATTATCTAAACTACATATGGCCACTGATAAGGAATCCTTCCCAGTCTACAAGAGATACTTGTGCTGAATCAGTGTGATAACCATGAACAGTATTTTGAGCTTGTTACGTAGTTAAGGGGATTAAGAAACAGTTTGAGATGCCCTATTGTGTTAGTATTTAAGTTATATTTTTGTTGCCCCCCTCCCTTTTGTCACTTAAAATGTACTGGATAAATAGTCCCTAAATTTTATGTATGATTTCAGGTCTGTAATAATGTAGCTGTAACATGGGTTGTTCTTGGTCAGACTATTATAGAGATCGTACCACTCTTTGTGGAGAAATACATTCTTATTCTGTACTTTGATACTCTGTACTGACAATGTTGGTTGTCTTTTATTTTCATACTGGTAATTTTATGTTTGTTGTGCCCTCCCCCCATATTTTCTTATACCAAAGAGGAAATATTTAAAGTTTGTAAAATTCCACTTTCATAGAATTTTCTTTGAAAACTTGTTCTATTTTGAGCTTATGAAATGTGGATAGAAAACATGCAGAGTATCAGAAAATGAAATATTAAAAATTTAATTTAGGCTTTGATACTAACGTAAAAGAAATTTCAAGGTTTCTTTGTGTTTTTGTTTTTTTCCCCCTCAGGTTTATGGTTGGCTGTGGGAGATGTGATGACTGGTTTCATGGTGATTGTGTTGGGTTAAGTCTTTCTCAAGCACAACAAATGGGAGAGGAAGACAAAGAATATGTGTGTGTAAAGTGTTGTGCTGAAGAAGATAAAAAAACTGAAATAATAGATCCAGATGCTTTGGAAAACCAAGCTGCAGCTGAAGTCCATAGTGAAGATAAAACAATGGAATGTGAAAAACTTGGGTTATCAAAGAACACAACAACAAATGAAAAAAACAAATATATAGATGATCCAGTGAAGCACAAAGTCAAAATTTTAAAACGGGTGAGCTTTTCATTTATGCATTATTTTATTTAAGAATTTGTTTAGACTTAGCATGAGAATTTAAAAATTTCTCTATATGTTTCAGTGTTCCATTGTATTTTTTCAAATTTATTTTTCCATAATAATAGATTTTTATTTAAGATTTTGGCAATCTTGGTGACACTAGTTAGTGACGTCTTCAGACTGCAGGCCTTATTACTTATGGTCTCTTGTTCTAGTTCTAGTTTGTTTGCATTTTCTGTGGTAGGGTGTGTGTGTGTGTGTGTGTGTGTGTGTGAGAG
Source organism: Tupaia tana (assembly GCA_026018925.1). Classification (NCBI taxonomy): domain Eukaryota; kingdom Metazoa; phylum Chordata; class Mammalia; order Scandentia; family Tupaiidae; genus Tupaia; species Tupaia tana. The sequence goes on along the minus strand of JAKSZU010000002.1, from coordinate 102,354,387 downwards.
AGATCTTGTGGTCTTTAAAGTGTAAATTTTGCTTGCTAAGTTTTTTTTAAAAAGCTTGTCAGTTTATACATATCTACCAGTTCTTTAAGCATTTGGCAGTATTATTCTTCAAGTGAAAGTTTTTTTCTCTTTGTAAGGGACAATTTTTTTTTTTTTTTTTTAAAGAGAGAATTTTTCTTTAGGGCATGTGCACTTGCAGGAGAAACAGACAGACATAAAGCGAGAAATCACTCCCAGGGGAGATGGCCACAGTGCAATCCCTTCTCTTCCTCTCTCTCGGGATTGTGAGCACGCGCACACACATCTGGAATGTGTCTAAGCTGCTGGGTCTGGGACTTGACCACAGTCAACTACGTGGGAGTCCAGTGATGTAACCATTATACCATATGCTGGTCCCGGGAAAAGTAATCATAATTCATTTGATCTTTGTGCTGGTATTTGCTTGACACTCTGACCTTGTAATTTCTTTTTCTTCAGTTTTGCCATAGGGAACATATGCTCATTGGAGACAGACAGAGACATTTAAAAAAGAGGGAAAGTGAGGAAGCACCCACTAGGGGTATGGCCATGAAGCAATCCTTTCTCCTCCATTCTCTGTTGGGATATTGGGCATGTACACACACACACACACACACACACACACACACACACAGTTTTTCAAGCCATACTGTTGAACCATGCAGTTGGCCATGTGGTATCCAGCTGCTTTAATGCTTTAACTACCTTGCTACCTGGCTGGGCTATACTATTTTCTTAAAGTGTAGACTCTTAGTTTTCTCTAGTCTTACATTTTTACCATTTTTAAAAGTTTATTTACTTATTTTTTCCATGAGAGAGAAAGAGAGATAGTGAGAGACAGAGAAATAATACCACCAGCAGGGTCTTGATACTACAATCCACTGCTAGCTTCAGGCAGTTGTGGATCATAAGGCACACGTGTGCCCAGTGTACTCAGGGAGATCTCTGGACTCAAACCTAGAACCTTCTGATGTGGGCCAGCCTTGTAGTGTCAGGTTTTACTGCTGTGGTACCATCTGGCTTGTTCACATTTCTTCCTAAATAGTGATGTCACAATATCTAATCTTTAACAGGAGACAAACATAAAGAGTACTGCTAGGGAGGAAGCTCAGTGGCAACAAATATCAGGATAGGCAAGTATAATGATCTGAAAGACAACTGAGTTTTACAGATGGAGAGAATTTTGGAAATCTTATAGTACAACTCTTCCGATTTATGAATGTCTGTAGGAAGTGACGGTGGTCTAGTTTCTTTCCTTTTTTTTTTTTTAAAGAATTATTTAATTTAATTTTAATTTGACCAGAGAGGGACAGAGTGAGAGAGAAGAGGGAAAGTGAGAAAGCAAGCCTCCAGGGCCAGGACTCAAACCACAGTCAGCCATGTGAGAGTCCAGTGCCCTCAATCACCACACCACCTGGAGGCCCTGATGGTGGTCTAGTTTTTTTTTGGAGAGGTTTTTGCTATAGGGCACGTGTGCTCACCAGAAAGACAGAGACAGAGAGAGAGAAAGCGAGAAATCACCACCCAGGGTGGATGGCCACGGCGCAATCCCTTCTCCTCCATTCTCCTCTTAGGATCTTGGGCACGCATGCACACACACCCTGCGTGAGTTTAAGCCACCGAGTCCGGGACTCGAACCATGGTTGACTACATAGGAGCTCAGTGACATAACCATTACGCTAACTGCTGGTCCTGGTGATCTAATTTTATTTGAAAACCATTGCAATAGAATATTTATTATTAAGCAGTTCTAATTCTGAAAAGTTCTTCAATTTGAATTTAAAATTATGTCCCTGAAAACTTTTTAGTTTTCTGATGCTTTCCTATTGAAATTAACTTTTCTACAACTTGATGGGGAAAGTAATTCAAATTGAAGAGCATAAGCATGCTTTTTCCTCCCAGAGTCTCTTACATTATTTATAAACTTTTTTGGGACACTCCTTTTGATAAATCTGGATTAAGTTCCAGTTTGTCAAATTTTGTCATACTCAATGTTTTCTGTCTGTCAGGACTTTGAAAATTAGATTTTGTCTTCGTGGCATTTGCTACCATATCTGTTGATTTCATCAGCATCAAAGAATTTGACTATATGTACCTGATAGCCCTATTAAAAAACAGCTTATAGCATGTCTTAGGAAACATCTATTTGTCATTCACTATTAATCATTACCTCTTATGTACAACTTTTTGGCCATTTGGCTCATTATCATTTAGCTGGGTTGTCTCTGTCTTGCCTAAAAAGAGTGAAACTTTGGTATCGTTAATGTTTTGAGAAACTCTTCTACCCAGTCTCTTTGTTAAGAAGAACTAAGATTAGTTGGATTTTGTAGATGCATACACCATCCAAGTGATCACTGCTGCTGTAGCTATTTTTTTCTTTTTTTTATGGCAAACTTATTTGGACTTGTCTGATGTTATTTTATGAAATAGGCTTTTTAAATATCACTTTTTTTTTTTTTTTTTTTTTTTTTTAGTAAGGTTTTTGCCCTAGGGTATGTGTGATTGCTGGAGAGAGACAGTCTGGAAAGTGAGAAATCACCCCCTATAGGGATGGCCAGGCCACAGTCCTTTCTTCTCTATTCTCCTCCTGTGATTTTGGGCATGTATGCACATATGCCTGGCATGATTTCCAAGCTGCCAGGTCTGGGACTTGAGCCATGGTCATGCATGTGGGAGTCCAGCCCTTAACCACTACGCTACCTGCTGACCCCTAAACGTAACATCCTGTCGACCCATTAATTCATTTCTATGTTGAACTCTTCTTTTCTGCACCAAGCGTGGTACTATCAGAATATGTAACATATTGAAATACGTTCTTCAGAACATATTTAGTTGAAAAGGTAAAAAAATAAATAAAAACTGGGGGATTTCTATTCTAGCAAAAAGTATTCTTTTGTATATACTATTTCTTAAAACCTATGATAACAGAAATCTGTTTATATACAGTGATCCTCTCTCTGTCAATCACATTAGCATGATGTAATTACGTTTTCCCGAGGGTCTCAGTTCTAATTGCACTAGTAATTCTTTGTGAGTTATAATTAGGACGACCAAATATCAAGTATTTGGTGGTTCATTACCCCTTGGGAGTTGAAATTGCTAATATGCACACTGAGAACTTAATTGATATACTTATTAAATGTGAATGTGACTCCATTTGTTTTAGAAATATAATGAAAAGTGTAAGTACTTGTTTCTCTGCAGTTTCTCCCCTTTTTAATATCTACAACTAATAAAACTCTTGTTACCTTATATCGAATTTTCTTTCTAATAACATTAGGAACATGATCTCTCTGCCCCTTGTTTCTCCTTTTTAGATTATTGAGCATTTTGAAGAAAATAGGGACTTAACAAATGTGTATCAAATCTCCTTTTTCCTAATAGATTGAGAAGTATTTTTGTACAACTGAAAAAATAGTTTAAACATTTACTGGGCTAAAGTATGGAATATATTTGGTATTGTAATAGGTTTAGTATTTTTATTCACATACTGTTAAGGTTTGCTTTATATTTCAAAATTATTTAGTACTTTTTATTCTAATGAATTAAATATTATTTTCCCAGGATTCTGGTGAAGGCAAAAGCTCATCAGACTGTAGAGATAATGAAATTAAAAAATGGCAGCTAGCTCCTCTCCCAAAAATGAGACAACCAGTTTTACCTCGTAGAGCTTCAGAAGAAAAAAGTGAAAAAATACTAAAAGAGTCTACAACTGTTATTTGCACAGGAGAAAAAACTTCAAAACCAGGTAATGACACTAATAGAATTGATTATATACTAACATATTTATATTTTATTTCATATATACTTATTAGTATATTTAGGGAATTTTTAAAAGTTTAACACTGTAATAACAATAAAAATAGTTTCAGTGATTGACCTTGCTTATAAATAAAAACTATTGCTCTAAATTCTGGGGAAGCACAAGTGAACTTAAGGCCCCAGCCTTCATAATTCTTAAATACTAATGGGAGAAGGCAGGACAGTAAGTTGACAAGCAAGAATATAGGATATATTAGAGGTTCTGAGGAAAAAGAGTAGTAATGGGATAGTCGCTATGGGGAAAAGTAGTAGGAGCTTCTGTTTTTAGTGTAATGGAGGAGGTAACTAGTGTAACTAGTGAGGTGAGATTGAAAGGAATGTGAAGTTTGTTTTGAAAATGGTATTAGGTAAGGGGTACAGCAAATGTGAAAGCTTTTAGGTAGAAATAAGCTTGGCATTTAAGAAATAAGATAGCCACTTTGATTTACTGGAAAGTAATACATGAGAATTGAACAGTGGTAGAAAATGAGTTCAGTGTGTGTGTGTGTGTGTGTGTGTGCGTGTGTGTGTGTGAGAGAGAGAGAGAGAGAGAGAGAGAGAGGGGGAGGTGAGGTGAGATGAGACCCTTGGGGTCTTGGCAAAGAACTAATGAATATATATATATATATATATATATATATATACACACACACACACACACACACACACACACATTTAAAATTTACATTTAATCACTATATGTCTTTACAGGGTTCACCATTGCTTTTTCCAGCATGAATATGGTGTATGTCAGCCAAGACAAAGAATTTATATTTTATTCAGAATGTTAAGGGAAGCTTACAGAATTTTGTACAAGGGAGTGATTGATCCCTGATTGCTTTGTGGAGCTTGGACAATAGTGTAGGATAGGCAAAGTGTATAAATTAGGGGTCTATAGTAGTATTGAGGAAAGAGATGATGGTACCTTGAAATAGAAGGTATCGTGGAGGTGGTGAGAAGTAGTTGTGTATTCAGTTTTGTTTTACAGTAAAATTGATAGACCTTGCTGATGGCTTATATAAAAGTAGATGAAGGAAAGAAAGTCTTAGAGAATGATTGGATATGTTAGTGCCATTTATTGAGATGAGTAAGACTCAAAAAGATTTAGGGAGGAAAACTGGGAAAGTTGTTTTGGTTCTTACAACTTGGAGATTCCTGTTACACATACATGTGGAAAGCGTTGAATAAACCTTTAGCTAATGAGTCTGGAGCTTACAGAAGACCAAAGTATTGATCAGTGCATAGATAGATAACTTATAAAATCATGAACATAGATGTAAAGAACTATAGACAGTTCAGTAATCACAGGACAGAAGCAGAGCCCTGGGAGAACACCAGGATTTAAAAGTTGGGAAGAAGAAAGAATCCAGCAAAGTAGACTAAGAGGTGGCTTGTAGAGAAAAAGGAGAACTAAGAGACTGTGGTCTGGAAGCCAGGTGAAGTTTCAAGGAGAGGGTAATCAACTCTGTCAAATGCTATCTGGAAATCTAATAAGATGAATACAGATTGTTAAATCTATGATTAGCAGCTAAAATAGAGGTCATTGGTGACCTCGACTAGAATGATCTTGGTGGGGCTGTGGGGACAACAGTTAGTGTTGTTGGCTTACAGAAGAATGGAAAGGTGAGGAACTGAAAGTATTGATCACAAATAATTATTACAAGGAATTTTGCTGTCTAAGAGAACAAAAGTGTGTAGTAGATGGAAGAGGATATGACATCAAGGAATTCTTTTTTTTTTAATGAGGGTTTTTTATTTATTTATTTTTATTTTTTGAGAGGTTTCTGCTGTAGGGCTCGTGTGCTAACCAGAGAGAGACAGAGAGACAGAAAGCGAGAAATCACCCCCACCCCCGCTCCTGAGGGGATGGCCATGCCGCAATCCCTTCTCCTCTTGGGATCTTGGGCACGCATGCACAGGTGCCGGCATGAGTTTAAGCCACCGGGTCTGGGACTTGAACCATTGTTGACTACATGGGAGTCCAGTGACATAGCCATTACGCTAATTGCTGGTCCCTGAGGGGGGTATTTTTAACAATGTCTCACTATGACTCAATCCTCCCACTCTAGCTCTCCTAATTAGCTAGGCTTGCAGATGCACATCACTGTGTCCAACCTGTTTTAATTGGGCCAAGAATTGAAACTGGGCCTTCCATGTGGTCTCAAACATCACACTGAGCCCCTTTGCTTGTACCATTGTAGCTGGGACAACAAAAAATTTTCTTTGTTTTTATTAAAGAATTATTTAAGTTAATTTCCTTTCCCTTTCCCCTTCCCCTTCCCCTTCCCTTTCCCCTAGAGAGAAACTCTGTGTGTGTGTGTGTGTGTGTGTGTGTGTGTGTGTGTGTGTGTGAGAGAGAGAGAGAGAGAGAGAGAGAGCAAGCCACCAAGTCTGGGACTTGAACTGCGGTCAGCCATGTGGGAATCCAGCGCTCTTAACCACTACGCCATCTGTCAGCCCCCCAACAAATATTTTCTTACGGAGATACTATAGTGTGTTTGTAAGACTAATAAAAATGATCCAGTAGAGAGCATTACAGAGTAAGTGATGATGTAGGAGAGACAGATGATAGTTGATGTGTGAAATTCATGAAGAGACGAGGGAATGGGATTCATTCCACATGGATGGAGGAGTTTGTTAGGGAACAGTTCATCCACTGTAATAGGGAAGATTGTTTGTGGTAGGAGGAGGACTCATACAGGTAGTGAGATTGGGTGATGGGAAGATGTAACTGCTGACAGTTTTCTTTTTTCTCAATAAAATATGAAATGAGCATTTCAAATAGGGTTGAAGTTTAAAAGGAGATGCTTGAGAAGAGAGGAGAAAAAGTGTAAAATGGATGTCTTGAAAAGTGGGAGAACAAACTTGGAAAATTTAATTGATTGGACAGAAGTAGAGTACTTATTTGATATTTATGATTGTAAATTTGAAATGAGATCTGTCAGTATGAATGCTTATTTTTCTCCAGTTAACCTTTAGTTTGGTGTTTATAGCCTGTTTGAGGGAATGCTGAAAGAACTGTCATAATGAAGGTGTGGCTTTGCAAACAGAAGGGTTTTTTTTAATTACTTAATTTAATTTTATTTATTCATTCATTTTTTTTAATTTGACCAGAGAGAGAGAGAGAGAGAGAGAGAGGGAAAGTGAGAAAGCAAGCCACCAGGTCCGGGACTCAAACCATGGTCGGCCATGTAGGTGTTTCCAGCACCTTAACCACCACGCCACCTGCTGGTCTGCACAAACAGAAGTTTTAAGGAGAGAAACTAAAGGTGTTAAGTTGCAAGGGTGTGGTAAAAGTGTTGCACTATAATCAAAGTTGATTTTGAGAGAAAGTGAGAACATGGAGATGGTAAAAAATGAGATTTAAACTGTTGGAATGAGAACATTCTAGAATAAATGGGATGGTTGATAGGTCAGAGTGTGGGATGTTTGACACAGATTTTCAAGATATGTGAGAATTAGTATTACTAGAATTAAGAATTATTTAAAAGCTTAATATTCAAGTTAATAATATCAAGCACAATTAAAACCAATAGAGATCTATTTTTTTGGAAAAGTTTTTGCTATAAGGTGCGTATACTCGCCAAAAAGACAGACAGAAAGTAAGATATCACCCCCCAGGGGATGGCCACACCGCGGTCCCTTCTCCTCCATTCTCCTCTTAGGATCTTGGGCACGCACGCACACACACCCAGCGTGAGTTTAAGCCACCAGGTCTGGAACTCGAACCATGGTCAGCTACATGGGAGTTCAGCAACATAGCCATTACGCTAACTGCTGGCCCCAAGATCTATCAATTTTGTGGCATTATTAAGGTCATTGAATTATCTACTCACATAATAAGTTCACATCAAATTTTCTAAATACCTTTGTTAAAAATTAATGTTTGTATGCAGAAAGTAACTAGTTCATAATGCCATTGTCTAAATTGGGAAAAAATTGCATGTATTTTATAGTTTAAGGGCCGTTTTTTTTAGAAACTATTTTATCTTTAGAGAGAGATTTTTGCTATGTGGTGTGTGTACTTGCCAGAGAGACAGAGACAGAGAAGGCAAGAAGTCACTCCATCCCCCACTGGGAGTGACCATGCCACATTCCCTCCTCTTCTATTCTCCTTCTGGGACTTTGGGCACATACACATACACGGCTGGGGTAAATCTCAAGCTGCTAGGTCCATGACTTGAACTGTGGTTGGCCATGGAGGAGTCCAACGGCCCAACCACTATGCTGCTCTTGGGCCCTTTAGTCACTATTTTAAATAGAATTTCATTTTTAGTACTATTTTCTTATGGATTTCAGGTTGTGATCTTTTTTATTTTTAAAATTTAATTTTTTTATTTTGCTGGAGGGGTGTGCATGTGCTTACTGGAGAGGAAAAGACCAGGGTGGGTGAGATAGCACCTCCCCATGTGGAATGGTCATATTGCAAGGCCTATTCTCCATTTCTCCCTCCTTTCAGGATTTTGGGAACACATGCACATGCACCCAGAGTGTTTTTCAAGCCATCAGTTATGAAACTTGAAATGCTCAGTAGATCATACAGGATTCAGCCACCTTAACCACCACACAATGGGCTGCCTTGTGATTATCCTTTTAGAAGTTTATTTTTTCCATGAGTAAGAGAGGCATGTAGACAGGCTGACAGTACCCCAAATAAGGTCCCAATGCTGGGTCTACCCTCAGCCTTTAGGCAGCCCATGGTCATGGACATATGTCTGCCTGCTGTACTGGATGAGGTCTGCAGGTTTGAACTGGGAATCTTCCCATGTCGAATTGCCTCACAGATCATTACATTTTACCACTGCTCCATTTTGCCCATGTTTTTTAGTAACCTTTGATCAGTTCATTTTGTTTATAAATTTATATTATGCATTAAAAAGGAAAATATCTTTTTAAAAGCAATTTAATGAATTTAGATATTTACTTAAATTAGGTACTCATGAGAAACAAGAGATGAAGAAGAAGAAAGTTGAGAAAGGAGTGCCTAACGTGCATACTGCTGCTGCTGCTGCTTCCAAGCCTTCTACAGATCAGATCAGACAGAGTGTGAGGCATTCTCTCAAAGACATTCTCATGAAAAGGTAACATGTATTACTGTTATAATAAAAAATTGAATAATATGTACTTTGTATGTTTGAAAATAATTGATTGTTCTCATTTTAAGACTTACAGACTCAAATTTGAAGGTACCAGAGGAAAAAGCAGCCAAAGTTGCAACAAAAATTGAAAAAGAACTTTTCTCTTTCTTTCGGGACACTGATGCTAAATACAAGAACAAATATAGAAGTTTGATGTTCAATCTGAAAGATCCTAAAAACAATGTAAGTAGGTTTTGTTCTTGTCTGTAGATACTGTGTTTCCAATTTCACTGAACACATGGAGGACCATAGATTGTAGTACAATAAAACATCTAATTTATTAAGGTGACTGAGGTCATATAATTGCTTCTTGGTTTAGATGTAATTTATATATAATTTTAATAAAGTTTGTTTGCTACTGAGTTAAGGATTCTGTCTGCATAGTAATGGATGGTTATACAGTGAGTCTTTGGAAATACTAAAAATGTCTTAATCAAATTTGTATGAATTTACTATTTTTATGTACATTGTAATTAATTTAAAAAATCATATATATTTAAAATCTCAGGTTAAAATTCATAACACTATATTATTACTTTTTATTTAAATCTGAAAATAGAGTTGTATCCCTTAGGAAACTACTTTAAGTAATTTTTGCTAATTAAATGTAACTTTAGATGTAAATATCTTTTAGCAGGGGGGTAAACATGAAATGAACCCCCAATCTTTCCCTGAGATTGTTTTGTTTGAGACTTACAGAAAATCTAAAAGCTATGTGTGCAAAAGTATTTTGGCCTTTGAATATTACACTAAGCCAAAATGATGTCAGTGAGTATTGTAAAAGTTCAACTTGCAATTTATCTCTTTTGTGTGAAGTTTACCAAGGTTCACCTGGAATTTTTGCTACAGATGACTCTAGATTAAAAATGTAATTATTGGGTTGTCGGAAAAGTCATGATGCATTTTTGCATAGAAAAATAGTGATGACATTTCCAATGACCCAGTAGATGCAACTTTCTTGCATACAAGGGTTTCACATAAGTGATGGCAGTTTTTGTAAGGATATTTGCTACAGTATGTGGCTTGAGGCATTTTCTTGAATAACTACTTAAAGAAAAATCTACATTGTACAATCTGGCATCATGGCCCAGGGGATCAGATACTTCATAAATTTTGAAGGTCCCCCCCCCCCCCCAAGCAAATAAAGATGTTTTAAAGCTTTCTTTCTTATAGTTAGTTTTTTGCTCTGGAATCCCTTCCAGTTCTGTCAGGATTTAATTGTGTAAAAATCCTAAAAATACGGGGCCAACCAGTGGTGTGGTGGTTAAAGTGGCTGGATCCCACATGGCCAACTACACAGTTCAAAAATATGCCTGCCTTGTGTGTATGTGTGTGTGTGTGTGTGTGTACGCATGCACACTCAAGTTCCTGAAAGGAAAGGTAGAGGAGAAAGAATTAAGGTGTAACCATTCCCTATGAGAGGTGCTTTCTCACTTTTTCTCTCCCTCTTTTTCTGTCTCTCAGTGAGTGCAAATGTCCTCTAGCAAAATTAAAAAAAAAAAACAACACCACAACTTAGCTACATGAAAGACACTGCATTGAGGAAAAACTCTTTTATCTTGTACTTTAGTACACTATAGATTGGTTATTTTGACAGTTACATTGTAGAACTGTGTAGACTTAATACAACTTTCAGTAGGCATTTGATGATCCCACTGTATGCACTTCTCCTTTCTTTGTGTATTGATTTTTATGTGCAATTTTTTTGAGATTTTTTTGCTATTTTTTGTCACCAGAGAGACAAAGACAGAAAGTGAGAAATCACCCCACAGTGAGGATGGCCATCCCGCAGTCCTTTTTCTTCCATTCTCCTCTTGGGATCTTGGACATTCATGCACACATGTCTGGCATGATTTTTAAGCCACCAGGTCTAGAACTCTAACCATGGTTGACTATGTGGGAGTCCAGCAATGTAACCATTATGCCATCTGCTGGTCCCCAAATATGTGCTTTGTTGCTAATTTCCTAGAGTATAAAGCTGTCATTTATTCTCCATGTTGTAGGTAATGTATAAATCATTAAATACTTGTGAATCAGGCTTCAAAATTAAATCTTCATTTATTAAATATTTCTGTACAACTCCTCTTTTTTAAATGTTTGCCTCCTTTTTTATTTTTTTAACTTTTAAATCCTTCCAGATATTATTTAAAAAGGTATTAAAAGGAGAAGTAACCCCAGATCATCTTATAAGAATGAGTCCAGAAGAACTAGCTTCAAAAGAGTTAGCAGCCTGGAGACGAAGAGAAAACAGACATGTAAGATTATTTGTATATACACATTTGACTATCAAATTGTATTTTTTAGCCTTTAACAGAAGATTATACAGAGGTAATTTGACACAGAATGCACAGGAATACAGACTTTGTTTTCTTCTTCTAGTAACTTATTCTTCATTCCTCTAATTCTTTAATTCTACTGTTTTTCCTGATCTCTACAGTTTTTTTCTTCCGTTTCCTCAAGTTACCAGGTTACAGAGTCATATTGTTTTGTTATGTTTTGTAAATCAGAAAAATGAGAAAAGGGGTGCATCTTTTCTTAATCACATTTGTACATTTCAGCAGCATAGTTTGAAGATACTATGAATATTAGTAATCTGTATAGCCAGATGTATTAAATCAGAATAAAAATTTGTCCAGGTTTATAATCCCTTATCACTTATTGTTCAAAGTTTTAAATACCAAAAGCTCTGAAAAATCAGGGTTTTTTTTTTCCTATGACTAATTTATTGATAAAACCAGACCCGAATTGCCATATACAATTGTTTATGTTCATAGAACTATCATGTTATGTGGTGCTGTTTCAGAAGTAACTGGAGTGTCATGTATATATAGTTTGTGCAACAAACTGGATTTTTATGAAAACTTAATAAAAAAATTCTTAAATATTTTCTGTCAGACCATAGAGATGATTGAGAAAGAGCAGAGGGAAGTGGAAAGACGACCAATCACAAAAATAACTCATAAAGGTGAAATAGAAATCGAAAGTGATGCCCCCATGAAAGAACAGGAAGCAGCCATGGAGATTCAGGTAAAGATAATTTGTGTCATGTTTTCAGCACAGATTTAAACATTCAGAAATGATTTATTTGCCTAACGTTCCTTAAGTAGAAGAAAGAATTTTAAAAAATGTAACCATTGTAAAGTAGCCGATTTTTATTGGCTTACTGGTTTTATAGTAGTATTTCTTAGTATTCTTAGTATTCTTAGTAGTATTTCTTAGTATTACATACCATTTTTGTTACAGATAACAGTTAAACACTTGTTACAATGGAGATTCTTGGAGTGCTTTGATTGAGTGAATTCCTTAGCAGGCTGAGAGCTCTGTAGGAGCTTCTTGGATTGTAATTTGAGATCTGGTGTGGTTTTCTCATGTTTAAGTATCAGTGAGGAAGTAATTTGAAATCTTTTTAGAAGCCATAAAGAGTGAGGAGTGTTTGGCTTTTCACTGTCTTTTAAGTCATAATTAATAGCTTACATTTAGTTTAGTTTTTGTTTTGTTTTGGTTTAGATTTTTTTGCCAAAGGGTGTGTGTGCTGCTGGAGAGAGAGGGAAAGTGAGAAATCACCTTCTGCCCCTCAATGGGGCAGAAGTATGACCATACTGCAGTTCCTCCTGCCATTCTTCTCTTGGGACCTTGGGGATACATGGAAGCACACATACCTAGTGTGTTCTTCAGGATGCTGGATCACGAGCTGACCCCCAGCCTAATGGTTAAAGGAAGCTGGATCCATGTGGCTGACTGCAGTTTGAGTCCTATCCCTGGTGACCTGAGAAACATGCTAGGCACTTGTGTGTGTGTGTGCCCCAAATCCCAACAGGATAGAGGAGATGGGCCATCTCTCTGTGACCAGGCCCCATTGAGAGGTGCTTCTTCTCTCTCTTTTTTTTTTTCCTCTGGTGAGTGCAAGTGCCCTCTAGCAATAATAAAACAGTAACCAGTTTTATCTTGGAAAATGTCAGTGTGAAATATAATTTGATTTTCATAATTGAAACCAAATTTATCAGCTGAAACTAATTTTTACTTTCACTTATGTTAGGAACCTACAGCCAATAAATCATTGGAAAAGCCAGAAGGATCTGAAAAACAAAAAGAAGAGATTGACTCTATGTCCAAGGATACCACTGGTCAACACAGACAACATCTTTTTGATCTTAACTGCAAAATTTGCATAGGTAATTGGAAATTATTGTTAAAATGCTGTATTTATTGTCATAGGAAGATTTGTATATACTAATATTAGTCATTTAAGTAGGTTTTGTTTTCCCAAAATTGGTGGCAAAGTATCCACCCACTCTCTGAGATGTAGCAAATTTTTGTGTAACTTATATTTATGATTAAGATACAGTTTGATACTGCAGTATAGTTTACTGTCTAGAATTAATTGTATTTTATGTGATCTGAATTTTTCAACCCTTGACAGAGTCAGAGGATAGGAATTTAACCATTAGAAGGAACATCAGGGGCCGGCAGGTGACGTGGTGGCTAAGGGTGTTGGACTCCCGCATGGTTGACCATGGTTCAAGTCCTGGACCTGGCAGCTTGCTTTCTCTCTCTCTCTCCCTCTCTCTCTCTCTCTCTCTCTCTCTCTGGTCAAATTAAAATAAATATGTTAATTAATAAGGAAAAAAGGAATATTAGAAATTATGGACTATTGTGACAGTATCATTCAGTCTCATTTACTAACTGAAGAAATAAAATAACATTCATACTTTATTAATGTGTATTACAAAACAAATCAGAAATTCCTTTTTTTTTTTCTTTTTTTGGAGAGGTTTTTACTATAGGGCACATGTGCTCGCCAGAAAGACAGAGAGAGACAGAAAGTGAGAAATCACCCCCAGCGGAGATGGCCATGCTGCAATTCTTTCTCCTCTATTCTCCTCTCGGGATCTTGGACACACATGCACACATGCCTGGAGTGAGTTTAAGCCACTGGGTCTGGGACTCGAACCACGGTCAACTACATGGGAGTCCAGCAACATAGCCATTATGCCAACTGCTGGTCCCCAGAAATTACTTTTTTTAAAAAACTATATTTAGAGCAATTTTAGCTTCATTGCAAGATTGAGAGAAAAGTACAGAAATTCCCTTATAACGCCTGCCCCCATAGCTCCCTCATTATCAGTATCCCACACCAGTGTGGTACGTTTGTTACAGTTGATGAACTTACATCAACACATCCTAATTGCCCAAAGTCCATAGTTTACATTAGGTTCACTCTTGATGTTATATATTTTGTGGACTTGGACAAATATATAATGATACGAATCCAACAATAAAGTACCATGTGGAGTATTTTCTCTAAAAATCCTCTATACTCTGCCTATTTGCACTTCTCCCAACTACCCACCAACCCCTGGCAGTCACTATCTTTTTGTATCTCTATAGTTGTGCCTTTTCCAGAATATCATATGATTGGAATCATGTAGTATGTTTCATTTTCACATTGACTTCTTTTACTTAGTAATATGCATTTAAAGTTCCCCTGTGTCTTTTCTTGGTTTGATAGCTCATTTCTTTTTGACACTAAATAACATTTGATTGTCTGAATGTACCATAGTTTGTTTATTCATTCACTTACTGAAAGACATTTGTGCGAACTTCAAAGTTTGCACTAATGAAACTGCTATAAGCATCTGTGTACAGGTTTTTGGTTATGAATTTGCAACTTTTTTGGGTAAATACTGAGAAGCACAATTGCTGGAGCATATTATAACAGTATGTTTCTTTTTGTAAGAAACCCACCAAACTTTTCCAAAGTGGCCATACCATTTTACATTTCCACCAACAGTGCATTAGATCTCCTGCTATTCCACATGCTTATCAGCATTTGGTGTTTCATGTTCTGGATCTTGGTCTGTTTCAATAGAATTGCATTGTTGTTAACTTTGCATTTTCTTGAGAAACAGCATCATTTCATATGGTTATTGCTGTTTGTATGTCTACTTTGATAAAAGTATCTGTTAAAGACTGGCTAAACTGCACAGTTTCCATCCCTTGCAAAACTGTTACTGTTTAACATAAGAATATTTTTTTAATTATTTATTTTTATTGTTACTTTTTAATTTGCTGTAGGGCATACATGCTCACCAGAGAGAGGGAGAAAGTGAGAAAGCAAGCCTGTAGTTCTGGGACTTGAGCCACTGTTGAGCATGTGGGGATTCAGCACCTTAACCAACATGCCACCTACTGGCCCCAAGAATTTTTTCTATGTGTATTTTGGGTGGCAATGCCTTATCATATGTGTCTTTCGCAAATAGTTTCTCAGTCTGGCTTTTATTTCCAGTCTCTTCACATTGTCTTTTGCATAGCAGAAGTTTTTTATATTAATAGGGCTCAGTTTATCAATTCATGGATTATACCTTTAATATTGTATGTAAAAAGTCATTGTCATAGGCTAGCATTGTGACCTAGTGGTTAAGGGAGCTGGGTCCTATATGACCAAATGAGGTTTGAATCCTAACCCTGATGGCTTAAAAAAATACACTAGGTGGGTGTCATGTGTGCCTAAAATCTCAACAGATAAGAGAAATAGAAGGGATTGTGGCACAACAACACCCCATTGTGGGGGCTTTTCTTTCTCTTTCTTTCTTCCTCTCTCTGGTGAATGTATGTATCCTGTGGCTATTTAAAAAAAAAGTCGTTGCCATACCCAGAGTTATCTAAAGTCTCTACTATGTTATTTTCTATGAGTTTTATTGTTTTGCATTTTACTTTTAGGTTTTTGACTCATTTTGAATTTTGCAAAGGATGGAAGGGTGTACAGTTTAGATTTTTTTGGCTTGTAGACATCTAGTTTCCTAGCACCATTTTCAGTCAATTGTGTGCATTTGCCCCTTTGTCAAAGAGCAGTTGACTATACTTATGTGAGTCTATTTTTTGCTTTTCTGTTCTGTTGCATTGTTTATTATTTTGCTAATACTACAGTGTCTTGATTTCCTAAAGTCTTAAAGTTGGGTAATATCAGTCCTCACATTTTCTTTTTTATCTTTGAGTATTGTGTTGCCTACTCTGGGTCTTTTGTTCTGAATTACTTTTTCTTTCATAATCTAATCTTGGTTATTCTTCAGCAAATAGACATTGAGCTTTTCTTGTCAGGCACTTTTCTGGGTACAGTAAATAATGGTAGTGAAAACCTCTGACCCAGGTTTTAAGAGAAACCATACTTGACTGGTAAAGACTGACAGGTGATTATTTTTTGTCTGTTTCTGAAAACAACTTTTATTTAAGAATTTAAATACATTATGTAACATTAAAACTGACAAGGAAAAGAAAATGAAAAACCAGTTTGTTACCTCATATGGCATTGGGCAGCTGTTGCTGGTAAGTTGCAAACTGGAGTTAGCTGCATGACTGAACATCAGTTTGAAACTTGTTCTCTTGTCAGTTTAACAGTGATAAAAGATTGGCCTCACATTCTGGTGTTTGGACATCCTCTAGCTAGAATATGTCTGGTCAGAAAGAATATAGTAGCAAGTCAGATCTCTTGTCATCCTCACTAGAGGGAAGGTGGCCTCTCTAAGTTTTCCCTGCCTTGCCAGGTTGGAGACACCAAGGGGGTGTTTTACTACCAAGAGCTCCTTCATTAGGTATAACTGCCATTGCTACTTAGCCCATCTTTTCTTTTCAGATTCATGGAGGGATGTTCAGGTAGATGAACTTCTCTTATGGCAGAGAACACTGCTAGAAGGACAGGCAAGGAGCTTCTGGCAGAGCTGTCTATGGTCTTAGAACTCTGAGCTTGGCAGAAACATTATGTTATTGCTTTGTTTCAGGCTGGACACTGCCAGGCACCAATTCCTTGACCTCTGTTTAAATGATGGGCTTCAAGACTAGACAGCATAGTTCTTTTCCGTTTGCTGCATGTAGGTGTTATAGTAGTACAAGTTAAAAGCAGACTCTAAGTGGTTACGTTATATAAACTGTGAAGTGTTTAAACTTATGACAGAGAGCAGAAGGGAAATTCTGCCCATTACAAGGAAATCTGCACTTAAACTTCAGTGAGGCATAAGCAGTGAAACCCACGAACCTTCAGCTGATCGTCCTTAGCCAGTGCAGTCTCTATGAGGAACTGGCATCTGTTCTTGCACTGGTCACCCCGTAGCTGAATTACTTCTTCATGTTCTGGATGATCAATTACAGTACCATTGCAGGCAAATTCTTAAACATCTTCACTAGTTTCCTTTTATTGTAATCATCAGTAATTCCTTGGATAGTAGTAAGGATCTTCCTGTTTTTTCTCTATTAGATCCTTACATGGATATAACTAATTCTCAGTGCCAGAGGAAGGAGGTTATCACCTTTACTTGTATCATCAGCAAATGGGTTGAAAGAGTAGGGGTTCTGGATAGCAGACATACATATGATTCCTTTTCTTCAGTGAAAATGGCCTGCAGAAGGCAGCAGGGGAGAAGGCAGGCAGCAAGTGGGAACTCAAATGGGAGGCAGCTGAGTCCTCAGTAGCTGCTCAGTGACTATGGCAGGTGACTATTTAAGTTATGGAAGTCCAGTTATTTTAGATATGTTCAGTGAGAGAACCTACCCTAGATGGTATGTACATGTGGGAGATTAATTGAGACTTGGTTGAGTTTATATATAAGCTGCAACAAAGGCTGAAAAGTGTGCCTGCAAAGAGAGAGAGGAATGCTTTTCTAGATACTGGGAAGAGAGATGGCAAACTGCACTGGCAAAGGGGTAACACAATGTTCTGTGATGTAGGCCCTTGACTTGCGACCCCAGGTCTCCCTGTACATGCTGAGTGCGTGTGAGCCTATCTGGCTGAGGCTAGGAGTAGGATTGTGGCATAAAAACCCTGTTGGGGGGGCCAGCAGGTGGAGTGGTGGCTAAGGCACTGGACTCCCACATGGCCAACTGTGGTTTGATTCCTGGGCCTGGCAGCTTGCATTTTCACTCTTCCTTTCTCTTTCTCTCTGGTCATTGAGTAATAATAAATAAATACAATGAAATCGGTAATTCTTTATTTAAAACAAACTAAAAAAAACCCTGTTGAGGTTGCCTGACTCTCTCTTCTCTCTCGCATGAAATAAATAAAGTTAAAAAAAGAAAAGAAAACAGGAGAGGCACATGATTTGGTTAAAGAGATACTTAGGAGATCATATTTGGAGTGTCTTACAGCCATTGCTGCTCAGACTTCAGATCATAACTTAGCAGTAGGTGTGAAATGAGTTTAATAAGTAGTGACCAGTGCTTCAAAACAAACACAAGCAGAGACTAGAAAATATCACTGTGAATTGTACTTACATAACAGGAAGTATGGTTTTGTAAAACTTTGGTTCCAGTTATTTATATGTAATGCAAAAAAATGCAGACATGCAGAGTCACGTACCACATAATGAGGTTTTCTTCAGTAACTGACAGTATATGCAACAAAGCAATAGGCTGTATACCATATATCCTACCTGTAATAGTCTATACCATTTAAGTTTGTGTAAATACCCTCAATAGGGATCCCACATGACAAAATCATCTAATGATTTATTTCTCAGAAGTTTCTCTGTTAAACAACAAATGACTATATGTATAAATTTAACAATAGCACACGAGGACATTTGTACAATTAATACTAGACTAGGCCTATTTTCAGAAAGTTTGATTTGTTTTCCTTCTTAATGTATAATTCAGAACTAATGTAATTTTCTAAACTTTACTAATGTTTCTTGTATTTTGTAAGTAGCACTGCACTGCATGTTCATAGTCATGAGCTGCTGTGTATAACACAATAAGATACAGATTTGCTCAGTTCTTCTCCAGACTGCTGGTATTTGGCGTAGTTGAATTAAAGCAATTATGGAATTAAGAAACTAATTTTAAGTTGTAGTGAGAATATGTTCATTTTAGCTTCTCTGAGTTGCTTATCCCTTTTTCCTAATTTTTTACATTCCGAAGAGAAGAATTAGCTAGTCTGTAGTTACTCATATCTTTCACGTTTAGGAAATACTTATAAAATGATCTGAAAGGGAACTTAATATATTATAATTAGAATCCTGTGCAGTGTGTTATAAATTGCATTTCATATAAGCTTAAATCCCTGCATGTAACAGAAGGTTGGCAATGGGGAAAAACTCAGGACAATTTGCTATCAGTTCTTCGATATAGGTATAATGTAACTCATTATAAGAAATGATGGTAGTTATATATTACTCCAGGAAATGTTTGATTATTTAACAAGTGAATCAGGGAAACTGAAAGTAAAATGGGTGAAGTTATTAAAAATTACAGCTAATAACTGGTTTATTTTTGTGTCTCTTGGCTTTAGGTCGAATGGCACCACCTGCAGATGATCTTTCTCCAAAAAAAGTGAAAGTTGTTGTTGGAGTAGCTCGAAAACATTCAGACAACGAAGCAGAAAGTATAGCAGATGCATTATCTTCAACCTCAAGTATTTTGGCTTCTGAATTCTTTGAAGAAGAGAAACAAGAGTCTCCAAAGTCAACATTCTCTCCTGCTCCACGGTATTTTCTCCTAGTTATAATTTCTATAATAATCATTACAAATCTTTGCCAAACTATACTTGGAAGTCTTCAAAACAGATATATTTATTAGGAACCTTTTTACTTTTTGAGAAAGTAACTATATCTTACTATAAATTAATTGAGATAAAAGAATAACATTCTGAAAATTAATTTGAATGGGTTAGAGTGGAAAGATTTGAGTGTGTAAGGAAATAACTAAAAATCTAGGGACAGTTCCATGACCTGATTGTTAAAGCAACTGGATCCCACATGGCTGACCCTGTGGTTTGAATCTTTGACCCAGCAGCTTGAGAAACTTGCCAAGTGTGTGTGTGTACATATGCCTAGCTAGTGGAGGAGAAGGGATTGTAGCATGACCATTCCTGATAGGGGTTGCCTTCTCCCTCCTTCTCTGGTGAGGTCATGTGCCCTCTGGCAAAATTAAAAAAAAAAAACCTTTAATTATGCTGGTCTCAGGAGGCAGGGAATAGATTATTAAAGAATTGCTCACCGTTCTCTGCACTTTCATCTGCTTAAGGCAGCCAAGAAGGATGGCTTTGTAAAACATGATTGTAAATGTAAATACAGTTGTATGAATTAAAAATATCAACGGTGTTTGGCCTTTTTGACATGCTAAAATAGAATTAACTGATGACTACATTAAAAATGGATTGGGCCAGCAGATGGCATGAAGGTTAAGGTGGCTGGATCCCACATGGCCAAATGCATGATTCAGGTCTTAGACCCAGAAGCTTGAGAAACATGCCGTGCACTTTTGTGCATGCCCAAAATCCGGAAGGAGAAGAGAAGGGATTGTAGCATGGCCACCTCTGTTGGTGGGTTCTTTCTCACTTTCCCTCTCTCTTTCTCTTTCTCTCTCTCTCTCTCTCTCTCTCTCTCTCTCTCTCTCTCTCTCTCTCTCTCTGACTCTGGCAAGCACACACACCCTATAGCAATTTTTTTTTTTTTTTTTTTAAATGGATTGATTCTTGAGAATATCTTTTGGCTGCTAACTTTGTAATGTCTTTTTCTAGTCCTGAGATGCCTGGAACTGTTGAAGTTGAGTCTACCTTCCTGGCTCGATTGAACTTCATTTGGAAAGGTTTTATCAACATGCCTTCTGTGGCAAAATTTGTTACCAAAGCCTATCCAGTATCAGGCTCCCCTGAATACTTGACAGAGGTATTGTGGATTTTTCTGCCCTTTTGTGCCAGGGTTGGTATGCGTGTTTCTGAACACAGGCAGGGAAATAGTATAATTAGTAGTAATGTATTTACTAGCAATGATCCTTTAGCTGTTCACTTAATGGAATTATGAATTCACAAATGGATTTTCAGAATTATAAAAAACTGTATTATGCAGGTTTTAAACTTACATTTTCTGTACTCTTTCCAAGATGTACTTCGTTATATTGGAGAATTAAAAATCAGTGAGAGTCTGGGCCAGTGGGTGGTGTGGTTAAGGCATTGGACATTGGATCCAACATGACTGACTCCATGGTTCGAGTCCTGGACCCAGCTGCTTGAAAACTTGGAGAGCATGTGTGCCCAGAATCATGAGAGGAGAAGGGATTGCAGCTTTTGACTATCTCCCGTGGGAGTGATTTCTCTCCCTTTCACCCCTACCCTACCTCTCTCCAGCGAGCACATGTGCCCTATTAGCAAACTTAAAAAATACCAGTGAGAGTCTGCATGGATATCTTTTTCTTTTCTTTTAAATACCTGTCATAAAAGATTGACATAGTTATGGCCTTCAGTGTTAGCATATCAGGAAGATTTTTCTTTGTTAAGACAAGTCTTCCAATCCCCCTACTGCTTGTATTTCCCCAGTTTCATGAACTGCAGTTCTTACCTATTTCTGTGAATGTGTTGTGGACAGGGAGGTCAAACTTTACAGCCAGCTGACATTCCTGTGAAAAAAGTGACCATAGTTACTGCAGTGATAACCCTTGGTTGGCTTTATACTTGAGGGAAGGGAAGAAGTTCTTATGTAATGTTATGGAAAATAAGCAGCTATAACATTATAATGTTGTGATAAATGAGAAACTATGTCATTTTTAGAACTATTTTGGATGAAACTGTGTGTGTACAAAAGCACAATAAATGTGTACACACGTAGTGTATTTATGTTGATATTATATTTTGTTGTTAATCGTGTTCATATCTAACTGTCTTTCATTCATTCTCTGTCTGCTGACCATAAGGACAAAATTTCAAAAATTTTTTTCCCAATATTTCAAAAAGTCTTAATCATATACCTGTTCTCTTTAAGAATAACATAAACTCTATTTTCCTTCAAATTAGGCTGAAATTTGTTTAATGTAATATTGCTTATCCAATGTTGACCAGTTTATTTATTTAACAGTTGTATTTTTTAATTAATGAACAGCCTAATCATTACTTTGACATATAGTATGCTTGGTAAATAACATTTTAGAAAAGTGAATTTTGTAAGAAAAAAGTTTCTTGTGGTAGTCATCATTTCGAATAAATCTATTTAGAAACTTAGTCTTTGATCAGTCCATGGTGACAGCAGTTCTTTTAAGTAGAGAATTGAGTTCTGTCTGAACTTAATGGTTATTTAATGGGATACTTTTGGTTTTAAACAAAATTTTTGTTTTTCTCACTGAACCAGTTTCTATGTGGCTGCTTTCAAGAATTTCACTTCTGTTCTATACTTATGTTTCATTTGGGACTAAAATCCCAAACTTAAGTTTAATTGAAGTTATATCAAGTAATGCTTACTATGAGTTTTCTCAATCTTTATGAAAAAAAAAATAGAGATATACTGAATAAATGCTTGTGTTCTTTGGTTTTTATATATAGTTACCTATTTTCAGAAAAATTGAATCCTTATAGGAAAAATAACATGACATCATTACACTGTTACTCTCCTCTGAACAAATATATACTGTGTAATTAAATTTCAAAACCTCTGAAACCTACCTGTTGTGGTTAAGGCGTATCCCTGCCAGTCAGCATCAGAAGAGAAAGGGAGGGAAGGCTTGAAGTTGGCATTCTCTGTACCATGTCACATTTTCTGATGCATTTTTCACAATCTTTGTATTTGTTTTTAATTATCATTTCAAATGAATCTTAGGGCTACATTTATATGAATTATGTATATTATAGTGGAGATATTTTATATATATTGATCACTTGTATTTTTTGCCATAGGATCTACCAGATAGTATTCAAGTAGGTGGCAGGATATCACCTCAGACGGTTTGGGATTATGTGGAAAAAATAAAAGCATCAGGAACCAAGGTGAGTAAAAACATTTTTTTTTTTAAATGATACTGGCATAGAAAAATACTTAGAAATCAAGTCATTTAAGAGTTCTTATTTATAAGGTCTCTCTTGATAGGGAGCCAGCACAAATTCTAAACCTGTGTAATACTTCACAAAACTGAACTAAATCTATTTGCTGAGGCTGTAATCAGTCTAACACATTTTTTTTAATACCTCCCCTTCTAAAGCATCTGTGTTTTAGAAGAAATGTTTTAAAGTATTGATATTTACCCTAGAATTTTGCCTCGGTTGAGTTAAACATTTGTTTTAGCTAGGGCACAGCTAAGTTATTGAAACAAGGAGACTCCAAAATATAGTGGCTTAAAGAATACACAAGTTTATTTTTTTCTTCTGTTAGGTAGGTCAGTCATTCAGGATACTTAGGTGGTTCTGGTTCTAAGGAATCATTTAGAGGCAGGATTCTTTTTGATATTTTGCTATTTTCAAGAGTGTTGCCTTCATCAGTCAAACATGGTCAAAGCTGACTCATCAGCACCAACTGGGAATAAATGGAGAATGCTTGTAGCTGTTTTAAGGGCAAGATGTAGAAATTGCAGTCATCATTTTCTCTCATTTCCATTGACAAGGACTTAATCACATAGCTTTATATAGCTGCTAGGAGGATTAGGAAATAGAGTCTGTATTAGATGGCCCTGTGCTCAGCTACAAGAACAGATACTGATCGATAATTAGTTATCTCTATTACAAAGTATTGCTCTTTTTCCTTTTCTCTGTACTATCTTTATTTTTTTGTTGTTGTTTTTGTTATTTTAAAAAGGCATATTCTCACTGTGTCCTTATCCTCCTGCCTTAGCCTTCCAGCTGGGACTACCGGTGTACATTGTGACGTCTGGTTCTTTTTCAGACAGCGTCTTGCCATGTCACTAAGCCTATCCTTGAGCTTGCGACGTTCTTGTCTCAGCCTCCTAAATTGCTGAGATTATAGGTATAAGCCACTGTGCCTAACTTTTTAGGTTGAACCCAAAGTTGAACCTGGGCCTCTCTTGTGACCCCAGTTCGTGGAGCATAACATTTTTTTCTTTCTTCTTTTTTTAATTATTATTATTATTTATACATTCAATTGCTATACGTCATTTAGATTTTAAAGAGACTTTACCCAGCAAGGTATACACCTCAGTCCAGCCCTATTGAGAATACTATACAAATCCTCATCAGCAGATAATAAACCATATTTGTGTCCCACAAATATCTTATTGCTATATTTTTCCCCCAAATTTCCTTTTCTATGCTCTTCTCCTCTCTCACTCTTTTTCCACTTTGTATCTACTGTCCATAACAATTTTTAATGCTTTTATGTCCTCCACATTTTCAATCTCTGCCATAAGTGTGGACAGTTGGTATATGTTAAGTAGAGACATACAGTGTCTCTCTTTCATAGCCTGACTTACTTCACTCAGAAACAAATCTTCCATATTCACCCACTTTCTATCAAATTCCAGGGCCTTGTTATTTTTTATGGCTGAATAGTATTCCATAAAGTATATGTGCCACACTTTTTCAATCCATTCGTCTATTTATGGACATTTGGGTTGATTCCATGTCTTAGCAAGTGTGAATAATGCTACAATAAATATAGTTGTGCAAGTGCTTTTCCGACTGAGTGTTCTCCTGTCCTTTGGGTAGATACCCAGGAGTGGAATTACTGGATCATATGGTAGTTCTATTTGAAGGTCTTTGAGGAACCTCCATATTTTTCTCCACAGTGGCTAGACCAATTTACATTCCCACCAACAATGTAGGAGTGTTCCCTTTTTGCCACATCCCCTCCAGCACGTAACGTTTTTTGTTTTTTTAATCTTTGCCATTCTGACTGGGGTTAGGTGGTAACTCATTGTGGTTTTGATCTGCATCTCCCTTATGATGAGGGGTGTTGAGCATTTTTTCATATGCTTTTTGGCTGCTTGTATGTCTTTCTTAGAGAGTTGTTTATTTATTTATTTTTGAGAGGGTTTTGCTATAGAGTGTGTGTGCTCATCCGAAAGACAGAGACAGAGAGACAAAAAGAGAGAAATCACTCCCCAGGGGGATGGCCACTCCGCAATCCCTTCTCCTCCATTCTCCTCCCGGGATCGTGGGCATGCATGCACGCACACGCGCCTGTGTGAGTTTAAGCCACCGGGTCCGGGACTTGAACCGTGGTGGACTACATGGGAGTCCAGTGACATAGCCATTATGCCAACTGCTAGTCCGTCCCAGAGAGTTGTTTATTCAGCTCATTTTCCCATCTTTTAATTGGGTTAATCATTTTCTTCCGGTTAAGCCACTTGAGTTCCCTGTGTATTCTAGTTATCAGTCCCTTATCTGAGGCACAGTTAAGAAAGTTCTCTCCCATTCCTAGGGTTGTCAGTTCACACTAATTATGGTGTCCTTTGCTGTGTAGAAACTTCTTAATCTGATATAATCCCACTTGTCTGTTTTGGGGATTATTGCCTGTGCTTTGGTGGTCTTACTTAAGAAGTCTTTGCCTACCCCAGTGTCTCCCAGAGGTTCCCCAGTGTTTTCCAACAGTAGTTTTATAGTTTGCAATCTTAGGTTTAGATCTTTGATCTACTTTTGAGTTGATTTTTGTTAATGGTGACAGATAACGGGTTCAGATTCATCTTTGTACAGGTGGATATCCAGTTTTTCCAGCACCATTGGCTCTTTAGAGCATAATATTTTAGCAGTGTGCATCACTGCTACTGGACCTCTGCCATTTAATTTACAGAACACTGGCACACAGGAGAATTTAGTTATTAGAAGAAATTATTTTCCTTGATGGGATCTCTTGGTTCTTAGCATATTATAGGCATTTTATAAGTAAATTTGAATAAGCAAACGTTACTTTCTGCCTTTCTTTTTAGATGTGACTAGTTTTGCTTTGGAGTGATCCAAAATGGATGCTCTTAAGGTAGAAGGAATATTTTTTCCCGAATATTTATTTTAGTTTATATTCATAATGTTAGAACACAAGTAAACTTTGAAACACTGCAAAAAAGTTGCATTTATTTGCTTTCACTTTCTCATATTTTCTCATATTAATAAAAATGGCAAGTATTACTCTGGACATTTGGGGAATCACTCTTGAATCTACTTATGTATTACAACACTTTATAGTGTGCCTCCAACTTGAATGGATTTAAATGCTGTAACACTATTGTTGTAACTAATAAATGTATGATTTTTAATTTGAAAAAGAGCAGTTTAGATGATAAACATTTTGTAAGAGGCTAAGGGATAGTTCATTTCATTCACACATTTCCTTTAGGAGCTTGCATCAGTGTTAGTCCTTGTCACAAATCTGACACTTCTATATCTGGTCATGAAAAAACTTATATTTCTTAACATTACCGATTTAAGACTGTCTTCTATCTGAAACAAAGGTAGTCACCCACAAGCAGGAAAAAAATGCTTGAGTAAGCCAAATGAATTTTAAAAAATTTGTGGTCCATGTGTATTTGAGGTCTTTTTGATTAGCCCTCTTAATTCCTAAATTCAGTTCCTGTAAATTGCATCATCAGTGGATTTGTGTGTTTGTATATGTAAGGGCATTGGTTGCTATTAGGTCCCAGTGTGTCAAAGAGCACAGTCTTCTACAGAAATTATAGCATTAGAAATCTTGTTACAGTAGAGATATCAAAGGCCTTGAGTTTTATTATCATCTCTGCCACTCACAAATTGTATAATCTTGAACAAATTCATTAATCATCTTGAGACTTAATTTCTTATGGGAAGTCTTAACAAAATATACCAGTGGATCAACAAAGACGTTAGACGTTGTTTTCTTTTAGTATTCTCATCTGTATTTAAGTCAGTAAACTATCATTGGGTAAACATCATTATAGAATTTAGTAATTATTACTAATTGAGAAATAGTATTTAAAAACAAGCTATTCTTTAAGCTATTGCTTTAACATTTGTTATTTTCTTGCATAGGAAATTTGTGTGGTACGCTTCACACCAGTAACAGAAGAAGATCAAATTTCTTATACTCTACTGTTTGCATACTTCAGTAGTAGAAAGCGCTATGGAGTAGCTGCTAACAACATGAAGCAGGTTAAAGATATGTACCTTATTCCTTTGGGTGCAGCAGATAAAATTCCACACCCTCTTGTGCCTTTTGATGGACCTGGTAAGTATATGTCTTAATAATAGTGTAAGATTGAAATAAAATGGGATTTGAGACCAGAGTGATAAGCCTGATTCTACTTTCTTTCTTGTGATCTAGCACTGTAGAGATGGCTTGACAAGACTAGGCATCCAATTAATAGTCTGTAATAAGCAAGATGCAAAATTTTACCCTTTTACGTAATGATTGAAAATGATTGCTAATTGAAGTTTTTGATTTTTACAGGGCTTGAACTGCATAGACCGAATCTATTGTTGGGCTTAATTATTCGTCAGAAACTGAAGCGTCAGCATAGTGCCAGTGCTAGCGCTACTCATACTGCTGAGGCTGCTGAAAGTGCACCAATAGCATTGCCACCTGATAAAAAAGGGAAAATAGAAGTTTCTACAGAGGAAACAGCAGAGGAAGAAAATGACTTTTTCAATTCTTTTACAACTGTATTACACAAGCAGAGAAACAAGCCTCAGCAGGCTCTTCAGGAGGACCTTCCAGCAGCAGTTGAACCTTTAATGGAAGTCACCAAACAGGAGCCACCAAAACCTTTACGATTTCTTCCTGGGGTATTGATTGGCTGGGAAAATCAACCTTCTACTCTGGAATTAGCAAATAAACCTCTTCCTGTGGATGACATACTTCAAAGCCTTTTGGGCACCACTAGTCAAGTATATGAGCAGTCTCAGTCAGTGGTAGAACAGAATACTCCTAAAGAAATTCCATTTATAAATGAGCAAACCAGCTCAAAAGCTGAAAAAATAGATACAATGGAAGTAACTGATGATGAAGCCAAGGAGGTAAAAGTTAAAGTAGATATGCTTTCAGAATCTGCCGGTAGTTCTGTAGTAGTAGTAGAAGAGACAGAGACATCAGTAGTGGGATCATCTTCCATTTCTCCAGGGCCTTTGACAAGTCTTAGTCTCAGAGGTAAGCCACCAGATGTTTCTACAGAAGCATTCTTAACAAATTTATCAATTCAGTCAAAACAGGAGGAAACTGTGGAGAGTAAAGAGAGAACATTAAAAAGGCAGCTTCTGCAAGATCAGGAGAATAATTTGCAAGATAATCAGACTTCAAATACGAGTTCTCCATGCAGGTCTAATGTAGGAAAAGGAAACATAGACGGTAATGTTAGTTGCAGTGAGAATCTTGTCACTAATACAACAAGGTCTCCACCATTTATCAATCTGAAAAGGGATCCTAGGCAAGCAGCGGGACGAAGTCAGCAGGTAACTCCTTCTGAAAGCAAAGATGGAGATAGTTGCCGGAATGGAGAAAAACAAGCCCTGTCTGGCGTATCACAAAACAAGGAGCACTTACCAGAACAAGTCAGTGTAGAGGAGAAGTCTTCTGTAGAGAAAAACTCATGTGGTCAGCAGAGTGATCATTCAAAAGTTGCACAAAACTCACCATCGCTAGAAAACACACACACTTCTCAAACAGATCAAGCAAAATCAAAACCCTTACAAGAGGAAGTTCTCATGCAGAATATAGAAACTGTACACCCATTTCGAAGAGGATCAACGGCAACGACATCTCATTTTGAAGTTGGAAACACATGTCAATCAGAATTTCCTTCTAAAAGCATTAATTTTACTTCTAGAAGCACCAGCCCCAGAACAAGTGCAAACTTTTCACCAGTAAGGCCACAGCAGCCCAACCTTCAGCATCTCAAGTCTAACCCCCCTGGATTTCCATTTCCAGGGCCCCCCAACTTCCCCCCACAAAGCATGTTTGGATTTCCACCACATTTGCCACCTCCACTACTTCCTCCTCCAGGCTTCGGCTTTGCTCAAAATCCCATGGTTCCCTGGCCACCTGTTGTTCATCTCCCGGGTCAACCGCAACGTATGATGGGTCCCCTTTCACAAGCATCAAGGTATATAGGCCCACAAAATTTTTACCAGGTTAAAGATATTCGAAGACCGGAAAGGCGTCATAGTGACCCTTGGGGTAGGCAGGATCAACAGCAACTGGACAGACCATTTAATAGGGGCAAAGGGGACCGCCAGAGATTTTATAGTGATTCACACCACTTGAAAAGAGAGCGACATGAAAAGGAATGGGAACAAGAATCTGAAAGGCATAGACGCAGAGACAGAAGCCAAGACAAGGACAGAGACAGAAAAAGCAGGGAGGAAGGGCACAAAGATAAAGAGAGGGCACGGTTATCACACGGTGATCGAGGAGCAGATGGAAAAGCAAGCAGAGATGGTAGAAATATAGACAAAAAACCAGATAAATCTAAGAGTGAAGATCATGAGAAGGACAAAGAACGAGAGAAAAGTAAACACAGAGAAGGAGAAAAGGACAGGGATAGGTATCACAAAGATAGGGACCACACTGACAGAGCTAAAAGCAAAAGGTAAAATTTGCAGGCTGCTTCAAGATTGCATTTAAATAACTGTTAAATGTTGTATCTTAAAGACTTTACAAGATTGCCTGCTAGGATTGTGCCATCTTTTAAATTTTTACTGTTGGTGGTTTGCAGAACAATAACTTCTGTGTGTGGGTGCAGGGTGCTCTGTACCAGTGCTCATCATCCCTTCATACCAACTGTCCTTAGTTATAGGAATTTAATATTTTTAAAAGTTTCACATTGCTGTATATTCAAAGATTTGTTTTATTAATATGCAATAAAGGCTTAGAAATTTTAGTTTTATTCCTTAATTGGTAAATATGGTTAACTATGGAATATATTTACTGCCTCTAGTGAATGTCCTTTATATAATGACTAATTTGAGAGTAATGTGTGCTCTGTAAGTTGTTTTAAGTTGCACTGTTTTTAAAGAAACTGTAGAGGAGCAACAAAAGCCAAGCAACTTCATAATCAGAATTACACTAATCATTTAGTTGAGCTGTTTTTGACCAAGAATCAGGAGCCCAAGGAGTACATTTATTGCTTTAATCTGCACTCGTTGAAGGCATTTTATTACTGTGTACTACAGCTTTGTGGTAGGCCATTATTTCCTTTTCATTTTTTTGGCTCTTCAGAAACTTGAATACTTAAGCTTGTACATGATCTTGTGTTTTGCTATCCTTTTTACTGTAAAATGTAAATATTTTAAGGGATATTTTGATTCTGAATATGATAAAAGAATTTCTCACCTATTTTGTGTGTGTGACTTGAAATTCGGTAGTGAAAGAATTTTTTCCTTAAAGTTTTAATTATCCTACAGACATTGTTCTCTTACTCAGCCAACAACAAAGACATGGCTTTCTGTGCTGGACGTTAGATGAGGGGGAAAACAGTTTTTTTTATAATCGTGGATTGTAGTTCTGAAGAAGCTAAAATTAGAATTATCCATGAAAAACTGTGCAGCTATAACCCATTTTATAAGCATGTTTCTGAAAACTTGTACACCATCCAAATTTGGTGCACTGACTCACTAATTATACAAGACCCTGTGGTCTTGTTATATATACACCTTTTATTGAATAGAAATGTCTTTTGAGTAATTTTGTAAACTATGTAATTCTCATTTGTTTGTAGGGTAAGTGTACAGCTTCATATGACATTCTTATCTGAAACAGAAAGTACATGGAGGGTGTTGTTAATCCAAATCTAAATTTATTTATACTTTAAAATACATAAAGTGTTAATGGCTATAATTTAAAACAATAACTACCAGACACTGACATTGGATACCAAAAAGGATAAAAGAATAGGGAAACCAGTATTTTTACTTATTTGTAATAAATAAAAAATACAGATTGCTCCACAATGTATAAAAGATTAAATTTGGGTTTTTTTTTTTTTTTTGGGAGAGGTTTTCGCTTATAGGGTGCGTACGCTCGCCAGACAGACAGAGACATAGAGACAGAAAGCGAGAAATCACCCCCCAGGGGTGATGGTCACACAGCAATCCCTTCTCCTCCATTCTCCTCTCGGGATCTTGGGCACACATGCACACACGCCTGGCATGAGTTTTAAGCCACCCAGTCCGGACACGAACCGTGGTTGACTACGTGGGAGTCCAGCGACATAGCCATTACGCTAACTGCTGGTTCCCTAAATTTGTTTTTTAAAAAAGCTTAAAGATTAAACTTAAAAATGGATTTTGAAACTGAACACATGCTGTTTTCACTGGAGAGAAGAGAAAAGAAAATTCAGAACCAATTGTTTTGTCCATTTTGCAACAACTTGGAACACTTATTTTTTCATCTTTATTCTCTGAAATTTATCATCATAGAAGTTCTGAGATAGAGGATTTGTGTTTAAATAAAGTCTGTTTAATTTTGGTGTACTTTTTTTTTGGGAATTGTCACAAAAAAGTCCCCAAACAAAGCCTGAAATTAGTCATCTTTTAAACTATTATAAAGAAATTGCTGTTTTACAAGTTAAGTTAGTTTTAATATTTTAAATGTATATATTATGTCATCAGTAAATTTGGTTTTACTAATTTATTTGGTTGAGCGGTTGATGAGAGACCAGATTGCTTTTGCAGGGTTCAAGTAAAAAAGATTGGGTTAATGAATGAAAGAGAGCTTTCAAGTTGGTTCCTATTACCTCTCAGGTAATACATACTATTGTGATGCTCACTCTAAAATTCTTTCTTCTTAAATATCATTGAACCTTGTTCCATATATTTAAGATAGACAAGGCCCATATAGCTTCCTATTAGTGATGACCACTTCTGAGGATTACAGGTCTATTAAACATTAGAACCAGTCTTTTGACCCCTAGTTAACTGAAATATTGTGAACAGTGAGAAAAGTATAGTAGCCATATTAACTCTTTGCAATATTCCTTGTAAAGAAAAGGAAAAATTAGAAGAAAATTCAGTGCATAGTAGATCCAAAGTCATCCTCAGTCTTTCTTTTTTTCCTTTTTTTTTTTTTAGAGAGATTTTTGCCATAGGGTGCATATGTTTGCCGAAGAGACAGACACAAAGTCACAAATCACCCCTCAGAGGGGATGGTCATACTGTAATTCCTCCTACTTCATTCTCTTCTTGGGATTTTGGGCATGTGCACACACACAGGTGTCTGGCATGAGTTTCAAGCTGCTGGGTCCAGGACTTGTACCACAGTTAACCATGTGGGAGTCCAGCACCTTAACCACCATGCCACCTGCTGGTCCCCATACATCCTGTTTGCAACCAGCCTTATACAGACTAATTATGTGATTTTCAGTTTCTGCTATTTTAAGGGAAATTTTGCTCTTAAAAATGTTTGACACTTCAGGAAAGTTAAAACCTAATCTTAAGACAGCTTGGACATTAACTATTAAGTAAATGTGCCGAGTCATCTTAGTACATGTATAGTTAACCCCTTGTAAACCTTGTGGCAATAAGAAAGCCTTCATGAGCCCTCTCTACATACTAGTCCTTGAATTGAGCACCTTTGTCAGCCCTGAAAGGTGATTTATCTGAGACCTGGTGGAACTAGAATTTAGAAAAGTTAGAAAACTTGCCCAAGGTTACACTGTTACTGTCAGAGCTGGAATTGTATTTCAGTTCTTTTTTTTTTTTCAGTCTCATCTGCTTGGTAATTGTGCTCTGAGAATTGAAAGAGAGAGAAGCCAAAGGCTAATTATCAGATACATCTTTCATAACAGTCTTATTCCACCAATCTGCCCAAAACCTCTTCACTGATCAACTCCTCAAAGTAGGCACGTAGACATAACCAAACACTTGTGGAATCTTTTGTGCAGTGTGCATAATTTATATTAATGACAAATCCTAATTCACCAGTCATCTTCAATTAGTTTTCTGTTGCTGCAGTGAGGAATTACTACAAATTTGCTAGTTTAAAATTATAAATTTATTACTATGTTATAATTCTGTAGGCTAGAAGTCTGATGTGAATGTCTCTGGGCAAAATCAAGGTGTCAACAGGGTACATTCCTTTTCTTAGGAAATTTGGGAGGACAATTTTTTTTTTTTTTCCTTTTCTAGCTTTTAGGGGCCACTTGCTTTCCTTAGCTCATTGTCCCATCCTCCATATTTAAAGCAAACTGACGTGGAGCCCAATCCTATGTACTGTACTGTGTCTGTCCCTCCCTTCTAATTCCCTCTTCCATTCTGAAGGCCTTTGTAATTATAGAAAATCCAGGATAATCTTCCTTTAAAGTCAACTAATTAAGAACCTAAGTTCCATTTGTGAGCTTAATTTCTCTTCTGCATGTAACCTGTTTACAGGTGTCCAGGCTGAGGACATCTTTAGAGGGGCCATTAGTCTACCTAACAGCCTTTGACTCAATTGTAGTTTGAGTGAACTAATCTTAAATTTTTTGAGTTACAGAATATGTTAAAGTCATAGGGAATATGTGTTAAGAATTTAAAAGAAATACCAACCCTAGAGAAGTTAGAGTGATAAACCCCTCGGGTATTAACGTAGGTTTATGTATGTGTGCTATATAAAGCTACTTAACAAGTTTACACTCAGTTCCATGTTTTTAAAAAGTAGCTGTATTTTTAAAGAAGGATATGAATCAAGTTTAAATGCATTATGAAAACTTAATAATGAGCTGGACCGTAGTAAAAACTTTTTTGAAATTTTACTTAATTTTAACATTTGGATGTACCGGTTGTACTATTTCCATCTTCTCAGATCCCTCTAAGACAGTGGTTATGTTACAAATTACTAGCAACAAATATCTGTTTCCTAAAGCAGTTTGCGAATAAAATTAGTTACAGCTTTTAAGAAATTGCTGAACACCCTGATTATTTGATTCCTTTTTCATAAAGAATTTTAGAAGTTCCTTTGTAGATCAAGAAGGTAGTGTGTGGGTGAATTGAAAATAATAGGCCAGTAGCTAGAAGTGTCTTGAAATCTCGAGTCCGCTGTTTAAGTTTCATCTGGTAGTTGTGGAACAGAGTCACGGGGGGAAATTCCAGCACAGGTACTTAAAGGGCAGTGAATCTAATACAACTCCAGGTAATTCACAAATATCTTTCTGTGAAATAATTCATTGTGTCTGTGAAAGTATACCTATATCTCTATATATATATCAGCCTAAATTATCTTTTAAGTGTTTTCCTTATTTTATGAAAATACATTTTTCCCCAAAGTAATTTTTCCAGAAACTTTCAAAAAATTTTTTTGATAAATGTTGTTGTCATGCCCTGGGTTAGGTATTTCAATTTACTTTTCAAAAAAAAGTTCTTGTGTTTACATTCAACACTGTTTCAGAAACATAACATTTTTATAACATTATCAAGGTCTTTCTGTATTTTGTGCTGAAAAGGCATATCACAAAGGAAATATTCAATACCATCACTGTGAGAGCAAAAACGAATCAAGTTGATAATTTGCCACATGAAATTTGCAAAGATGATAACACAAGAATTTTTACATAGTCATTTAGGCTTATAGGGGACTCTAGGTAGCAGTTGTCAGTAGTTAAATGTTTATTGCAAGCATTTGATCAGTTCTTGGGGTTTGTCATTGAGCACCACGAGAAGGCTCCAGCCCTGTGCTTGTACTGTGAATCTGTATCTTTAAAGAAACCAACAGTTCCCAAAACATTTTCAGGATCCCTTACCCTCATTGTTTTTAAAGAATAACATTATTTATTATTATTTTAATATTTCCAGAGAGAGACTCAATCAGAGAGAGGTAAAGTGAGAAAACAGGCCTCCAGGTCCAGGACTTGAACTACAGTTGGCCGTGTGGGAGTCTAGTCTAGTGCCCTTCACCACGCCACTCACCTGCCCCTCCCCTTTTTTTTTTTTTTTTTTTTTTGAGAGGTTTTCACTATAGGGCTGTGCACTCCCCAGAAAGACAGAGACAGAGAAAGCGAGAAATCACCCCTGGGGGGGATGGCCACATCGCAATCCCATCTCCATTCTCTTGGGATCTTGGGTACGCATGCACACGTGCCTGGCGTGGTTTAAGCCACTGGGTCCGGGACTTGAACCGTGGTTGACTACATGGGAGTCCAGCGACCTAGCCATTATGCTAACTGCTGGTCCCATCCCTTACCCTCTTAAGGATTGAGAACCCCAAAGAGCTTTTGTGTACATAGATTGTATTATTGTTATTTAGTATATTAAGAATTAAAATGATAAACTTTAAAAAAACTTTGCTAATATAACAATAATCTCATGTGTTTGAATAATCTACAAATCAAACCAATTTAGTAAGACTTCATTTTTGCATATTTCTGATGTCTCCGTTTCTAATGTCACCTTGCTTGAAAAACATGAAGGAAATCTGGCTCCCCATTATTGACTGGGCAAGGAAAGACTCTGGATCCCCTGAAAAGATAGGGAACTCTTGAGGTCCTTGGACAACACTCTGGGAAGTACTGGTTTAAGGAAGAGTACACTGTAATGAGAGATCATGTAGCAGAGTGTGGTAATGCAGTTCAGGCAGATTTCCTCGGAGCTTTGTAATGTTTCCATACAGCAGCTTTTTTGACTTTTTACATGAAGTGTGTATTTTTGACTTAGATTTGATTGCCAGCTTCCAAAAGGAATTTCTTTAGTACATTTGTCTTTAGGAGCTCAGTAACCTTACATATGATGTTATGGACCAAAACAAATTTAGATAAATAATTTTCAGTAAATATTGGATGGAGTTGTCTCAAGTGGTTTCTGTTAAAAAGTCTGATCAATATGTAGACGTTTTGCAATCCTATCTTCCATTGTATTCTACTTTGACACACTTCTAGTTAATAAGAACAATATGTTTGGGAGAATTCATACCCTATTAAGTGATGTCAACATTCTTAACTTCCACCTAGGGTCTTCAAGAAGGTCTGTACCTTTCTGATTGGAATGAGAAGTGGTTAAAATAAGACCGTGTTTCAAATGACGAGTTACCTAATTCCTTTGTATAGATTGGAAGCTACACTGGCATTAAGTTAATTATGCAATGATCAGTAGTCCTAGTAAATTGTCTTTCTTTTGAGGAATTTTATATTTTTCTTTGCAAATTTTATGTATTGTAATTAATAAGTTTGTGCAAAATATACATTCTCATGTAATGATTTGTGCAGTACATACAGTGTCAGGACAGCTATTTTCATTAGCATTATTCAGAAACTTATGCCCAATTTTGTGACCTGTAGACTTGAAAAGTTAAATTTTTTTATCAGCTATATAAGTACATGATTGAAAGAGTAAAATAGTTCTACAGAGTTTATTGATGAAAAGCATTAGTCTTTATTATTATTTGCAGTAACAGTCACTTGTAATATTTTAAAGGATTCTTAACATCATATTTGTAAATGACATCTATATGGTAATTTTTAAAAAGCTACAACTACTGTAATAACTATGATGTCAACCCATGAAAAATAAGAATTTAGCTTTTGCCGGTCTACACTCTTTTCTCCTCACCTTTGCTCTTTATACATTTATGCATAATAATTGATGTTAATCTGTATTCAAGTTTTACATTATTACAGTCATGTAAATACGGCTGAGCCCTCCAGTATAATCTGGTTACATTGTATAATTTTTATTTTTACTTTGGTTAAGAAGTGTTTAGTTTTCTCTTTATTGTACCTTTCACTAATTTTTTTCACCTGAATATTATTTTTAAAAGGTTCACAGATGACTAAACACAAAGTGAACTAATGAAGTTAAAACTTAGGAATCAACATACTTACAGATAAGTTAGATGTAAAGGCCAGAACTTTTTCTTAAACTATACTTCGCAAGTTTATAAAAAAGATGAGGGAGCATTTAGATCATTTCAATTAATAGTAAACGGTTGATTTCCCATGAATATACCAAAGAAATAAACTATCAAAATAACTATATTTATGTACTTATTTTGTGTATTAAAATTGCCAGGGTTAACTTATGTTAACCTGATTTTACTCATCTCCATTATAAATATTGTACCCTTCTGATTTAATTAGCTCTACTTTTTTTGGATCCTGAAAAAATACAACATCTTTAATTTTGCCAACAAAATCTCTCTCAAAGATTTCTTGAGTAACAGTATTTACTTTTCGACCATATTCAAAGCCTCCTAGATAACAAATACCATCATAGTTAAGAGCAACATACTTCTTGTGTGGGTCAATGTCTTGAGAAAGAATTAGATTGTTATCTAGGTAGGCTTTGATAAGAGTCTGATTTTGAACTATAACTAAATGGTGCCATTTGTTACAACAGATAGGGCTGTGGCTAAAGCTCATAGGCACAGAGACTCTTTCTCCTAAGTTAACTGCTATTTTCAAGGTCTGATTATAGAGACCAATTGCCAGAAAATCATCATCATCTTTTTGAGCTTTTCCCATCCATACAATTAAGCCTTCTGTTTCTGTAGTACTGAAATTTAAGGATAGAGTAATAGACTGAAGGTTTCTCATTCTGTAATTTGGGTCAATGTATTTAATGTAAGAATTACCCACAAATTTTGCAGTTGAAAATGAAGTTTTAGTTTCACAATACCTTCCCACCCAACCCAAAGTACAAAGACATTTGTAAGAAAATGATTGGTCAGGTATGCATAGCGATTGGTGGAGACAAAGATGGTTCAAACAGTACACAGATTGGTTACATGTATCCCCAGCCCAGTGTGGCAAACATCTACAAGAAAAAGTTGTGCCATTTACCCTGCATTTACCCCCATTTCTGCATACGTTGTACCCACAGGCTGTCCCATCACAGTCACCTACATTTGAACCACTTTTTGCTCCTACTTCAGTTAATCGTAATGTGTGATTATTTATAATAACTTCTCGGACACAACCTTGAAAGCCTACAGGTACATTTGCTACTGACGTGGGATTTACAAGATCTAAGGATGATACTCCACCAATATAGAAGTCTGTGTTTGTGTCCAGGAAAGTCATTTTAGTGGAGGCTTTTTCAGTTACATTTTTCCCATCCAGATCGAGGTAGCCTTGTGCACCAACTCTTCCAGCTCTAATGATATGCCAGGTACTTCCATTAACATGTACTTTTTGGAGAGTTTCTATAATCATAGTTCTGTCACCAAGATTGTAGCGAAGTTGAGCAGAGCCATTTACCAAAGAGATAGATAAAAAATCACCTGTCAAAAAAGACAACATTAATTAGTAGTAACATGATATTCCATTAAAAACTGGTTTTCCTGCCACTTGAATAAGTTACAGTTTTAAGGGAAATAGTAAAAACTGCACAACTGTTAGTTTCATTTTTACTTAATGATCAAAACATGCACATTCATATATGTATCCTGTATTTTTTCATTTTGTGCAGCAATTGGCCATAAAAATTTCCCCTAGTTTTAGATAGTTCTACTGAGTGAAAATAAAGTATTCTGATATTACAGTAAGGTTTTCCCTTTAGTTTGTGTTAAGGGTGAATGTGTGGAAAAGAATCGTGGATGTTTTACTTTAAGCCGTTCATTCTGTTCTTAATGAGACGGGAGGTAGGCAAGAGGAAAAAAAGGAACAGTTAATGGTGCTATGAAAAAAATCTTTGTATGGTCTCCAAAGTTTCAGCCAAAGCTTCTTGGCTTCAGAGTGTATGTATCTATTACTACACAAAACCCTACTTGAGATTTCACTTGGGTATTTTAAAGGCACTTTAAAAATTTGTATCTCAGTTTGTGAACTTCCTCCCATAAACCTGACCTCTTTACAGTCTTCCCAAACTTAGTGTCTCCCTCATCAACTAATTCTTCATGACAGACTTGTGTGGGGACCAGCAAGTAGTGTGGTGGTTAAGGCACTGGACTCCTGCGTGACCGACTGTGGGTTGAGCCTGAACCTGGTAGCCTGAAGAATACACCAGGCATGTGTTTGTGCCTGTCCAAAATCCCAGAAGAGGAGGAATTGCAGTGTACACCCCCCCACTCCCACCCCGGGGTTGATTTCTCACTTACCCTTTCTCTTTCTCTCTCTCTCTCTCTTCCCCCTCTGTAAGCGTCTGTGTCCTATGGCAAAAACTTTAAAAAGCAAAAACAAGGAGCCAGCAGATGGAATAATAGTTACATTGCTGGACTACCATGTAATTAACCACGGTTTGAGTCTTGGACCCAGTAGCTTAAACTCATGCTGAACACATGTGCATGCATGTCCAAAATCCCGAAAGGAGAATGGAGAAGGGATTACAGCTTGGCTATCCCTCCTTGGGGAGAGGGGGGTGCTTTGTTGCTTTCTGTGTCTCTGTCTGTCTCTGGTGAGTGCAAGTGCCCATAGCAAAAATCTTTAATTAAAAAACAACAAAACAAGGGACCAGCAGTTAGCGTAATGTCGCTGAATTCCCATGTAGTCAGCCGCAGTTCGAGTCCCAGACCTGGTGGCTTAAACTCACGCTGGGTGCGGGTGCGTGCCCAAGATCCCGAGAGGAGAATGGAGGAGAAGGGATTGCGACCTAGCCATCCCCCCTGTGGAGTGATTTCTCTCTTTCTGTCTCTTTGTCTCTCTCTGGCGAGCACACACACCCTGTAGCAAAAACCTCTTAAAAAATTTTTAGATATGATCCTTGGTATCATTCTTTTTTTTTTTTTTTTTCTTTTTTTGGAGAGGTTTTTGCTATAGGGCGCGTGTGCTCGCCAGACAGACAGAGAGAGACAGAGAGATAGAAAGCAGGAAATCACCCCCCAGGGGGGATGGCCACGCCGCAATCCCTTCTCCTCCATTCTCCTCTCGGGATCTTGGGCACGCACGCACACGCGCCCGGCGTGAGTTTAAGCCGCCGGGTCCGGGACTCGAACCGCGGTCGACTACGTGGGAGTCCAGCGACATAGCCATTACGCTAACTGCTGGTCCCCCTTGGTATCATTCTTAACCCCACATGCAATCACTTCTGTGCCACTTTAGCTAAAGTTACTATCATCTCCATCTTAATCTAGTGTAAGAACCTTCCCACTTCTAATTTATTTCTTATCTACACAAATGAGAGCCCGATCTTTTGCTACATTTTAATGGATTCCTTCCTGTTAGAATAGGCACTTTATAGCTATAGGCTCTGCATGTGCCTGGCTCTTCTCTCCGAACTTAACAGCAGTGTACTCTTCCCCTCTCTCTCACCTCCTTGCTCCAACAATGCTGATCTTTTTAAAGAGTTTCATCCTGTGTTAGAGCCTTTGCATTTCTTCTCCTGGAACAACCCTCCACCCTAGGCACCTCAACTAAATATCTCATACCTGTTCTTCAGGTCTCAGATCAAATGCCTCTTCCTCAGAAATAATCCTTGATTTTCCAGAGTTAGCCAGGTTTTTAAATATAAGGGCTATAATAGCATTAAGTTTTCCTTCTCAATATTTACTTCATTTTATAATCGTGTAGTCATGTGTAAACAAGTCTGAACAAATAACGATCCAGCATTTGAAGTTGCAACAAGGCAGGCAGGAAAGGTGAAGGCCTATATGCTTGAGCGAAAAATGTAGCTGTAAAATTATCTCCAAAGAGGTAACAAAGTGGTTTATATAGTAAACCAGGGAGAAATCTTGCCCAAAATACATTCCCCTCTGTCTTAACATTTCACAAACTCCTTTTCTCATCCAGGGC
This sequence comes from Tupaia tana, assembly GCA_026018925.1. NCBI lineage: Eukaryota > Metazoa > Chordata > Mammalia > Scandentia > Tupaiidae > Tupaia > Tupaia tana. Next base: position 102,314,140 of record JAKSZU010000002.1, on the reverse strand, counting down.
TATTTGGCACCATGCTACTTTTTTTTTTTTCCCCTGTTCCTTATTCCTGAATGTTACACTTCTTCAACTCGTCCTGCAAATAGTGTCCCTCTGTTCCCCTTGTGGTCTATACCAGGCCGTTTTAGGATGGTATAGAGACTTGGCAGCTCTGCAGACTATGAAACTGATTCTTTGTTTTATTCACTTTCCTTATAGAAAAGTTAGGCGTTTCATGGAGAATCTGTCATGACATATGTGATTATTAATAGCTGTGATCCAGTGGCTTGTAGCCTCATCGGACAGTCTGTTCTGATTGAGCCCCACAACTTATCCATTAAGCACCTAGCACATAAATAAATGGTCAATAAATAATTGCTGAATATACATTTTTGTAGAGTTTTGAGGTGAAATAACTCAGAATATTTCTCAAATACTAGTTTTAGCTTGAAAGTCAAATATCTTTTTTCTGATGCCAGCACATGGCTTGGTGGTTAAGGCACTGAATTCTCACATGGCCCATTGCTGTTTGCGTCCCAGCCCCATGGCCTTGAAAATCACACTGGGAATGTATGTCTGTGCCCAAAATTCCAGAGGAGAAGGGATTGCAGCATAGCCACCCTCCCTAGGGAGTGATTTTTCACTTTCTCTCCGTCTCCAGTGAGCGGGGAGAGCTCACACTCTATAAAAACCTAAGGAAAAACAAGACAATAATTCTCTTTCTTCTAATGATACTAAGTTGTTTCTTAAAATTACCTTGGAAAGGATGAAACTCAGTTTATTTGTGTATTTCTAACACGAAGAGCATTTTAACTATAAGTAGCATTATGAACTTTCAGGTTATGTAAAAAAGAAAAATACAGGAAACTAGAACCATGAACTGTAATCGGTATTTTAACACAGTTCTACCAGTACTGCATCATCTTATGAAAAGTCGACTAAAAAAGGGCCGTGTAGCTGTGGAAGCTAAAATTGTTCTTGTGTTGGCAGCATTTAAAGACACACATGCATGCACATGCACACACGTACAGAGTCTCAGGCACATGGACATACATTCCAGACTTTATTTCCGTTGTTAAGAATATGTTGCTCTATGGGCCAGCAGGTAGCTGGTAGTTAAGGTGCTGGACTCCGATATGGCTGATGGCAGTTCAAGTCCCAGACCTGGTGGCTTGTACTCTCACTTTTCCTTTCTCTCTCTCTCTCTTTTTAAATGTACATTGCTTTAGTTATGTGCCATGACTACAGACCGGCATCTGGGTAAGTAAGTGTAAGGGGCAGGCCTTACAAGACACAGAGCTCACAACCGGGACAAAGGTCAGAAATGAATGCACCTTGGATGTTACTGCCTGTCTAAACACAGTTAGGGCTCCTCCCTCTGGCCTTTGTTCTGATATTACCTCCATCAGACACCTGCCACCCCTCCCTGCTTTATAAATATTACAGGTCACAGAAACTATGTAGGACCTAACATTTGTGGAGGGACGACAGAAACACAATGTTTGGTATATACTTTTTCTCCAGAAAAGGAAAGCAGATCATTTTAACTTTGTTTTGCATATGCTTTAACTTCATATTGTAGGTGACTCAGCTCTTCTTAAAATACATATAACTATATTAAGATGAATTCAGGCTGATTAATTTATATTTAACACAATTGATTTTCATATATCAAAAAATAATTTTAAGATAATTAATTTTTAGCTGAAATGAATAGAGGCTAAGGTCTCAAATATTTTTCCAAAACTAGAGATCTAAACTTCAGTAGGATAATTTTCCAATTAACATTTTGTTTTGAATTTTACATGGAGAATACTCAATTATTAACCTAGAAAAAAAGAAATCTTGTTACTGAGAATTTGACTTTCTACATATGGAAACAATAGGAAACTGATATCTAAATTTTTGGGTTTGACATTGTGTATTAAGTGGGCATTTTTAAACTAATAGTCTCTCTTAAAAGGATCAGCCATTAAAGCTTAATGTTTCATCAGACAAAGCTCTTAGAGAAGGTACAAAGTACAGGACAATCACCTGTATTTTATGTAAGTCAATAAATGAAAAAAGACTACATAAGCTGGTTATACCACTTGACTAAGAAAAAATAAGTTTATGCCTTTCAGTGGATGACTATGTTAAGGCTTACCTAATTCTAAGAATGCACAGAATTTTTAAAATTTAAAATTTTTCATGATTTTCTTACATAGCAGTCATGGCATGAAACAAATGAATCTCTTTATAAATAATATCTAATGGGGGGACCAGCAGGTGGCATGGTGGTTAAGGTGCTAGACACTCCCACACGGTCGGCTGCGGTTCAAGTCCCAGACCTGGTGGCTTGCGTTCTTACTTTCTCTGTCTCTCTCTGGTCAAATTAAAATAAATGAATGAATAAATAAGTTAAATAATTCTTTTAAAAACAAAACAAAACAAATAGTATCTAATGGCTGAAAAAAATGGAAAATCTCGACTGCCATGCATTAAACTATATGCATTGAATAATGGACATAAGAAAGCTCTGTGTATAGTGTGTAAGCTTTATGTACATAAACACAAATGTCCCGTGCACTGACTATAAAACTACAGTACAACATTCCCAGACAGTCACAATGCTGTCTTGATTTTCTGTTTCTACAAAGATTCTGTTTATCTTGAGGTTTTTTTTTTTTTTTTTCGAGACATTTTTGCTATAATGCGAGAAATCACCCCCCAGGGAGAATGACCACACCACAATCCCTTCTCCTCCATTCTCCTTCCAGGATCTTGGGCACGCATGCACACGTTCCTGGTGTTAGTTTTAAGCGGCCGGGTATGGGACTCAAACTGTAGTCAATCACATGGGAGCCCAGTGATGTAACCATTATGCTATCTGTTGGTCCCATACCTTGAGTTTTTAATTTAAAAACTGTAGTCAATCACATGGGAGCCCAGTGATGTAACCATTATGCTATCTGTTGGTCCCATACCTTGAGTTTTTAATTTAATTTAATTTATTTTGGAGAGTATTTGCTACAGGACGCGGGGCACTCGCTCAAAAGACAGACAGAAACAGAGAGAAAGTGAGAAATCACCCCCCAGGAGAGATGGCCACACCGCAATTCCTTCTCCTCCATTCTCTCGGGATCTTGAGCATGCACATACATGGGCCCGGCATGAGTTTAAGCCACCGATTCTGGGACTCGAACCGCAGTTGACTACGTGGGAGTCCAGTGACATAGCCATTATGCCAACTGTTGGTCCCTCATACCTTGAGTTTTTAAAATGAGTATTCTAACTGATGCTGATTTTAAAAAAGAATTATTTAATTTCATTTTTTTTGGGGGGGGGATATTTTTACTATAGGGTGTGTGTGCTCACCAGAGATACAGAGAGAGACCAAAGTGAGAAATCAACCACCTCCACCAACCACCCCTCCCCAGGGAATGGCCATGCCGTAATTCCTCCTCTTCCGTTCTTCTTCTGGGATCTTGGGCACTCACTTACATGCACCTGGCTTGAGTTTGAAGTCACTGGGTCCAGGACTTGAACCGCGGTCAGACATGTGGGAGTCCAGCAACATAACCTCTACTCCATCTGGTAAACCTGAAGCTGATTTAAAAAAAATTTTTTATATGCACACACACACACACACACACACACACATGCACACTTTCTCTTTCTGCACAATTCTCCCATTTGGCATTTTTGTAGGGAGTTCTAAACTAATCATGAATTTAAAACCAAATATTAAATCTCAGGAGAACAAACCTACAGAATATTTTATAGCTTAATTTTGTTATCTGTTTTATCTTTAAAATGATTATGTTTTCTCTTTGAAATTATTTTGAGGGTAATTCAGCAGTACATTGGGGGGGAACCACGTTGGTTTAATTCCCTGATATTTTCATCATTTAGCAGCAAATTAAAACACACAAGAACTACTTATCTTAGTTTGTGAAAATAAGAGCACTATTTTTATTGATTGGGAAATACAAACATTTAATTACTTTTTAATATCTAAGTTTCATATTTTAAGAAATGAAATCCAAATAAATATAAAAATTGTATAATATTTTGAGGTAGAAATGTAACTATATATGCAAATGTCTGTCAGAATTCTGGAGAAAGGTGTTATGAAAATGTATATCAAGAGTAAAGTAATAAAATCTCAAAAATCAGTGTTTAAAACTACTTGAATATTTTTATGGCACATTTTGTAATAAACACAAATTTTAATAGTTCAAAAACTTTTTAAAAACATTTTATAATGCAGATCCTAGGCTTATTATTCGGATGATGAAACACCTTAATGGGAATTTTTGGAGCTATAAATATGATGGTTCTACATGAATAATATCATCTATGCCTTCCTTTTCTTTCTTTTATGTGCATTTTTTTTTGCCCCTTTTGACATAAGACATACATGCCTTTAACCCCCTTTTTGATGGGATTGTTATAAAGGTGAGACTCTATTATATTTGGATTTTTCTAACTTTAATTCTAGTAAAGCTCTAGCTATTTTATTGTCATTTGTATATATATTTTAAAAAAGAATGACTTAACTTTATTCATTTTAATTTGACCAGAGAGGGAGAGAGAGAGAGAAAGAGGGAAAGTGAGAAAGCAAACCAGCAGGTCTGGGCTCGAACCACAGTCGGCCATATGGGAGTTCAGTGCCCTTAACCACCATGCCACCTGCTGGCTCTGGCATTTATAATTCATAAGCATACACTTATGTGACAATAGAACGTGAAAATATCAAGTGGTTACATACTTTATAGACTAAAGAAAATTATGTTACTTAACAAAGTATTAGAAATTCATCAGGATTTTTTTTTTCGTGGAGAGGTTTTTGCTATGGGGCGCGTGCGCTCGCCAGAGAGACAGAAAACAAAAAATCACCCCCCAAGGGGTTGGCCACATGCAATACCTTCTCCTCCATTCTCCTCTTGGGATCTTGGGCACACACGCGCGCGCCTGGCATGAGTTTAAACCGCCAGGTCTGGGACTTGAAATGCGGTCAACTACATGGGAGCCCAGCAACATAGCCATTATGCTAACTGCTGATCCCAGGATTTTAAAATTTTCTGCAAGTAAAGATCCTCCAACCTTACCTGATTGTGCTTTTAAGTGTTGCGCAGTATAAAATAGGATACCGTCAGCAGCAAGAGGCTGAAACTGCAATTGAATGTGTGTCTCTTTTCGAATACAAAAGGGAGCAAAAGACATCCAGGATAATTCATTGCTTCTGAAAGATGGATCACTTATAGATAAAGCTAAAAGAGAAAGAGAAAACTCTGAGTTATATACTGAATTAAAAAAAATTACTCATAAAACTGCTTACATATTTTTGTAATTTAAGAAAGTTAACTCTTGTCTTCCAAGAGTTAACTGTAGGTAAATATATATACCTTGGTAACTTTGTGAGTCTAGTCCTGAGTGTAGTCCTGCTATCTTTAGACTTTTATAATGGGGCCAGGGTGTTTTCAGGTCTCTATTAACTTTTGTCTTTCACATACCTCTTGCCTCCACCCATGTGCATCCTCCCTCACTATCAAAATCTCTCACCAGAGTGGTTCATGTGTTACTGTAGATGAACCTACGTTGAGACATTATAATCACCCAAGGTCCATGTTTATGTACTTTTATACCATTTATTTTGTGGTGTACGTTTTATGGATTTTTGATAAGTGTATAATGACATGTATCTGCCATTACAGGATCATACAGAATAGTTTTTATTGATTTAAAAAAATCATCTGTGCTCCACCTGTTTGACTGCCCCCATCTAGCCCATAGCAAACACTGATCATTTTGCTGTCTACATAGTTTTGCTTTTTCCAGAGTACAGGTTGAAATGAAACTGTCTCTCTTTCTCGCTCTGGTGAGCACATGCATCCTATAGCAAAAAAAAAAAAAAAAAAAAAAAAAAAAAAAGTGCTCAAAGCATCTATTTAGACTAAGTTTTGTGGTGGTACCTATTTGGCTTTACTTTTTTACCTTGACTGGTTTGAATAGCTTGGAGGGGGTCTCAGGAAAAGAGCAGTGTAATGAGAGGGATGTGTGTTTCCAAGTAGGGATTGTTGTCATAGTTTCTGCTTAAACCATTATTGGTACTGGGTCAGTGCAAAAGTTGAGAATTATCTGTGCACGTGTGAGCTTTTTATAAAATAATTTACTTCCTAAACAGTGCTTTTCCAAATAAATGATACATACTAAACAATATATAAAGGTCACATTCTAAAAATCAAAAGAAATGGATTTCACTAGTAAGTCTAGTAATGTATGTCTTGAGAAAATAATCAGTACATACTATTTCTTTACTTAAATAATGAGAAAGGCTTCAGCTCTAATAGCTTTTTATTTGGTTAAATATTCAGCAATAGAAAGTACTGGAATAATTAAATTTTCTAATAATGATACATGGTCAAAATAATGGTGCATAATATTATTTCAAAAAGAGGTAAATTTTTATTTACCAGGCTTCAAAGATAAACTGGAACAGAAAAAATGATGTTCTGTTTGATTAAAATGTTTCTTTTATGGATTAAAATAAAAAGTCAAGGCAAACATTCAGGTGGACATAATCAACTGCATACTCACTGAGATATACTCAATCATTTCTTGTATGTTCACCAACTCCTGGAAATGACCACTTTGTGGTAAAAATATGCCACGTGCATTTTGAACTATAAATGAATGCTTCTAGATTTAATGATCATTGTTGGCCCTCCCTAGCCCAACATAGGCTAAGATTTGTGTTGTATTCACTAGATTCCCAGAAGTAGAATGAAAGAATATTGGCTGCCTGACAGAGATATAAAGGCAAAAGTAAACAAAAATTATTTATGCTCCCATCTTTGCGAATAGAAATAGTGAGTAAACAAAATAAATGTATGATGGGCCAGCAATGGCTTGTGGCTAAGGGGTCCCACCTAGCCAACTGCATAGTTAAAATTCTGTACCAGGCAGCTTGAGGAACATGACAAGTACATGTGTGTGTGTGCCTCGAGTCCTGACAGGACGGAGAAATGGATGAGTAGGGATCATGGCACGACCGCACTCCATTGGAGAATTATTTTCTCCCTCTTCCTCTTTATGTGTCTCTCTGGTGAGCACACAAACCCTCTGGCAAAATTAAATAAACGAACAGATGATGTGTTAGATTCTCATGCATTCTAGACAGGAAAAGTGAATGGAAATAAAAGAGTTTGTGCATGTGAAGTCTGGAAAGACCTTACAAGGATTGGTATTTGAGTAAAGAACTCTGGGACATAAACAGTTGAACTATGTGAATTTCTGAAGAGAAAAGGAATAACAAGTGCGGAGGCTCCTGGGTGTTAAGGGTTCTTCCATTACCAAGAAACAGAAAGACTGCTGTGACTGGAGGGACATTAAAGAAGGAGAGAGTTTTAATAAGTAGTATCAGAGAGGTTATGAAGACCAGGTAACTTGTCAAGAACATTGAATTTTTTCCTACTGGGAAGCTAACTTATTAGCTTGCCACATTTTCATAAAAATAGCAGAAGATGGGACCAGCAGGTGGCATGGTGCTTGAGGTGCTGGACTCCCACATGGCCGACTATGGTTCGAGTTTCCCTGTGACTTGCTTTCTCCCTTTCCTTCTCTCTCTCTTTCCACCTCTCTCTACTGAGCACGCAGGCTCTGTAGCAAATTTAAAAAATAATAATGAAAATAAAGTTAAATAATTTAAAAAATAATAGAGGACAAACTGCTGGGTAAAAGAGATAGAAGATAGTTTATTATAGCATTAGCAGTGGCTAGAGTATCAGCAATTTTGAATGAGTTCTATGCCCTTCAATTTTCTATGTGTAATGCAAAAAGGACCAAGTGGTGATTTACATGCAGTGGGTTACTTGAAAAAAGTCTGAGCGTAGAGATCTAAATTTTTATTATGGACAGTGAACATGCCTGCTTTTTGCTCCAAATAGAGAGGAGATCCCCATCTTTCCAGGAAGTAAGCAAGATCAAGACTTTCTGTTCCAAAGCAACGTGTCATCTTTCTTCTGAGGTTGTTTTCTACATAAGCATACTTGAAAGCAATCCAGAATAAAGGCAGCCAAACCTTCTGCTCAAAAGTTGTGCAGAAACATGAGAGACCAGTGGAAAATGGCCTCTATGTACCTTGATGGCTATAACATCCACCTTGAAGACTATGTTTTAGAGAGTGAGATGGGAAAGCACTGGCAAGTTTTGAGCATAGAATGTTATGGTATGACTTAACAATATCATTTGGTCACTGTGCTGAGAGCAGAGTGATAAATGCAAGGGTGGTGCACCTGCTGAGAGATTATTACCATAATACTAGTAAGAGATAATGGTGACTTGGATCAGGAAAATAGCAATGGAGATAGTGCAAAAGTCATATTTCAAATAAACTTTGAAAGTAGAGCTGACATTTCTTTAAAGATCACACATGGGTCAGGAAGAAAGGGGACTCAAGGATAACTACAAGGTATTGTTGTGAGAAACTGGAAGGATGATGCCATTCACTAAATTGGGGAAGATTATGTAAGAAACACATTTTTTTGGAGAAGATGTGGAGCTCAGGTTGGACACATGAAGGATGACTGTTAGATTTTTAAGGGGATAGTTGAGTAGGCTGTTGTATGATCTGGCATTTACTAACAGGTCAAGTATCAGAGATTAGTAAGGAATAAAGATTTAAATAACACGATCAAAAAGGGTGATATAATGATTAGAGAAAACAGAGCACTTAACTTCCTAGCATGCATTATTGTCAAAAATACTTAACATATTTACAAATAGTTACCACATACTGGACCTAAAACAAGCTTTAATAAATACCAAGGGATTGCTATTATATATTATTTGCACAAACCTATGACTCAGAAGAAAAACAAGCTAACTCTGCCTGCCTATTAGAACAGCACTCATGATTATTGGTTTAATCTCTATCTTTGAGATTTTTGTTTTAATTTGGTTTTTGTTTACACTATGTTTGCTGTGTTTTAAAAGATCATTAGGGACCAGCAGATGGTGTAGTGGTTATGTACTGGACTCCCACACAGTTGACCACAGTTTGAGTCCTGGACCAGTGGCTTGAAACTCAGGCTGGGTGTGTGTGCACATGCCCAGATTCCTGAAAGGAGAATGGAGGATAAGGGATTGCTGCATGGCCACCCCCCTGAAGGGTGATTTCTTGCTGTCTGTCTCTGTCTCTCCAGCGAGTGCATGTGACTGATAACAAAAATCTGTCTTAAAAAAAAAAATCATTTGGCCCAATAGAAAAATGGTAGGTAAATTGTTAGAAGTGCATATAAGAAGATATGTATAATGGGGAAAAAAATTTTATTCACTTCCTTTTTGTGGTTGGAGATAGGAGAGAAAGGAAAGGTAGGAGGAGCATCCACCACCTAGTGGGAGCTGATGGACTCCAACACTGGTTGACTATGTGAGAGTCCAGCGACATAACCATTACACATCTGCTGGTCCCCATTCGATTTCTTTGAAGACCCATTTGAGGACTTTTTTTGGAATCGCAGGTGTGGCCCAGGCATGGGGTAATTTTTCTCTGCCTTCAGTGGGTTTCCGTCTTTGCGAGTGGTTTTTCGTCTTTTTTTTTTTTTTTTTTTGGAGAGATTTTCGCTAGAGGGCGCGTGCGCTCGCCAGACAGACAGAGACATTAGAGACAGAAAGCGAGAAATCACCCCCCAGGGGGGATGGTCACGCCGCAATCCCTTCTCCTCCATTGTCCTCTCGGGATCTTGGGCACGCATGCACACGCGCCCGGCGTGAGTTGTAAGCCACCGGGTCCGAGACAAGAACCGCGGTCGACTACGTGGGAGTCCAGCGACATAGCCATTACGCTAACTGCTGGTTCCCTTTCGTCTTTAGACATAAGATTCACATCATTCAGCTCTTTCAGTCATGGGACCTCACTTCATTCTTCTATGTCATTTGGTGGTAGTGGGATGGGCAACTTAAAATTATATCAACTTCTACTAAAATAGTTAATGGCAGAAAAATCACCACAAAGACAATCATCGAGAATGGTCAAGAAAGAGTCCAAGTGGAAGAAGACAGCTTTTTCAAGTTCTTGACGATAAATGGTAAGGAGCAGCTGCTGCACTTGGGTGATAAATACTTCAACACTGGCCTTTAGCAGAAATGTTACACCTGCAGTATCACCGTTTGTGGATTGATAGGAACAGTTGATGAAGATTTTAAATGAACTCAACTTTCAGTATAATTGTACTTAATCCAAAGTATTTATAAGCGGCTCATCCAAGTCCCTATTTGTTAGAGACTTTTGAATTTGTGTGGATCACATCATAGGACTTTTATTTTCCTTTAAAATTATAAATCTCTCTTTGCACTTTGCTTTTTTATTAAATGTCATCCAAGTGAGCTGCAACTCTTGTGTGTGTAAAATGAGATTATAACTAACACCAGCATGGATTTGCTCTCCATTGTGTTTGAGATGTGAGCCAAACAGTGTCAGCCTTCTAGGAAGTGGTCATCGCCAGGGCGGGCCTTCCTCTGTTTTTCAATATTTAGTAGTGAAAGATTTAATGCATTAATGGTAGTACATTTCTGGTTTAATGTAAATTAGAGATATTTTCTAGTCGTGAAGGAATTCTGGCACTTAGTAAGTTTTGACAATTGTTTATGTAATGTTAAGCTTAGGTTTAAAAACATAAAGCTGGTTAACTGGGACTTTGTCATTTGCTTTAAAAAATAAATGCGAATGTGTTTGATTCATTCAAAAAAATTTTTTTAAATAATGTAGTTTGAAATTATTTTAAACTCATGGGAAAGTTACCGTAATAAAAACTCCCATTTTTCCTTTATCTAAACTCTCCAATTATTTTGATTTTATTGCATTTTCTTGTCTCCTTATCTTTGTTTATCTCTTTCAGTCCTCCTCTCCCTTCCTTTGTCCCTCTCTCACTCTTTTCTTTATTCCCTGTCAGTATGGGTTTATCATTTTTATTTGGTGAGTTGTATTAATTTCATACTTACTATGTTTCTCAGATTCTCTGTGAATTTGCAAGTTGGGTCCCCTCAAGTTGGTTCCTTTCTCCTTTTTTATAAACTTTTAAGAGATTTATTTTTGTATTTAATTCCATTTGTTGTTATTATTTTTTAATTTGACCAGAGAGAGAGAGAGAGAGAAAGGGAAAGCAAGAAGGCAAGCTGCCAGGTCCAGGACTCAAACCAAGGTCAGTCATGTGAGAATCCTGTGCCTTTAACCACAACAATACCTGCCAGTCCTGGTTCCTCTGTCCTTTTATCTTGGGTAGTTTTTGTAGGAAACAGACTATGGGTAGAACTTTCTATTTAGGAAGTTTATTGGAGAGTGCTTTTGGAAACACCCGTCAGAGAGTGAAGGCAGCAGGAGGGAGAATTTGGCAGCTGATTTCATAGGGTGCTCTGGAGTTAGGTTACTTGAAATAAGTAGCCCTCAATGACTTCCAAGTTGGGGAAAGATGAGCAGTCCTTGGAGGCACCCCCCTCTTGCCATCACCTCCACATCAGACAGTCTTGGATTCAGGCTATTACTGGGAAGGAGGTCTAACCTTAGACAAGGCAGCCGCTTTGGTCTTGGGGAGGTATTTAATTTTGAGTTTTCTAAAGGCAATATACCTAATAGTTAAAGGACTGAATACCTCCATTCTGAAAGGAGGGGTAGGTGGGTGGGGATCTGCATTAAAAGGATCATGATTGACTTTGTTGGTACCAAATTTACTTTAAGGATTAGAAAGTAAACTTCCTTTAAAAAAAAATTGTCAGAGGGCATGTGTACTCGCTAGAGAGAGAGAAAAAGAGAAAGCACCTTCTATAGCGGATAGTCATGCTGCAATTCTTTCTCCTCCATCTCTCCCTCTTTTTGGGATTTTGGGCACACATGCACACATGTCTGACATGTTTTTCAAGTTTCCAGGTCTGGAACTTGAATTCATAGTCGGCCATGTGAGAATCTAGCTACCTTTACCACCACACCTCAGGGCTGACCCTAAAGTAAACATCTTAACTTTCTTGCTATAACACTAAGATTACAGGAAAATTTTTAGAACTTCTGAAACCACCATAACTTTCAAAAAGATCTCTATAGGTAATAAAGCATAATTCTAATTAGACTAAAATGCTGTATATTCCGGATGTTACTATGAGACCCTGCCTTTTTTGTTTTCAAAATACCTTGTCTGAGGTGATGCACATAGGCTGGCACCTCCCATTTCTCTCATTGGTTTGAAATTCTTTTTTAGAAAATTCTATTTATTTATTAATTTAAATTTTTTTTTAATTTTAAAATTTATTTATTTTTTTTTGCCAGAGGACATGTGCTCTCACAGCAGCGAGAGAAAGTGAGAAAGAGCATGTCCACCCCCATCCCACCCACCCCCCCCAATAGGGAATGATCTCACCACAATTCCTTCTCCTCCATCTCCCTCCTTTTGGGATTTTGGACACACACACACACGCACCCAGAGTGTTTCTCAAGCTGTAGGGACTGGTACTCAAACTGCACAATTGGTAATGTGGGATCCAGCTGCTTCAACCACCATGCCATGAGCTGATCTCTTAAAATTAATTTTAATTTTAATTATTATTATTTTAAAATTATTCATTATTATTATTATTATTTTACAGATTAGCTCTATAGGATGCATGTGCTCACCAGAGAGACAGAGAGATAGACAGCGAGAAATCACCCCCCAGCAGGGATGGCCTGCCACATCCCTGGCCTGTCTCTTCTCCGACATTCTTCTCTTGGGATTTTGGGCACACATGCACATGCACCCAGCGTGAGCTTTGAGTCACTGGGTCTGGGACTCTAACTGCGGTCAACTATGTGGGAGTCCAGCGCCATGACCGTTACGCCATCTGCTGGTCCCTAATTTTAATGATTTGTTATTAACACAATAGCTTTATGTATTTGTGGGATGCAATGTGATTTTTCAGTTTAAAAATACAATGTGTAGTGATTAAATTAGGATAATTAGTATACCCATCATCTTTAGCATTTGTCACACATTGTGTTAGGAACATTCAAAATCCTGATTTTTAGTTACTCTGAGATATATAGTAAATTGTTGTTTCCTATATTCATCCTACTGGATTTTATAGCACTAGAGATTGTTTCTCTTACCTATCTGTAATTTTGTTTTCATTAATCCATAACCCTTTATCCCGCCACTTCCTAACCTTCCTAGGCTCTACTAGTCCTTCTACATCTCATTACTTCCATGAGGTCAATTTTTTTTTTCAATTTCCAAATAAGTAAAAACATGATATTTCTCTTTCTGTGCCTTTTTTATTTGACTTAACATAAATTCCTTTAGGCTCACCCATTTAGCCTCAAATGCTAAATTTTATTCTTTTTAATGGCCAGATAATATTTCATTTTGTATAGATACCAATCTACTTTATTCATTCATTTATTGATGGAAATGTAGGTTGATTCTATCTTGGATAATGTGAATAATGCTGCAGTAAACTGTGTTGTAGATATCTTTGTAACATACTGATTTCTTTTCCTTTGGATATGTGCCTAGTAGGATTGCTGGGTCGTATGGAAATTCTATTTTTAGTCTTTGGGAAACCTCCATACTGTTTTCCAAAATAACTATACTAATTTAAAGTTTGAGATGCTTATAACAAGAGCTTTGTGTTCAATGATTTCAGTGTTCTTTGTTCTTAGATAAAGGATGGATCTATTTAATATATAAGATTGGTGGAGAGCTATTAAGTTGTTGGGAAAGTCATGATGTCTTTTTCTATGTAAAAATATGTCTTGACTTTCCTGATAACCCAGTATGTTAAATATTGGACAGCCTAGTAGGTTGTGCCTTTCACTCTGCTACTTTTGGCTTTTTTCAAGATCACACTGGGCATCAGTGAACAAGACTAGGGAAGGGTCTTTCTTGTGTGTGCTGCAGTTGTAGCTATCTCTCTGTTAGCTAATGTTCAGGATCTATTTTAAATGGATTGAAATAATGCATAGATAGTTGATACCTTTTACTGCTGAATAATTATTTTGTACATTAAGTTTTTGTGGCTTACAATAGGGTAATAAAAATTTTTATGTCTTTTGGATGTGAATAGTTTTGCCTATGGAAGCAGATAGAAGCTACAAATAAGACTTCAAAGGGACTCTGCATCAGTAAGTAATATCTATTATCACGAAATTACCTGCCAAACATTTCCTCTATTGTTCACTCTAAGGTGGGATTTGGAAAAGGTCCAGGTTTTCCAGTGACTCATACACAGTTGTTCTGATAGTGAATCATCTTTGGGAGACTTTACTAATCAAAATAGGTTAATTAAGAAGAAAACACCAAAATCACTCTTTCTAGGTAATTGACCTACTGGGTTTTGGCCAGTAAGTAGCCTCAAGGACAGTCAGTTGAAGAGGTTATTTCAGAAGGGATAATTTTCTTAGAAAAGTAACATATAATAATTCAGGTGACATCCAAATTACACATGCTTCACTTATGACCATCACTTTCATGACCTTATTTATTACAGAGAAATTAATAGTGTATGTATTCACCAATGTTTAAAAACTGCAGTATATGAGGCCAGCAGGTAGCATGGTGGTTAAAGGTGTCAGACTCCCACACGGCCGACTGTGTTTTGAGTCCCAGACCTGGCGGCTTGCTTTCTCACTTTCCCTCTCTCTTTCTCACTCTGTCCCTCTCTGGTCAAATTAAAACTATAAATAAATTAAATTAAATAAAATAATTCTTAAAAACAGAACTGCAGTATTGATTGGCAACAGGCCAGCACCATCTATTGAAAAAGAATATAGGATGAACTGATTAGTGAAGTGGAAACATCCAGATTGCAATGCTATATCATCAGATTTATGGGATCCATAGATTTCTAAAACAAACAATATTGTGAGTGAAGATATTAAGTCTCTTCAAAGCACCTAAGAACAGGTGATATGGAAAATCAGAAGACGTTTTACTTGTGAATGAAAGATTACTTCAAGGGAGCACAGTTTGGTGTAATATCAAAGATCAAAAGAAAGATTTGAGGACTTGTCATGGTGTTTTTGAGAGGGCTGGACTTGGTAGGAGACACTCAGAAGGTTGCTTACTTTTTTCCTATGATTGCCCTTCAGATATGTCTGTGGGTTCTTCTATTCTCGTACCTGGTGATATCTTGAGTAAATCCCTTCCCATTTTGATAATTTTCAGGATTCAGTGAAATGTTCTCATTTTCAGATCTCACATGGGTGGCTGTGCAGTTTGAGTCCTGGATCCAGTGGCTGGACACATGTGCGTGCATGCCCAAGATCCCAGGAGGAGAATGGTGAAGGAATTGTGGCATGGCCATCCCCACCCTCCCTTTCTGGTAAGTGCCCTTGCCTTATAATAAAAACTAAAAACAGGGGCTGGCAGGTGGCATGGTGATTTAGGTGCTGGACTCCCATATAGCTGACTGAGATTCAAGCCCCAGACCTGGTGGTTGGATTTTTCAGTTTTTCTTTGTCTTTCTCTGGTTAAGTTAGAAAATAATAAAAATTAAATCAAAAAATTCTTTTTAAAATTATTTAAAAAATAAAAACTAAAACAAACAAAAAGAAATCCCTTTCCATTTGAATCAAGCCTCAGTCTTTTACCTAGGTCTAAACTTTTATCTCTTCTCTCGGCTCAGATCTGACCCAAGCTTGAAAGCTGCAGTAGAGAAGTTGGAGCAGTGATGTAGGGTTTTGCTATTTGTGGTTGTCCTTGCTTTTTCTCCTTTATCTTCCGCTGTGTTGCTTTTGGCTTTTTCAGAGTCACATGGGAATCAGTGATAAAAAGACAAGGGAAGGGTCTTCCCTGTGGGCTGCTGTTTGTAGCTCTCTCTCAGCAAGCTAACGTCCTCTGTCATGGTGGATGTTCTTTTGGAAATTTGAATGTCCTTAAACACCCCACTGGTACCCCCAAAGTTCTCGATAAGGCTGATGGTTCTGGCTGGACCTTTTATGAACCCCACTCAGCGTCTGCTCTTATGAAATGCCTCCAGTTTCTTTCTGTTTGAGATAGCTTATCTTTTTGGTCAAGGTTCTTTCAAGGTGAAACATGCCTGCTTATCTTGGTTGTGCCCCTGTGGCTCTTTCCTTGTGTTCTGTGGAAGGGCACCTCTCCTCTCCAGACACTCTGCTTCTAGCCTTGCCATTAGGGAAAGCTTCAGTCAGCCTCTTGAATTCGGGTCTCTTTGGGTGTGGGTCAGGCACTGGTCTTCCTTCACTCCATGGGAAACAGATTTGCTATTCCTGGAATCTCTTTCTCCCATGCTCTTCTCTGGTTTCATAGCTAATGTGAGCTCAGCAAAAACTGACAACGCAGGGAAGGAAATTCTACTCCTTTCTGACAAAGGCTCTCATATTTCATATAAGTATTTTTTTATGTTTTTGATGATGATATTTTATTTTTCATAAAAATATAATTGTACAATGCTGTTCAGAGAAAGAAAATTTTTTTCAATGCCCCAGAATACCATGTGGCTTAATAGTAATCTTCTTCCTTTTAAAAACTAAATATGTAATTGATAATATGAAAGTGATTTCTATGAAATATAGCATTTATGTTCTAAAATTTTCCTTGCAAAGGTAAGTCTAGTTTAAACCTGTATTTTTTTTGCAGTTAGCGAAGTCAAATGTTAATGTTATGATAAAATCATAATGTTATGATAAAATTCATATCACTGTTTACTAGCTAATTGACATTATATATCAGTATCACCATTTAGCCTTTTATTTTATCTTCATATGAGTACTTCTTGATACCATTCTCACTTATTTGGGGATAATCCCATCCCTTTTCCTACTGCAAACAATCTTCTTCAAAAAAAGTTCCCTTTTTGTGAAACAATTTTCTCATTTCCCTGTATCTTTTCTTTCTCCCTCCCTCCCTCCCTCCCTCCCTCCCTCCCTCCCTCCCTCCCTCCTTCCTTCCTTCCTTTCTTCCTCTCTCTCTCTCTCTCTCTCTCTTTTTAAATGTTTTGCCATAGGGCTTATGTGCTTGCTAGAGAGAGACAGACAGGGAAAGTGAGAAATCACTCCCAAAGGGGGATAGCCACACTCAATCCCTTCTCTCCCATTTTCCTCTTTGGATTTTGGGTGTTCATACACATGTGCCCTACATGATTTTCAAGCTGCCAGGTTCGAGATTTGAACTTCGCTATTGGCCATGTGGGATCCAGCCACCTTAACCACTACACAACTTGCTGATCTCTCTATATCTTTTTTTCTTCTTTTTTTGGAGAGGTTTTTGCTATAGGGCGTGTGCGCTCGCCAGACAGACAGAGACAAAGAGATAGAAAGCAGGAAATCACCCCCCCAGGGGGGATGGCCATGCCGCAATCCCTTCTCCATTCTCCTCTCGGGATCTTGGGCATGCACACACACGCGCCCGGCGTGAGTTTTAAGCCACCGGGTCCGGGACGCGAACCATGGTCGACTACGTGGGAGTCCAGAGACATACCAATTACGCCAACTGCTGGTCCCTATATCTTTTTGATTTTAGAGGTTTTTTACCTTGTGCCACATGCACTGGGGTGTGTGCACGTGCACATGCACGTGCATGAGAGAGACAGTCAGAGGGAAAGTGAGAAATCACCCACTGGAGGTATGGCCCTGCCATAATCCCTTCTCTTCCGTTCTCCTCCTGAGATCTTGGGCATGCATACACATGCGCCTGCATGAGTTTGAAGCCACGGGGTCCGGAACTCAAACTGTGGTCGGCCGTGTGGAAGTCCAATTACATAACCGCTATACCACCTACTGGCCCCTCTCTATATTTTTAATATAAGCTGGGAATGGGTACCAGCAGATGGTGTAATGTTTATGTCACTAGACTCCCACATAGTTGACTGTGATTTGAGTTCCAGGCCTGGAAGCTTAAAATTCACACCGGTGCATGTGTGTATATGCCCAAAATCCCAAGAGGAGAATGGAGGAGAAGGAACTGCAGCATGACCATCTCCCTCATGGGTGATTTCTCACTTTCTGTCTCGCCATCCCTCTCTGTCTCTTCAGTAAGTGCATAGGCCCTATAGGAAGAGTTTATCTTAAAATATCTATCTATCTACCTATCTATCTATCTATCTATCTATCTATCTGTCTACCTACCTACCTATCATCTATCTAATGGGTTAGGAATAGATGATGGGTCAAGAGTGCCACCTCTAGACACCTTCCATATGGATTGACTGTCACCACTTGTCACTCAGTGTGATGCCCCTGCGATCCATCTGAGTCACTGTACGATTCAATAGTGTATTCCTTTTATTTCCTGAGTAGCAGTCTAGGTATGGATCCATCAATTCATTTAACCACTCATCCATTGAAGGACGTTTGTATTGTTTGCAGTTTTTGGCTATTATAATAAAGTTGCTATAGCCATTCATGTACATATTTTTGTGTGGATGTAATTTTTAATTTCTTTGGTATCGTAAAGATAGAAGAGGTGTGATACGTTTTCTCACTCATTGCAGTGCTTATGGCTATTACTCCTTTTTATTTAAAAAAAAAAGCATTAAAAAAAAGCAGACATTTATTTCATCAAATTTATCTGATGCAGAAGTCTTTAGAAATGAAAATCCAAGGACTTGGAGAAAACTGTTTTTATGCTTAGGAAGAATTGGCAGTCATGTAGAGATGTAATTGAACAAAAGGCATAATCTCATGGTAATGGGTGGGGAAATCCAGTAATTCATGTTTGTTTCTTCTCAGGTGTGGGGCAGGACCTCCTTGGAGTTAATTTTATAGCTTTCTATAAGAGAAGATAAGTCAGAGAATTTATGCCCAGCTCCTACACAGAAAAATGAGGGAAGGTTAGAAAATATTTCTAGAATTTATGGCTTACACAGAAGAGAGGGGTTCTAGTTTCTGTGAGAAGCCCTGGAAAAGGAGAATTGTGGTTTCTATGAGGAAAGAAGGAGCAGGAAATAGGAGGGCAGAGGAAAGTCAGAGAGGACATGGTTCTGAGGCTGCTTCTAAAGCCTTCCAACCTCCTTTAGTTCAAAGTACTCAGCGTACCAGGCTAGCAAGTGGCATGGAAGCTAAAGTGATAGATCCCACATGGCTGACTGTGCAGTTTGAGTCTTGGACCCCGTGGCTTGAAAATCATGCCATGTATGTGTGTGCCCAAATCTTGAAAGGAGAATGGATTATGGCATGGCCATCTACCCAGGGCTTGATTTTTCTCTCTCTCTTTCTCTCTCCCTCTCCCTGGTAAGCACACATGCCCTATAGCAAAAACTAAAAACAGAAGAAAGTACCCAGCATACCAAAGCTCCATACATTGGAGTATCATATTTGGGCCCTAACAGTAAAAATGCCAATACCGATTGCTGAATTATATGGTTAGTGTATGTTTTGTTTTAAAAGAAACTACAAACTATTCTTTAAAGTGGCTATGCCATTTTATATTCTCTCCAAAAATATATGAGAGGGGACCAGCAGTTAGCGTAATGGCTATGTTGCTGGACTCCCATGTAGTAGACCGCAGTTCGCGTCCCGGATCTGGTGGCTTAAAACTCACTCCGGGTGCGTGTGCGTGCGTGCCCAAGATCCCAAGAGGAGAATGGAGGAGAAGGGATTGCGGCGTGGCCATCCCCCCTGGGGGGTGATTTCTCGCTTTCCATCTCTCTGTCTCTCTCTGTCTGTCTGGCGAGCGCATGCACCCTATGGCAAAAACCTCTCAAAAAATATATATATATGAGAGATCTATTTTTTCCACATCCTTATCAACATTTGCTATTTTTATTATTTTTTATTTTAGATGTTCTAATAAATGTATCATGATATCTTATTATCCATAAACTCCTTTTAGACTTTTTAGGTATCCATATTATTAGGCTACCTATTATTCTCATCTCTGAGGTCTCAGATGAAACCTTTAAATAATAGGAGCAGTCAAGTTTAATATCACATTGCATATTGATTCAGTTAACCTGATTGAATATAGGCTTAGATTTTCCAGAAAGAAATTAAGATGTTATTTAGAAGTCAAGTAGAGTTTGGCAGAAGTATCAGCTTGAGACTAAGTTATATTTTCTAATGTGTTTCATATCTGTTCACTATATCTAGTGGAATGGTGGTGTCTGCCAGAAATCTATTTGCCTGCAAGCCTTGGAAGTTTCCTAGATTACTCATCTCTAAGAAAGAGTTAGGCAGGCAGGTTTGCCTAGTAACCAAGTCTCCAAGTTGTCAGATGCAAGGGCAGGGCAAATGTTGTGGGTTGCATGTATGTCAGTTGGATTGGTCTGTTAATTTTATGCCCAATTTTGTTTTCCAACTTACATATGTCCAAATTTAGCATGGGAAAGTGGTGGAATCTGCAATTAAAAGCTTCTAGAAGAGTTATTATTATTATTAGTCTGCAGGCACTGAGGTTTAAAGAACTGATCGAATATTCCTGAAACTAGGCACTATATAAGAAGCAGAGAAACCCCTGTACTTCTGCAAACAGCACGGTTGAACTCTGGCCCATTAATGTCTCCAGCAATGATGGATGAGATCTCCAATAGGAAGGGTGTCCAGAGGTCATGGAAACCACCAGGCTGCGGTTTGATGCACACGGTGAGGGACGCGGTATGAAGAGACTTGTAGCAGTAGAAGGCAATTTCCTTTGTGAACACAATATCATTTTCTCATTTTAGGTTTTGAAAGTAGTATAGTGTGCCCAGGAGCACAAACCAAATAACTACAGAAATACACAAATTACCAATATATTTTAACAACTTCTCTTGTTTTTCATTGTATTTTTTTTCTCATATGCATACATCATGGCTTGTTCAGGTTCAAACATACCTTAATTTTTAATTTTTCAGTTGAGCTGTCTGTGAGTTACCATGGTGCTAGACATAACGTCATCATTCTTTTATGGCCTGTGCAGTTTTTAAAAATTTGCTACAGGGCATGTACACTCACTAAAGAGAGATAAAAAGAGAGAGAGAGAGAGAGAGAGAGAGAGAGAGAGAGAGAGAGAGAGAGAGAGGAGAAAACACCCCCTACTGGGGTGTAGTCCAGCTGCAATCTTTTCTCCTCCATTTCTCTATCCTGTTTGGACCTTGGGCTCAGTCACATGTGCTCAGTGTTTCTCAAGGCTCCGGGGCCATAACTGAAACTGTGTGGTCAGTCAATGTGGGATCCAGCTCCTTTAACCACTAGGCTACAGAGCTGGCCCAACATTGATTTTTATGAAGAATATGTATTTTTATTTTTATTTTTTTAGAGAGATTTTTGCTATAGGGTATGTGTACTCACCAGAGAGACGCAGAGACAGAAAGTGAGAAATCACAACCCCTCCCCCCCGGGGGGATGGCCACCAGGCCATAATCTTTTTCCACTCTCCTCTCAGGATTTTGGGCACTCATGCACACGTATCCGGCTTGAGTTTCAAGCCATTGGGTCTGGGACTTGAATGCAGTTGGCTATGTGGGAGTCCAGCGACATAACCGTTATGCCATCTGCTGGTTCCATTTATTAAGAATAGTTTTCTTCCTCTGTTTCTTGAAACAAATGATATCATTCTGGATTTGTCTGATGTTTCCTCATGATTAAATTCTGGTTATGCATTCTTGTCCAAATTACTATATAGATGATGACATATTCTTCTCAGGGGGGTCACAATTGGAGGTACATGATGTCTGTTTCTCATTGGTGAAGTTAATTTTGATCATTTTGGTCAAGGTTTTGATTGATTTCATCATCATATAATATTCTAGTGTATAATCATGGCTTATTTTCTTTCTTGTAATTCATATGCAGTCTGTGGGGAGCTAACTGGAAGACCACACAAATCTAATTTTCATCAAAACTACCCCTAAATTTAACATCTACTGATGATGCTAACCTCAACTTATCTTTACTTTGGTTAAAAAAAAAGTCATCTTAGTTGTTAAAAAAAAATATTCATTTTATTGAGAGAGGGAGAGAGAAACAGACTCTCCCCAGAGTCCCATAATGCCATAATCCCAATCTCCAGTCCTCCAGCCAATGGGATCATGTGTGGCCTTGAGGTCAGCCAGCATGCTTCTGGTTGACATGAGATCTGAACCACAGGCCTCCATGTGGCTCCAGAACTGGAGAGCAGCATCCCACTTCCCACACCGTCATGGCTGAGTTCCAGTCTTCACTTGGATACAAAATGTTAATTTTTCAACTTTATAAATCCCTCCAAAATGAACAATCAGCTGTCAGCATTCTACTGAAAATGAATGCTGATTTCTTTCCTTTGTATCATTTAGCTCTATCTATCTATCATCTATCTATCTATCTATCTATCTATCTATATATCTATCTATCTATCAATCATCTATCTATCTATCTATCTATCTATCTATCTTCTATCTATCCATCTATATCTATCCTCTCTATCAGCTGGGTCATTGGAACCGTCATGACACATTTTTGCATAGAAAAACAGAAAAATACGTCCTGACTTTTCCGATGAGTCAATATCTTTCATATATCTACCCACCTACTTATCTATTATCTATCCATTATCCTTTATTTCCAGTGGTTTAGAATTAATTGCCGTTCTAAGTTAGTGATAAAATCATCCCGTTTCTGGGTGGTGGGAGCCCCTTTAATGTGACTTTTGTGTCCTGTGATAATGCCCCATAATTTTTTGAAAAGCTTATATTTTCTTTGTGCAAAGATATGTTCTAGGCTCCTATTTTACCTACACTGCCTAATTCTTTGCTTAAGCCATTTTTCTGAGAATATCTGGTTCCTTTTAGAAAGGAACACACACACACACACGCCGTACAGCAAAAATCTCTTTAAAAAAAATAAAAATACATATTCTTCATAAAAATCAATGTTGGGCCAGCTCTGTAGCCTAGTGGTTAAAGGAGCTGGATCCCACATTGACTGACCACACAGTTTCAATTCTGGCCCTGGAGCCTTGAGAAACACTGAGCACATGTGACTGAGCCCAAGGTCCAAACAGGATAGAGAAATGGAGGAGATCTGGGTGCTTGCTTGGTATGTCTATTGCTACTGGGGTATCTTTTTTTTTTTTGAAGAGGTTTTCGCTATAGGGCATGCACGCTCACCAGAAAGACAGAGAGAGACAGAGAGACAGGAAGCGAGAAATCACCCCCCCCCCCCCGGGGGGATGGCTACACTGCAATCCCTTCTCCTACATTCTCCTCTCGGCATCTTGGGCACGCACGCACACAGGCCCAGTGTGAGTTTAAGCCACTGGGTCCGGGACTCGAACTGCGGTTGACTACATGGGAGTCCAGCGTCATAGCCATTATGCTAACTGCTGGTCCCTAGTTATAAGTCTTTTACTGTACCAAAGTTATGTTCTCTTCAGTTAGTAGAGAAAAAGAGATAATAATATGATTTTATGTAACTTTTTTTTGGGGGGGGGGAGAGATTTTTGCTACAGGGCGTGTGTGCTTGCCAGAAAGACAGAGAGACAGAGAGACAGAAAGCAAGAAACCATCTCGCCCCTGGGGGGATGGCCACACTGCAATCCCTTCTCCTCCATTATCCTCTCTAGATCTTGGGCACACATGCACATGCTCCTGGCGTGAGTTTAAGCTACTGGATCTGGGACTTGAGCCATGGTCAACTACATGGGTGTCCAGTGATGTAGCCATTACGCCATCAGCTAGTCTGACTTTTATGACATTTATTAACTTACTTGTGTTTGGATCTTTGGGTAAGTGCACATGATTTCACGGTAGCTACTTTGGTTGTAATTACTCCTTTAAAATTTTATTACAATAAAAATACAATACATAGAACTTTTCCCATCCTTAACTATGTGAAGCCTTAAGATTTTGTCACTCCATTTTAATTTATGCAGTTTGACAAATTTTAGACTAACTAGGATACACTCCTTGTTGTAGCAAAAGGTAAGCTAGTGTCTTCTTTCTTTGCTGGAGGCAAGGATAAATCAGTCTGCTGGGAGTTGCATGAATGAGCAGTTGAACCTGTTGGTTAATTGCTAACAGAAGGCATAGTTAAGTATCAATAATTGAAAAAAATAAAATCATTCCTTCAGATAGACTTTCCTCATCCCCCAGATGGATAATGTTGAAACAACTCTATTTAACAGTTTTACTCATTTAGTTATTTGCATGGCTATTTTGTTCTAAATGATCTTTAGAGACTCATCAGATGGAATGTTGCCTAAAAATGAACTATTTTACAAAAATCACATGATTGTTTCATGATAGTCAGAGACATCTGGTGATTCCTGCTATCAAAATCTTCTAGGGTGAGGTATTCTACTTCATGTTTTGTGGAGCAGTATTTAGGTATTTGAACAGATACCAAGTTATTATTTTTTTATTTATCATAATAAAACATCAACTTTGTCACCGGTAAATCTGGAAAATAAAGTATATAGTGATCATTCCAATCAATAACCAGGATACCTGGATTGCTACAGGGACTTTAATTCTCATTTTTTAATGCTCAATTATAAAAAATTGGCTGATACAATTGATGTCAAAGAGTAACAGTCTAATAGAAAATGTTAAATACTGTAATTATTTCTCTGGACCATTGACTATTATGCCTGTAACATGCCAGATTATTCAAAGGCTACTTTATTAAGTTAGCTTGTATTTGCAGAACTATGACTTAATATTATGCCCTAGTCTTTATTGTGCATCAGTATAAGAAATGGTCAGGGCATGCTCTGTGGCATGGTGGGTTAAGGCAGCCTGACCCCACATGGCTGACCATGCAGTTCAAGTCTTGGACCTTGCAGCTTGACAGACATGCTAGGTGCATGTGTGTGCACACCCAGAAATGTGGGAAGGGAGAAGAGATAAAGGAAAACGGCTATGGCACAACCATTCCCCATGGGGGCTGCTTACTCTTCTCCCTCTCTCTCTAGTACAATATAGTAAAAACAACAACAAAAAACAAAAGAAAGAAAGAAAGAAAATGTTCCAACACATATCATCTTGTTTATTTTCTAGAAGATTGTCTTCAAAGATAGTGTATATTGTGTTTTAATTTGATGTAAGTGTACATTTTTCCCCCATATCTTCCACGAGAGAAAACAGGACAGGGACAGAGAGACCCCGGTAGAATTCTCACACTGCAATTCTGCCCCTAACGTCAGCTAGCCAGGATCATAGGTGTGTGTACATGCACCCAGAGTCTTCAGGGAGACCTCAGGAGGCAAACCTAAGGCCTTCCCACGTGACTGCAGCATTATGGAATGTTGTGTTGCCCTTATGCCATCATGGCCGGCCTATTTCATTTTAGTTTTTTGAATGAAGCGTGCTGATTACAGTTTTACTGGAGTTTATTGCCAGGATACAGTTCTCTGTCTTCAGTATGATGACTGGTGTATTTCCTCTTATTAGGAAACAATTGAGGAACAACCTGCTGTATTTGTTGTACTTAGACTTTTTGGAAAGCCGAAACTAGTCTTACACTCCGCTGCATGCCGTGTTTTAGAGCCCGGTCTTGTTTTATCTTGCTTGCCCTTCCTTTCCTGTTCCTTTTCCATCTTCCTTTTTCTCCCCTTTTCTTCTTTATCACTTTCCTTCTCTTTCCTAGGGAAGAGGACATATTTTCTTTTTCTACTACTACCTCGGCTACTTTTAAGATATGCATCTTTTTTTGGGGGGGGGTACATATTTTTGCCTTATGATGCATGCACTCACTGGAGAGAGAGACAGAGACAGTGAGAGGGAAAATTAGAAATCACTCCCCCAGGGGAGTTGGCCAAGCTGCAATTCCTCCTCCTCCATTCTCTTTCCGGGATCTTGGGCACATATGCACATGTGTCTGGCATGAGTCTCAAGCCACTGGGTCCGGAACTCGAGCTTGGTCGGCCACGGGGGAGCTCAGCAATGTAACCGTTGTGCCCTCTGCTGGTCCCAAGATATGCATCTGTTATTGTGAGCTCTCTCTTCTGCAGTGTGGAATGTCATAAGTAATGAAGTCAACCACTGAGTAGAGTAAATTGTACAGGAAGACTTATGACTGTTTTGGGTATCTAAAAGATTTATTTACAGAAGGTTCTGGGATTATTATTTATTTATAGAAGGTCCATTGATTATGTGCATGTGTCATTCCCATTTTAAACGTTGAATAATCATTATTCAATCATGAGTGTAAGTAATTGAGTGTTGTTCATGTGAAAAGCAAACCCTCCAGCTCAGTAAACAAGTCCTAACAATTTTTTCTCTTTTTTCAGTTTATTAATTTTTAAAAAATTGACTGATAAAATTGTGTATGCTTGTCATATACAAAGTGAGTTAAAATGATTAATTTTAAATATTTTTTCTAATTTTGCCAGAGGGCATGTGTGCTCAAAAAAGAGAGAGAGAGAGAGGGAGAGAGAGAGAGAGAGAGAGAGGAAAAGTGAGAAAGCATCCTGATGAAAAACGGTCATACCATTTTTCCTTCTCCATCTTTCCTCTTTTCAGGATTTTTGGACAAGGACACACACAAACACCTCGAGTTTTTCTCAAGCTACTCAGTCTGGAACATAAACTGTGCAGTTGACTGTGGGATCCAACCCCTTAACCACCATGCCACAGGCTAGCTCCAATATGATTTAAAAAAATTATTAATTTGTTTCATGAGAAAGAGAAAGCAAGTTAGAGATTGAGAGAGGCAACCCCAGAAGGGTCCTCATGTCGGGATCCACCCCCAATGTCAGCCAGCTGGGACCATGGGCATGTGTACTTGCCTGGTGCAACATGATGTTTTGAGGTATATTTAATATACGTTATGGAATGGTTAAACTTAGCTAGTTAATATGTATATTACGTTACATAGTTATCATTTCTGTAGTGAGAACTTAACATTCATTCTCTAATTTTTCCAGAATACAGTAGTCATTAAATACAGTCACCATATTGTACAATAGAGCTCTTGGACTATTTTTAAAATCCATGTCTTCATATCCTCTCTTCTGTTCTAACGTGTATTTTGACAATTTATTGTTAGAGAACAACAGAAATGCCATGCTTCTAGAACAACATGGACATATGAATTCTGAATGTATGCTCAGGGAATGTGGCCTTTCTGCTTACAAACAGCAGGAGGCCATTAGACAGACGTGATCTGACAAATGTGTTTTCCAAATTCCAAGGCGTTCTGGCCAGCCTCTGGCATCATTTAGCCATAATCCCCTAATTGATATTGATACCAACCTGTTCCAGGAAATCCCCTTATTTTTCTGATGCTCTAAAAAGCAACTTTCTCTTAAAAATAGGTTTCCTTCCTCTTTGCCTTAAAAAAATACAGAGGAAAGAGAAGCTCAGTGGGACCATACCTGGTGTGGCCTCTCCTTCTCCCTCGACTCAGAATCTATGCCTCGAGTAGTTATTCTGTGCATGCTTCAAGTGACTCTCTGCTGGTCAGAAGAGTCCCAATTTAGACCTTATCTAACATAAATTTCTTCTTCAGATAAAGGGTTTATTCACTTATGCAAGTCTATCCTTCCATTCTTCCTCATACTTTGCTCAAGTGGTTCCACTCCTGGGAAAGCTATGTCTTCCTCCTATGTGAGTCTACTCAAATCTTATCCCTTCTTTGAAACCTAGATTAATTCCACTTTCTAATACCTTTTCAGGCCCCACTAGCCAGAAGTAGTGCACTTATTTTGTCATTTATCTAGCAATCAAATCATTCAAAACACTGGGATATTTCTTACTCTTCCTTGAACTGTTTCCTAAATTGTACATTTTAACTTAATTTTCATGGACTTTTGCTTGATCTCCATCTAAATTGTTAGCTCTTTGACATGAAGAAAACTATTTTAAAGTGCTTTTGATCTCTCCATATTGCTTGAGTGGTTTATCCATAAATACTTTTTAAACATTTAATGATCTGCTAAGACTCTAATAAGAATGCTTATTAAAAAACATTTCACTTTGGGAACCAGCAGTTAGTGTAATGGCTATGTCGCTGGACTCCTACGTAGTCGACCGTGGTTTGCGTCCCGGACCCGGTGGCTTAAAACTCACGCTGGGCGCGTGTGCGTGTGTGCCCAAGATCCTGAGAGGAAAATGGAGGAGAAGGGATTGCGGCATGACCATCCCCCCTGGGGGGTGATTTCTCACTTTCTGTCTCTATGTCTCTCTCTGTCTGTCTGGCGAGCGCACGCGCCCTATAGCGAAAACCTCTCCAAAAAAACCCAAAAAAACAAAAAAACAAAAAAAACAAAAAACATTTCACTTTGTCATTTTGAAAAGATTATGTCTACTTCATTAACCATAGTACTTTGAAAAACTTACATCTTTTATATAGTAAGATAATATGGTCTGGTTTAAAAAATCTGGGGACTGACAGATGGCATAATGGTTACATTGCTGGACTCCCAAATAGTTGAGCGCAGTTCAAGTCCCAGGCCTGACAGCTTAAAATTCACACCAGGTTGGGCCTAGCAGATGGCGTAATGGTTATATCACTGGACTCTCACGTAGTTGACCGCAGTTTGAGTCCCAGACCCGAAGACTTAAAACTCATACTGGGCACGTGTGCGTGTGCCTAAAATCCTGAGAGGAGAATGGAGGAGATGGGATTGCTGCGTAGCCATCCCCCTGGGGGAGTGATTTCCCGCTTTCTGTCTCTCTGTCTCTGTTTCTCTGGAGAGCTCATGTACCCTATTGCAAAAGTTTCTCAGAAAAGTTGGTTTAAAAATTTTAAATTTAAGAATCTATCAAAACTAGGGACCAACAGGTGGTGTAGTGGTTACAACACTGGATTGTCGACATGGCTGGCTGCGGTTTAATTTAATTCTTGGATCTGGTGGCTTGAATATCATGCTGGGCATATGTGCATACATGCCCCAAATCCCAGGAGGAGAATGGAGGAGAAGGGATTGCAGTGTGGCCACCCCCTGGGGTGGGGGGAGGACTTCTCGCTTTCCCTCTTTCTGTCTCTCTTTGGCAAGTGCATGCATCCTATGGCAAAAACTTAAAAAAAATGTCTATTAAAACAAACCCATATTTAAAAAAATACAAATGATCAAAATATCTATGTGGATATGGACTGCACTTAACCTCAGTGTGATCTACCACTTTTGCTTCCTCTAGAGGAAGGGGCTAATATTTATAAAGCGCTAGTTGTGTGACAGGACTCTTCATAATAATCTTTATGGGGCTATGCTAGGTTGCTCTTGGATAATACAGCCTATAGAGCTGTATTTTCTTCTTCTTCTTCTTTTCCCCCCAAGGCTTGGGATTTTGGGCATACACACACATGCGCCCAGTGTGATTTTTTTTAAGCTGCCAGACTTGAACCATGATTGGCTATGTGGGAGTTTAGTGCCTTTTTTTTTTTTTTTTTTTGCTATAGAGTGCATGTGCTCGCCAGACAGACAGAGAACAGACAGAGACAGAAGGCGAGAAATCACCCCTTCTCCATTCTCCTCTCAGAATCTTGGGCACACACGCACACGTGCCTGGCGTGAGTTTTAAGCCACTGGGTCCGGAACAGGAACTACGGTCGACTACGGAGTCCAGTGACACAGCCACTACGCTAACTGCTGGTCCTCCCTGCAGGGCTTTCTTGACCATTGCCTTGTGATATTTCTTGATCATCAGGAGGGCATAGTACTAGGAAGCTTGCTCTTACATATTTTTTTGAAAGATAAATTATATAGATTTTAATAAGAAGAGGATGTGAAATAATCAGATACTTTATAATATCTTCCACTGTGGTCATGAGAATTTTAGTTTTCTTGTCATTTTGTAGTATTTTGAAACTAGAGGGAGATTGTCTCTCAATACCTAAAAGTAGACAGTAAAGTCTGTCATTATAGCTCATCATTACCCATCCTCTCAGGTTAAGAGGGTGGGCAGAACCAGCCTCCAGAGAAGTAACAAATATTTTTATCTGCCTTCCCAGGGAGGGGGGAAAATATTTATGGCCTAACATATAAAACATTTTGAGGGAGGAAATGTTAGCAATAGAGAGCTAAAAATCCAATATGCATTTTGCTTAATAATGTTATCATAAATGGGAAATAAAAGACTGTTGATGAGAAACCCTTATAGAGATATATCTCCTAGAGCTCTTAACTTTTCATTCACTGCCATTATAAAAAGTAGTAATCACTAATTTTAGGACTGGACAAGAAGAATGGAATCTCCCCATACTTTGGCTGAAAATTCCATTAAAAGAGAGGTTCTTAAATATTCCCCTCTAGCACACATGTCACCACCTCTGTATTAATTATCAAGACACGATTGAAAGTGGAGGAATGAATAGAGTGAAGCTCTTATCTTTTCCTGTGAACAAAACATGTACATACCTGTGGTATTCTCAGATGACCAAATGACCTAAAAATGAGTATCTAAAAATAGGAAAGCACAGTATTCCTGAAACTGCCATCTAAGTTCTGTGGACCCGTTTCTCTACAGCTTGGAAAACAATGGATTTGGCCAAAAACCAACCCATGTATTAGAAGGGCTTAAAGAATCCAACTTGTTTTTATATATATATAATCCAATTAATTAACAAAAATTAATTTCAGTGGAATCCAGGGGCTGTTTGGACAATAAACGTTTTTTGTTTGTTTGTTTATAGAGCGATTTTTGCTTTAGGGTGTGTGTGCTCACCAGAAAGACTGAGAAAGAGAGACAGAAAGTGTGAAATTACCCACCCGCAAGGGGGATGGCCATGCCACAATTCCTTCTTCTCCATTCTCCTCTTGGGATCTTGTGCATGCACACACATGTACCCAGCATGAGTTTTTTTTTTTTTTTTTTTTTTTTTTTTTTTTGGGAGAGGTTTTTGCTATAGGGCGCGTGCGCTTGCCAGACAGACAGAGAGAGACAGAGAGACAGAAAGCAGGAAATCACCCCCCCAGGGGGGATGGCCACGCCGCAATCCCTTCTCCTCCATTCTCCTCTCAGGATCTTGGGCACGCACGCACACGCGCCCGGCGTGAGTTTAAGCCACCGGGTCCGGGACTCGAACCGCGGTCGACTACGTGGGAGTCCAGTGACATAGCCATTACGCTAACTGCTGGTCCCCCCAGCATGAGTTTTAAGCTACCAGGATCGGGATTGGAATTGCTGTCAACTATGTGGAAGTCTAGCAATGTAACCATTATGTCATATGCTGGTCCCTGCAAAATAAAGTATTTTTGACATCAGGAAAATTGTCTAAGTAGTTTGAACATTTGCCTGTTTCATTTAAAATGCCACTGTGTAGACATCTTTACCTTAGGGCATGAGAGATGGGTGTGAGAAAAATTATACTGTGGATGAAAAAAAAAAGTAAGAAAAATAGGAATGCTTTCAACATTTTTAACATTTCAAGCTAAAAACAGCTGCATTATGGAAGCTAACTTGACCAAATGTCAACCATGTGCATTAGCTGGAATTTTGTAGGATTAAAGCTAGTCCTACAAAAAAGCAACTTACCAATAAGATAGGGAAAAATAAATTGAGGGGAGAGGTTATGATTCAGGAAAGGTTGTATGTATGGTTGTAAACAATACATTATAATAGGAAAGACAACTGTAGCACAGAAGAAATGAGCAAATAATCAAGAATTGAGTGTCTGAGAAAATAAATTGCACATCACCTACCTTGCAAAATGTTTATGAACTAGAATTCTATAACATTTAATGACTACACTGGATTGCAAATGTTCTAGCAAAATTTATTTATAGCATATCAGGGTATATATTTGGTTAACTTTGTGTTCATAATTCTATAAGGTGCCCCAACTTTTCTGGCATCTTTTCTCAAACTTTCTAGGCTTTATGAAATAATCATTTTATACTCACTTGCTCACTTACTCGATCTATCTATCCAGTCATCCATCTATCTTCATCTTTCTCCCTGTATGGTCTATTTTTATACAGGGAGAAATACACACAGGTATCATCGATTTATATATATACACATGCCTAGACAAACTTTGGGTTAATTCCCAACCTTTTATTATTTGAGCTATTAAACTTCAAAAAATCTGGCTTGCTCTCTTGTTAAATACTAGCCCTTACGTTGCTATCTTTTTTTTTTTTTTCATTTTCAAACTGCTGTACCTTTGGAAGTAGTAGAGATGCTCATCTTGGTTGAGTTTTGAGTTCTTTGCTGTTCACGAAGAACTATTTCATTAAAACCATCTGAAATTATGTTTATCGTATCTATCTGTCTATCCATCCACCTGTGTATCGATCTATCAGAGAACTAAGAGAAAGCAGGGGTAGTTGCCTGGCTTGCCTCCCAGTTGATTATGTAGCCAACTGTGAAGACATTATTTCTCAAGGTAATTCCAGATTTGGAGTCTCCCTTAGAGTCCTCACAAATCTGCTGAATGGACCCCGTCACTGCCAGGAAGTTTCAGAGAGCCTCGACCTATGGACTTTCACTCAATCCTCTCCTCTCCTCACCTTTGTAAGACCTCCCGCTGTTATCTTTGTCCCACATAAACTGTTTCAGAACAACGTTATATATTATAACCCTTTTCCCAGTATAAAAGATCCTGGCCTTTTCAGGATTGGTGTATGTGTTGTCAGTTCTACCTGGCCCTGCTGCTCATGGGTCTGATCACAGAGTTGAGGGTCTGACCCTTACGTGATGCTAGTTTTGTGAGACCAGTAAAATCCTTTTTTCTTTATGACTGTGGAAAGAAGATAGCATTTTAGGCAGAGAAATGAGGATGTACAGTATCCCAGCTCTAGCCAATATGGTGGCATAGTCTAGGAACCAAAAACCACTTACTTCTTAAAGATCAAGATCTGCCTGTAATATCATTAGGAAAGAGACAGATTTCTGTAAGCCAGATACACAACTACATGCTATTATTTTATAGTCACATTTTATGACATGATTAAACACATTTTTCACCAAATCACTAGTATTCTGTCAGATGTCTTCCATTTATTAACAATATTTTATGTTTGAGGAGAGTAAGCACACATAAAATGTCTAAAAATATGAATAAAAATATTTACATTAATATAGTTGAGGGACTAGCAGTTGGCATAATGGCTATGTTGCTGGACTCCCATGTAGTTGACTGCAGTTCTAATCCTGGACCCGGTGGCTTAAACTCACACCAGACACATGTGCGTGTGTGCCCAAGATCCCGAGAGGAGAATGGAGGAGAAGGGATTGCGGCATGGCCATACCCCCTGGGGGATGATTTCTTGCTTTCTGTTTCTTGGTCTCTCTCTGATTTTCTGGTGAGTGCACATGCCCTATAGCAAAACCCTCTCCAAAAAAAAAAAGTTAAAATATATATATATATATATATATATATATATATATATATATATATGTATAGTTGATAAATTGGGGCCAGCAGATGGTGTAGTGGATACATTGCTGGACTCCCACATGGCTGACCATAGTTGAGTCCTGGTCCTGGTGGCTTGAAAATCATACCAGGCATATGTGCATTCATGCCCAACATCCCAGGAGGAGAATGGAGAAGGGATTGTGGCGTGGCCATCTTCCTTGGGGGATGATTTCTCATTTTTCCTCTCACTGTCTCTGTCTCTCTCTGGTGAGAACACATGTCCTATGGCAAAAACCTCTAAAAGAAGAAAAAAAATATATAGTTGATAAGCTGGCCAGAGAAGAATTAAGTTTGTTTTTACCACGTATAAGAATGATATTAAAATAAAATCCGTAAGCAATGCAAAGGTGGATATAGCACATTTGGTCATTGGCCCCTATAATCATTCTATCCTAGCCTCTCTTCCTAAAAAGGGAAAGAGGAAGTTAAAACTTTATCTTCTGAGTGGAGGATGAGGCAACATAAAAATGTAGTAGATAATCCAGTCTAAGGAAGCCAGGAGATGGCATGTTGGGTACCCCATTTTTCTGGCATAATCACTCTATTTCCTTCACTGGGATTTCCTGTACCCCTGCTGATGTGGGAAGCCTTAGGTGAGATTATGTGTAGGACGGCCTAGAACTGAAGCTATGGCTTCACACTAGCTATGGCTCAGGTGGGAAGCAGCGAGGAGTCTGCTGAGCTCCCTTGGAGCCATCACCATAATTTACCCCAGTGTTCAGGACATCTCTGCTCCTTATTATTCCACTAGACGTGGGGCCGTTCCACCCCTCACGTTTCTCTTCCTTCCCTCTGGAGCTGATGAGCTACCTTGTGGTATTTCCGAGAGTTTTGAGAGAGATGTAAGGTACAGAGGAAAAAATTCCAAGATAGAGTCCTATTCTGAAATAGAATACTGAGTGTAAGTCTCCTTGAGTTAAATACATTTACTACAAACATCCAGAACATCTAGACTAAACAGAAAGGACATTTAATGTTAATAAATATGAAAAATCAAAGTGTATTTTTATACTACTAAATTCTGAGTAATCCTGTCTGTGAAATATAATGCCAAACATACTGGGGAGAGCAGAGAGTGGCCTGTACGCTCTCTCTCTCTCTCTATATATATATATATACATATGTATATATATATACACACACACACACACACACACACACATGTATATAACATATATTTATTTACTTTTCGCTTTTAAAAAAGAAAGCTGACTTTGCCATTTCTAAGCTTAGTTAAATTTGTGGGCAGTAAAGTGAGTTGGAATTCTCCTCACTGTGTTCACAGTGGATTCCAGTGGTTCCGAGAGGACAGTGACAGGCATATCCATGAGGCAGTGAAATGCAGGTTGCTCCTTTGCTGCAGTTGTGTGGAGGGTCGTGTTCTGGATCACAGGTGGAAACTGTTTCTGTGCAAAATGCTCCTTTCCACCCAGTGGGACATTTGCAGCTGTCAGTTAAGAAGGAAAGCAGCATGATTTGAGCATTTGGACAGAGATGGACGAATACACTAGTGCATTGTTCAGATGCTAACTCCCCAGTTTTAATGACAGTCCCCACACCAAGGTGAATTGTGATGTAAACTATTAACATCCAAATTGTCAAAAGAATGAGCTGGTAACTATTTATAGGACTTCCCCATCAAGGATTTTTTTTTTTTTTTAGAGGTTTTTGCTATAGGGCGCGTGCGCTCGCCAGACAGAGAGAGACAGAGAGATAGAAAACGAGAAATCACCCCCAGGGGGGATGGTCACGCCGCAATCCCTTTTCCTCCATACTCCTCTTGGGATCTTGGGCATGCACGCACATGCGCCCGGCGTGAGCTTTAAGGCACCGGGTCCGGGACGTGAACCATGGTCGACTACGTGGGAGTCCAGCGACATAGCCATTACGCTAACTGCTGGTCCCCCCATCAAGGATTTTTAAAAGGTTCAGGATATGGAAACTGCAAGACAATTTTATGACAATCATTTCTTTTGGATAAAATTGCATTTGTTAAGTCCCTCTCTCCACTCCCACACCCCCACCAAGGGGAAGAACTGTGCATGGAGTTGCTGCCTCCTAACCTAGGGAAGAGAGGTTCAGCAGCACCAGTTGGAAACCTTCATGTGTGCTCCCTGACATATCACAGGCCTAGCTCCTGGGGCTGTGGAAGGAATCACACACCTGCAGAGGAGAGTCAAATGTGAGCGAGATCTGAGGGAATGGAGCGTGGCACTCTTAGTTAAGAAAATCAGCTTGATGATGTATAACAATGGGTCTTGGGGCTGGTCTCACAGTCTGGTGGTTAAGACAACCAGATACTACATGGCCCACTGGTATTTTAATCCTGGTTCCTGTGGCTTGAAAATATACCAGGCATGTGTGCATGCTCAATATTCTGACAGGATGAAGATACAAAGGAGAAGGGATGGTAAGTTTTCTCTCTCTGTCTCTCTGGTGAGTACATGTGCTTTCTGGCAAATACATACATAAATGCAAATAAAAGATCTCCCCTAAGATGTGATTTGCTGGATGAAGAGACCTCGGAAGTAAGGGAAGGTCAATTTTATGGCTAGGGCAGAAGGAGAGGAGGTAATGGGAGTACCCGACTGGCAGAGAGACCTTGTCTGGGTTTAGAGAGTGATGGTGGGAGGAACCCAGCAAGGGAGACTCCAATGAACCTACCAACGGTAGAGTTGCCGGATAAAACGCAGAATGTCTAGTTCAGTGTAAATGTCAGATAAAAATGAATAAACGTTTAAGGGTACATATGTCCTATAGAATACTCACATTTCAGATAAAATATTTTTAGATATATTTACACTAAAAATTATTTGCTGTTGATCTGAAATTCAAAGTTATATGGTATTCTGTATTTTCTTTTTTTTTTTTTCCTCTTAATCTGGCAACCCTACACTAAAGAGCACATGCAAGAAAGAGTAGGGCTAAAATTCCTGCCAGGCCCAGAGAGCACTAAAGAATCTGAAAACAGTGCCAGTAAAGAAGCACATTCTAGAATAGGTGTGTGTACAGGCTCAGAAACCACTAACCTGGAGGACAGCGTGTGGCATGGTGATTGAGGCGCTGGACTCCCACATGGCTGACCGCGGTTCAAGTCCTGGAACTTTTGGCTTGCTTTGTCACTTTTCCTCTCTCTCTCTATCATTCTCTGTGAGCACATGTGCCCTATGGCAAATTAAAAAATATATATTGTAATGATAAATAAAATGAAATAATTCTAGACAAACAAACAACAAAAACCCCCAAAACCCACTAGCCTGAAGAAAGACAGCAGTACATCATATCTCCTTCCCAGATCTTCCATTAATACTATAGATCCTGCCTGGGTTCGGGGAAACTATTTTGAAAAATAAAGTATTTATTAGTATATTAAAGTAGACTTTAATATTAATAAACTAAGAGTATTTTTCAGAATTAAAGTGCCTGTTAGTAAAGAAGAAGATACTTAATGACTCCCCATGTTTTGTGCTTAGGTACGATTATTTCCATAGGGTAAATGCAAATGCCATTATATTTTTAGGCTTCAGATAGATATTCCAACTGGCCTTCAATGCTGACTGTACCATTTGTACCCTATTATCAACATATGGGAAAGCCCTGAAATAGTATGCTTGTATATAATTGAAAACATATAACATGTAATAGAGTTCTTATTTTTCACAACCCAATAATTAAGATAAAAATGATTAAGTGTCTGCCTAAAATCCCATTTTCCCTTTCTTACCTGTTAGTCTAGTCAAATTTATGCCTCACCAAAATTTGTTTTACATTCTGTATTTTTTTTTTCAGTCTATATAAGGTGCATAGCTCTGTGTTAGGTCATCCAGGGTGGGCAGAAGAATGTGTAAAGAATTCACTCTGTGTGGTTTGAGGCATGCTAGGGTAAATGCACCACTAGGCTGCATATGCTGAGGCACTGAGTGAATGGCACAGAGACAGCCTGGTGGATCCCAGATCTGGATGAGGAATAACTCAGTGAGTGAGAGTGTAGTGTGCAGGGCCAATATAGGCTCACCAGCGGTCTGTTAGACCTTGATTTTAGGGGGAATTTAAAAATGATTTATTTGAAATTCACAGGTGGAGACATAAAGCACAAACGTAAAAGATATAAAAAAGTCTCTGGGAATATTGCCGTTGTATTAAATAGGAGTTTTAGATCAGTTATGATGAAAGAAACCTTATATGCACCTTAAATCTATAGTTATGTAAAAAAGTTTGAAAACTTTGTATATGGTTCTCAAAAATGGAGGCAATTTACAGATTTAATCTGTTATAATTGCATATAATTTTGATTATTGTTTGAAGATCACAGAGAGTTCAAAACATGTAAAGACCTTTTGTACAAAAAGTAGAATGAGTTACTAATTTCACTAAAGAACTAAAACTATGACCAAAAATTCTTACCCAAATCTTTAAAATAAAACACTCTTATTACATTTTTAAAATGATTGCACCATCTAGTGGTTCATTTTTATCTGCTTGAAAAAGAACAAAATTAGTCTTATTGACTATGGATAGACTTCATGATTATCAAATATTTTATTTATTTAAAACTAAATTGTTTATGTTTATGATTACAACATAATATAGGAATAAAATATTATTTTAAAATGAAAAATAGCTTAAATCACATTAAGCACAATATAATATAGAGGCTATAAACTTATTTTGAAAATAATATCTTAAATTAAAATATATAGTTCTCCGTATTTTTAGGTCTGAAATAATTAGCTACATTATAGATTTAAAATAACTTTCAAATATAACCACTTAAAAATTTTTGCTATACGGTGTGTGAGCTCACGAGAGAGAGAGAGAGAGAGAGAGAGAGAGAGAGAGAGAGAGAGAGAGAGACATTAAAGGAAAGTGAAAAAACTACACCCCCCTGGGGGAGGGAGATGATGGACCCTCCACAATTCCTTCTCCTCCATTCTCAGGATTTGGGGCATGCATACACATACACCTGGTGTACCCTCAAGCTGCAGGGTCCAGGACTTGAACCATGGCCAATCATGTGGGTGTCCAGCACCTTAACTACCACACCAATTGCTGCCCTTGAGATAATTTAACTTTTAAGTGTCAGATGTATGAAAATGATTTAAATGAGGCATATTCTAAGAATATTAATATGGTATATACAGGATGACCACAATGTGTAACATTAAGCTCTCTAATAATGTTCTAATCTTAGTGGGACCCTATTGCTGGTAGGCTGGTTTGGCCCCTAAGCCATAGTTTCCTAATCCCTGAACTGGACTATTAAGTCAATGAGAGCAGAGACTGGGTCTGTTTTGCTCTCTTTTGTTGTTCTAAGGCAAAAAACAGTTCTTGGAATATTGTAATGTTCTGTTGACTATTTGGGAAATCAATATATAAGTGAGTGAATGGGATAAGGAAGTAGATGGATGAAGAAAAACCTGAATCAGTAAACGGCTATGGAGATGAAAAGGCTGGAGTAGATGTGAAAGACGTTTTCGAAGCTTCGGTAAGTGTGTGGGATGGAAGAAGAAAGATTATAGTCACGACAAATACTCACTGAGGCTTACTATGTGCCAGGCACTCTTCTAAGTACTTTAAATATATTATTCTTTCTAATCCTTCCTTAACCTTACTAGGAAAGTATCCTCATTAATCTCTTTTTGCAAAGGAAGAACTTAAAGGATAGAGAAGTAAGGCTAGTAATGAGTGAGGGAGTCCACACTTTAGCCCTCATTCTGTGTCTCTCAGTCTGGTAGAAGTCTTTGGGCTTTTGAGATTAAGTGATTGGTGTCACTAGTGGGATTAGGGGCATTTGAGTAGGAATATCTTTTAAAGGTAAAAATATAAAGAACCCACTTTTAGATAGACAGAAATTAGAGGTGTGCTCAAGTAATAAGGGGATTTTTATCTCCTATAAACTTTTAGTGACATGACTCTCCTATAAACTTTTAGTGACATGACTCTTAAACTTGATAATAATTAAGGGCGTAAAGCAGATTTGTGAATTCAGTAGACTAGCAGACAAAGGGTCAAAGCACATGACATCCACGATACGATAACTAAGACTATTCAAAAGATAATGAGGAATCACTGACATTCTACAGAAAATAGTTTTCTTGTTTCAAGACCATCCCCAAAATGTTATATATCCTTAACTGTCAAAACATGAACAGTTTGTAGGTTCTTCTGCTTCTAAACATGGAGAGATGACAATATAGAAGAAAATATTAGACATTTTAGAAATGAGTAACAGCTGCTCATGACAGCAATCGAGAGTGTGTTTTTGCTAGTATGGTTAATCATTTTACTTCTGTACATTTAGAATAAAACTGACTTAAATTTCTAAATTGTAGATAAATTGTTTAGTTTACTACAAATCTTATAGCTCAGAAACATCCATGAGTTAATTTTTTCTCATTACAATAGATCCTCAATGTGAATAATTTAATTTTCTTATAACTAGGCAATTCTAAGGCTGGCAGAGTTTTGGATGAACATGGCCATTTGAAAATGAACTGAAAAATGAGATGATGGGACACATAATATTCTTTGACTATCACTTAGACATACTTATTCACTTGCTAAATATTCAGCAGACAAGGAGTGCAGAGCATTGCTGTACTTCCTGACTAGTAGGAATGCAAAACAGAAAGCAGGGTCTTGCCCATTCTCAAGACCTGATATTTTATTCAGAACAATGTATTTGTGTGAAATAGATATAATATGTGTGGACTATAATATTCAAAGTTAATTAAGGCTTCACCTTAGTGCCAAGCACCATTTGAAGTACTTTATATGTAGTAACTCATTTAATTTCCATGAGTCCTTTGGGATAAACTCAATTATTAATCCTTGGTGTGTAGAAGATGAGTAACTGACATTTAGAAAAATGTACCTTTGCTTAGCCTATTTTTAAAGTTTACCTATCAAATATGGATTCTGACTATTTTGGATAAAAGAGATTCTTCTGTATATGTTGAGGTTGAGACGAAAACAGAAAGAAAAAATTTCTTGGAGAAAATTTACCCGAGTTTGGATTGGTAAGAAAGTTATGGTTACAGATTTTCAGTTTTTCTATGCACAAGCAGAAAACCACATACAGTATTTAAAATGAGATCTAGGGCCAGCAGGTGGTGAAGTAGTTGGGGTGCTGGAGTCCCACATGGTTGATTGAGGTTCTAGTCCCAGATCTGGTGGCTTAAGACTCATGCTGCATGTGCTCAGGGTCTCAGGAGGAGAATGGAGAAGAGGAGAATGTGGAGTGGCTGTCCCCCCTGGGGGGGGCTGATTTTTTACTTTCCTTCTTGCTGTCTCTCTGTTTCTCTGGTGAGTGCACACACCCTATGGCAAAAACCTTAAAAAATTTGTGATATGTTGATAAGTCATATGAATCATGGAATAAATCTATGAAATCTAGCAATAGATGATCATGTGGCTTAATGGACTCCACTTCTGCAGGAATAATTTATTTCTATACTACTTAAAGGAAAAGAGAGGGCTCAGCATATGGCATAGTGGTTACATTGCTGGACTCCCACGTGGTTGACTGCAGTTTGAGTCCCAGACCCAGCAGCTTAAAACTCACATAGAGAGCATGTGCATGCATGCCCAAAATCTCATGAGGAGAATGGAGAAGATGGGATTGCCATGTGGCCATACCCGCTGGGAGGTGATTTCTCATTTTCTGTCTCTCCAGCAAATGCACATACCCTATAGCAAAAATCTCTCTCTCTCTTTAAAAAAAGAAAAAAAGGGAAACACAGATGAATCTCCTTCTTATTAAACTATCTGTTGTGTTGGATGACTTCGTTCATATCAAATTGTTTTCCTTTGTTGTTTATTTCCATTTGAGTACAAGATGAGAGAATAGGTAAGTGTGATATGATGGATATCATTTTATGCGGAATGTTAAACACCATGCTCAAAATGTGAGCCCTTGAAGAATATACAAACAAGTGCTAAAACAAACAAACTTCATTATACTCTGGAATGTGATGTCATGTGAAAACTCAACATGCCTGCAAGGAAGTTGTGTTGCTACAATCACTTTACTCACTGATATTTCTCCTTGACCTTCCTCTCTGTGCTAATGGGGTCACCTGCCAGTCTTTGATGATCTCATAGAGGAATAAGGATGAGGTGAAGTTACTCTTTACATACTAATAAAAGTACTGGCAGGCAGTTGTCTGTGGGCTCATTCTTCTTCTTCTTTTTTTTTTTTTAATCATTTATTTATTTATTTTTACATTTTCCCACAAACATTTAATTTACATATCAAAAAATTTTTGCTCATACTCCATAGTTCTTGACAGTTAATAAACAACTTTCAAAATTTGAAAAACTAAATTTTAAAGATAACATTCAAAATATTTGTTATAATTTTGTTTGTGACTCTGCAACAATAGAGACAGTATGGGCTCATTCTTGATAGTTCTATTCTCCAGCAGAAAGGATGTGAAACTTGTGCTGTTGACAGTTGGACTTGGAATTCCTCGTAAGTGGAGCAATTGCCTTTGGGAAACTATGTAGATGAACTGATTGGAGTAGATGGTGCATCCTAGTTGCATTGTGATGAACATGTGCCTGGACTATAAAAAAAAGATGATAAATTACTCTGCTTAAAACTAGGGGGTGAATTTGGTTTGTTCTAAACTAGAGACTTAGCTGGGGAAAGGTGAAGCAGTAATCAGAAGACAAAAGAGATGCACTGGAATGGCCGTTTATTTACTGCATTGATGGAATAAGCAAAAGACAGATTGGGAGTTGTTTAGGTGTACATGATATAAGCCTTTGCTTGCTTGCTTTCTTTCTTTCTTTTTTTTTTTTTTTTTTTTTTTAGTTATGGTCATGTGCGCTCTCCAGAAAGACAGAGAGAGACAGAGAAACAGAAAGCAAGAAATCACCCCCCGGGGGGGGATGGTCACACCACAATCCCTTCTCCTCCATTCTCCTCTTGGGATTTTCACGTGCCCAGCATGAGTTTAAGCCACCAGGTCTGGGACTCAAACTGCAGTCGACTACATGGGAGTCCAGTGACATAGCCATTATGCCAACTGCTGGTCCCAATTGGTTGTCCCAGTTGGTCCCCCCTGGTTGCCTTTTCTGTCAACACCTCCATCACACTTTACCCTCGTGCCCATCTAAACAGTCTGATTTATATTAAAGTGTAAATAATTTGTGACTTTTAAGCATCTGTGATAAGAAGTAGTCAGTAGAGGAGGAAGCAAGACTGTGGAACCAGAATTTTTTTTGAAAACATAAACTTTCCTCTTGGAATCTGCTATAATCTTGAAAGGTCTTTGAGCTTATATGGTTTATGTAGATCTAGGATCCAGTAGAAAGTAATCGATTTCTGAGTTATAAAAAAATCTAGAACAGGGACCAGCAGTTAGAGTAATGGCTATGTCGCTAGACTCCCACGTAGTCGACCGCGGTTCGTGTCCCAGACCAGGTGGCTTAAAACTCACGCCGGGCACATGTGCGTGTGTGCCCAAGATCCTGAGAGGAGAATGGAGGAGAAGGGATTGCGGTGTGACCATAACCCCTAGGGGGTGATTTCTTGCTTTCTGTCTCTATGTCTCTCTCTGTCTGTCTGGCGAGCGCACGTGCCCAATAGTGAAAACCTCTCCAAAAAAAAAAAAAAAAATCTAGAACAGAAAACATATTCCTCTTAAACTATAAGGACAGGGAGGTGTGATTAAAATCTACACTGAATTTCTCTGACTTAAATTTTCCAACTACTTAAATAATAAAGCAACAGAAGGATAAACTTATTTTAG
The DNA here is from genome assembly GCA_026018925.1 of Tupaia tana. Lineage (NCBI taxonomy): Eukaryota > Metazoa > Chordata > Mammalia > Scandentia > Tupaiidae > Tupaia > Tupaia tana. Next base: position 102,271,177 of record JAKSZU010000002.1, on the reverse strand, counting down.
AATTCTCACCCCTCAAATACATCTTCCAAAGGTGATACTAAATAATGGACTTACATTCTTCTAGCATCTAAGAACTGAAGATTTGGAAAGACTGAAATGAAATATCCTCAGATTTAAAAAATAGTTATCTATGACTGGTAGAATTACAAGTATATTCTTTTTATTTTATACTTTATGAATTTAACAAATGAGACAAAATGTACTTTATGTCCTATTTTTAAAAAATTCAGATACAAAAGTAGAAAAAATCGTATTAATGAAACACATTGAACTCATTGACCAGATTCAACAAATTTCCAATTTTATTCTCTTCTAGTTTAATTTGCTTCTTTCTCTATTTTGTTTGGTCAAAATATTTTGAAACATATCTCATTTTATCTATGATACCCAGTATATATTACTAACATATAATAAACTTTCAAATACACAACCCACAGTACCATTATCAAACTCAACAAAGTTCACATTCTTTCGTATTTATCAACTAATTTTTTTGTAGAGTTAATTATAATGGTCTCAAAAAGGTTATTTTTTAAAAACAGTTCTCCAGGACCCAAACAAGTCCTTTTTTTTAAAAAAATTATTTATTCATTCATTTATTTTCATTTGACCAGAGAGAGACAGAGAGAGAGAGACAGGAAGTGAGAAAGCAAGTCACCAGGTCTGGGACTTGAACCACGGTTGGACATGCGGGAGTGTCCAGCACCTTAACCACCATGCCACCTACTGATTCCTCCCAAACAAGTTCTACAAATACATCTATGTGGTATGTCTTAAAATTTGCCACCTAGATAGAAATTCTCCCATTGTACTTCTTTTCTTCCACAGTACTTATAGTGTCAGTTGTCCAGTAGAATTTCTCATATTCTGAACTTGACCATTTATATCTTTTGAGTATAATTTAAGTTATTATCTTCAGTTGTCCATGTTTCATAAACTTACAAATATAGGACTTGGTTAGATTTATGTTCAGATTTTTAAGTGTTTTATAGATGGTGCTATATAGCTCCTACAACCTCACATTGAGAGACATACAATATCTGGTACTTCCACATTTAATTTTGTTATGATTAGTCAGCTGTTTCATGTGGTGTTAGTCTGAGTCAACTACTACACAGTAGTCTCTCTTTACCTGCAGGGGCTACGTTCAAGATACCTCTCTCTCATGGATGTCAGAAACCACAGGTAAACATTGAACATGACATATACTATGATAAAGTTGAGTTGAGACCAGCAGATGGTGTAATGGTTACATCACTGGACTCCCATGTAGTCGACTGTGGTTTGAGTCCTGGACCAGGTGGTTTAAAACTCACATTGAACGCGTGTGTGTGCATGCTCAAAATCCCCAGAGGAGAATGGAGGAGAAAGGATTGTGGTATGGTCATTCCCCTGGCGGGGGTGGGGGGGGTGATTTCTCACTTTCTGTCTCTGTCTCTCTGTCAAAATGATAATGCATAGCAAAAGTCTTTCTTAAAAAATGATAATGTTGAGTTTATAAATTAGGCACAGTAAGGACTAATAACAATAACTAACAAAAAATGAAGAAAATTTAAAAATATGCTGTAATAAAAATGATGTAGGGAACCAGCAGTTAGCGTAATGGCTATGTCGCTGGACTCCCACGTAGTCGACCGCGGTTCGCGTCCTGGACCCGGTGGCTTAGAACTCACGCCGGGCGCGTGTGCGTGCATGCCCAAGATCCCGAGAGGAGAATGGAGGAGAATGGATTGCGGCGTGACCATCCCCCCTGGGGGGGTGATTTCTCGCTTTCTGTCTCTCTGTCTGTCTCTTGTCTGTCTGGCGAGCGCACGCGCCCTATAGCGAAAACCTCTCAAAAAAAAAAAAATGATGTAAATATGGTCTCTTCTGTTCTCAAAATAACTAATTGCACCATACACATCTGTTTTTGCACTGTAGTTGGCTGCAGGTAACTGAAACTGTGGAAAGAGAAACTGCAGATAAAAAGGAATTGCTATATAATTTTCTATCAACCTTTCACTCAATAGTTCCAGTAGCCATTATTTTGTTGGTGGTTACAGAATGGTGATATTTCTCATTTCTATTATTTATATTATACTTTTTAGCTGAATTCTACTATAAGAGACTCCTCCTTACTAATTACCTGGTTAGATAATTAGTTGTCTGTTGCTGCTTAATAAATTATCCCCAAACTTAGTGGCTTAAAGTAGGATTGAACATTTACTGTTATGGAAATGTTTACTTCTGTGACCTATTGTTACTAGGTCACTCTGCTTTCAGACTTGCCACCTGTAATTTATTCTTTATTCAACTGCCAGTGAGTTGTATAAAAAAGTTTGTTCAGTGCAGAACATGATTTAATCCTTAGATTATTAAATTTAAGATCGAGACTGAGATGACTTCTTGTTTTTTGAATCATTTCCATTTATTTTCTTGGAAAAATAGAACTGTAGTGCCTCGGTCACGAAGTTCCCAAAAGACCACCGGGGGCCGATTCCGATGTAAACACACAAGGGTCCCTTTTATTCAGGCTCGCGCCTGGGCCCCCAACCGTCACCGACACAGCGGATCAGAGTTGAGAGCCCCGTGTTAACTGGGCTGGGTTTTTATTTGGCTGTTAGGGAGGGAGGTCGAGGGGTGCTGAGGAATGCACTCAGGCGACAATACATTGGTTGTAGATTACAGGGAATGTAGCTGTCTCTGGTTGATTGGTTATTAAGTCATTGAGTTAGGCAAAAGTTACTTTAGGTTTCTGGTATCTCCTTTGTTTCTTTCATTGGTCAGTCCCAGTGGGGTGATGGTCTCATGACTTTTTTTCTATGTGTTTGGCCTTTTTGAAATGGTGCCGTCCCTCAGTAAGGTGAGACAAAATGGAGTCGTGGGACAAAATGGAGTTGCACTGGTTCTGCTCTGGTCCTTCAGAACGTATATAGTGTGTGTTTCTGTATGGATGTATTGATATTTATTGGGTCATTGGAAAAGTCATGACATATTTTACCATGCAAAAATGCCTCATGACTTTTTCAATGACCCAGTAGTTATCTGTATCTACCATTCCCCCCCCTTTTTTTAGCATGTTTTGTTACCCTTTATTTTTCCATTTAACAAAACTACACTAAAGGATCACTCCCCAAAAAGATATCTAGATCCCTCTTTATGTCTGTATAGTCCTCCATTATATAAATATTTTTGAACTTTATTAACTAGATACCTACTACTTTTCAATATTTACCTTAACAAATAGAGTTTTCTGTAATAAATGATACTGTTTGCTTTTAATACAGCCTTACCAACAGATTAGTCAATTTTTAAGCTTTATTAAAAATTTGCCACAGGGTGGGACCAGCAGTTAGTGTAATGGCTATGTCGCTGGACTCCCATGTAGTTGACCGTGGTTCACGTCCCGGACCCGGTGGCTTAAAACTCATCCCAGGCACATGTGCGTACGTGCCCAAGATCCCGAGAGGAGAATGGAAGAGAAGGGGTTGTGGCATGGCTATCTCCCCTGGGGAGTGATTTATCGCTTTCTGTCTCTCTGTCTCTCTCTGTCTGGCAAGTGCAAGTGCCCTATAGCAAAAACCTCTCCAAAAAAAATTTTTTTTTTTTTTTTTTTTTTTTTTTTTTTTGCCACAGGGCATGTGTTCTTGCCTGGAAGACAGAGAAAGAGTGAGGGTGAGAGAAAATGCCTCCCATGGGGGGTGGTCATGCTTCAATCTCTTCTCCATTTCTCCCTCCTTCCCTCTTTTTGGATTTTGGCCATACATACCCATGTACCTGGTGTATTTTTCACATTGCCAGGTCTAGGACATGTACCCTACAGTTGGTTATGTGGGATCCAGCTCCTTTAATCACCAGGCCATGGACTGACCCACTTTTTAAAATTTTTTTATAGCTTTTTGACAACCTCATAGGTAAGAAAAATCATGAGTCTTAAACTAAGATGCCTTGGGACCAGCATGGCGTAATGGTTATGTTGCTGGACTCCCACGTAGGTGACCTCTATTTGAGTTCTGAACCCAGCAGCTTAAAACTCATGCCAGGTGTGTGTGCATGTGTGCCCAAAATCCTGAAAGGAGAATGAAGGAGAAGGGATTGTGGTGTGGCCATACCCCACGAGGAAGAGGTGATTTTTTGCTTTCTGTCTCTCTGTCTCTCCAGCGAGCTCATGTTCCCTATAGCAAAAATCTCTCTCTCTCTCTCAAAACAAAACACGCAACAAAAATACGGGATCCCTAGAAAATAGAGGAACTTTAGGAAGAAAGTAAGTGGCACTCTATCAGAAACAGAAGTGAGAGAGAAGCAAAGTAGAGGGGAAAGGAGGTAAAAGTACTGCCAGATAAGACTTACCAAGCAGGATACAGCTTCATAAGAAGCACAGCTGATTTTCTCACTAGGAGGGTGTTTCTTGAAAGGCTGGGTAGAGTAGTGTAATTAATTAGACTACTGCACAGGAAGAAAAGTGGAACAGCACTAGATAGGGTGACATCAGTTATGATACATGTTGAATGGAAGACGAAAGAATTTATGTTTTGCTACATTAGCAATGGAAAGCCAAGGACATTCTGAGCAGGAAAGTGATAGGTACAAAGAGTTTTAGGAAGATTCAACTTGGATAGTGTAAAAAGAGTTTAGTCAATAGGACACTAGTTGGTCAACAATTAGTACGTGTCCAGCAGAGGTGTAGTAGAAGATTGAATGAAGCATCCTTGGGTAAAACATGTAAAAGAAGATGACAGATTTGGAAGGTTTCTTTTTTTTCCAAATAATTATTTATTTAATTTTATTTGTTATTATTATGTAATATTCTTTTACTGTAGGGCACATGTACTCATCAGAGAGAGTCAGAGAGAGAGAGAGAGAGAGAGAGAGAGAGAGAGAGAGAGAGAGAAGAAAAGTGAGAAAGTAAGCAGCTAGGTCTAGGACTCGTATTGTGATCGGTCATGTGGGAGTCCAGTGCCCTGATCACAATACTACCTGCTGGTCCCAGGAAAGGATTTTTAATTTGGAGACTTTGCAGGACTTTAGAGAGTCTATGATTGGACTCTGGAGAGTTTGTAAATGTCTAAAATTTTAATGCAAGTTTTTGTATCCTAATTATGTTCACTTTTTAGCTTTTATCTGATTCTCAAAGGCATCTGTGAAACAAGAAACAATTTGAAAACCCTGATTAGCAAGATTTTGTGATCACTGTTAGATTTGTATTGTAAATAGACCTGATTTATAAACTTAATATTAATTCCTGATGCATTGTACATTTTTACATCCACATTTTTTGAACTCCTATCATACATACAGATTGCACTGCTTGTTTTCACATCTAACGTAGTTTCATAAGTTGTGGTTTTCTTACTCTTGAGCTTTTCTTATGGTACACATCTGCATACCATCCTCAGTTAGACAGAATACTGTACAACATGGTGTCTATGGTTAGTATCAATGTTCTGTATTTTGCAAATTGCTAAGAGAGTAGATTTTAGATATTCTCACCACCAAAAATTGATTACTATGTGAGGTAAGATATATATTTAGCTCAATTGAGCCATTCCTCAACGTGTACATCTTTCAAAACATCATGTTTTTACATGATAAATAGATCCAATTTTCATCTGTCGATTAAAAGTAAAGGAAAAGTAGTGTAACTTGAATGAATTGAAACCTGCTTAAAAACACGTATTTCTCTCTCTCACACATACACACACACACACACACACACACACGACTAAGTTAGACCTAAATAAATCTTATTTTCCAAATGTGCTTAATCATGATAGAATATGTATGCATGCATGCATGAGCAATAGAGAGAGCGAGCCCTCCGACTTTTCAGAAGAATTTTGGGTGCCCCCATTTTACACACCCAATGTGTTTTTGGAAAGAGTTTCCTTTTTTTTTTTTTGAGAGGTTTTTGCTAAAGGGCATGTGTGCTCGCCAGAAAGACAGAGACAGAGAGACAGAAAGTGAGAAATCAGCCCCCAGGGGGGATGGCCACACCACAATCCCTTCTCCTCCATTCTCTTCTCGGGATCTTGGGCACGCATGCACACGCGCCTGGTGTGAATTTTAAGCCACTGGGTCTGGGACGCAAACCATGGTCGACTATGTGGGAGTCCAGTGACATAGCCATTACGCTAACTGCTGGTCCCAAGAGTTTCCTATTTTTCTTTTGCGTCAGAGCTCATCCCAGCAGCACAGGGCTTGACATGAAGTCTGCCTGATGATACGCTCATTTGGAGAAATTGCAGCAGATCGGAGCTGATCTGTGTGTGCCGATGGACTTGGAGCAGGAGAGCGCGCCTTTCAGCACTTTCGCAGAGCTCTGCTATGTGATGGAAGCCTTATCAAGACTTTGTGTAGCAACTGATTTTAAGTAATAGAACTAAAAGAGGCATTTTGAGGCCTTCCTTCTCTCCTTCCCTTCCCTCTTCTTTCTCCCTCCCTCCCTTCCTCCCTTTCTTCCTGCGTTTAAGAATTTGTACTATTGTGCTGTGCATTACTGACACGGACCAGCTCTGATATTTTGCTTATACACTTATTTGGGACACTAAGAAATGGATGCTTCTGGGTTGGGACTTGCCTCTTGAGCACTTAAAGATATTTCATAATGTGTATTAGTTATTTTTCAGGAAGTGATTGAACTTTACCTTTGAGCTGTCTAATGTTATCTAGAAATTCAATTTAATATTACTCTGCTTTCAGGTGAAAAATGAAAGAGTAAAGCTATATAAAATTAAGAGCTGGGGACCAGGGCAAGAATAGAGAAAAACTTCTTAAACACTGTTGAAAAGCATAATACAAAGCATGCATTTTCCTCCTTTAACAGAAAGGATTCTTATGATTGAGATTAGAGAGGAATTACAATACTGTCAGAAAGATAAACTTCTTTGAAGAGTCGCACCCACTGGAGCTGAATGTTCATGAGTGGAGGTGATTTTTTTCTTTTTTAAAAAATTTGCTGCCAGGCACATGCACTTGCCAGAGATTGACAGAGAGAGAGAAAAGGAAAGTGAGAAAGCACCCCCATGGGGGTTGGTCACATTGCAATCCCTTCATTTCTTCTTTGGGAATTTTGGACACCATGCTGGGCACGGTTTTCAAGCCATCAGGTCCAAGAATTGAACTGCATAGTTGACCATGTGGGATCTCTTGGCCTTAACCACCATGCTATCAGCTGACCTGAGATGATATTGTCACACAGCTTGAGGTATAATTTACTCATCATGAAACTCACCTGTTTGAAACTCAGGGAACTGCAATTTTAATATCATTACACAATAGTCACAAAAATTACTTTTGAATCTGTAGTAATGCTTTCCATGTAGTAACTAATATAGTAAATATTTTGTAGTCATGTCAGGAAAAGGATCCCAAAACTGGTCACAACTATAAAAACATCTTTAGAATCGGGGTAAAATATTTTGGCAGATGTATCGTTCCCATTGTACATGATTGTTCAAGTCTATTTGTTATTCAGATTAAGGCTTTTGTGTCTGACTTTGAAATACAGTTTTCCACTCACACGGCAATCTATGAAATTCACAGGGTATGTGTTATGAGGCAAGATATTTCCAATTTGAAGAAAATTCAAAGTATCAATTGAAGATAACTCCAACACTGTTTTTTAATATTACGCATAAATGTCCAGGTTACATCCAGTAGATAAAGAGCTACTTAACATTTCTGTTACCTTATCTGAATTATTGGATATTTTAAAATTTGTTACTTATTATTTGGATTCTGAGAAAAATCTTGACCCAGGTACCGGATTATCTGTCTTTGGGTCCTACTGTACTACTTACAGGTGCTCACACATCCTCTTGCCTCACTCACAATCTCTGGGTCTTATTTTTCCACTTATTAAATTGGAATTAGGATTCCCACCTTGGCTAATTTAGGTTTTTGCCATAGGGCATGTGTGTTTGCAAGAGAGGAGAGAGACAGAGAGAGAGAGAGAGAGAGAGAGAGAGAGAGAGGGAAAATGAGAAATCACACCCCCCTCTCCCTCCAGAGGGGATGGCCACACTGCATGCAACCCCTTTTCCTCATTTCCTCTCAGGTTTTTCGATGCACACACACACACACACACACACACACGCGGTGTGATTTTTCAAGCCAGCAAGTCTGAGACTCGAATCATGGTAGGCCATGTGGGAGTCTATGCTGGTTGCTGGCCTTATTTATTTATTTATTTTAAAAATATTTTAGTTAATTTTATTTATTCATTTATTTTATTTTGACCACAGAAGGGGAAAGGGAAGAGAGAGAGAGAGAGAGAGAGAGAGAGAGAGATAGCAAGCCACCAGGTCCGGGACTTGAACTGAAGTCAGCTATGTGGGAGTCCAGTGCCCTTAACCATCACACCACTTGCTGGCCCCATGGCTTTGATTTTTATTGTTTAATAGAATTGAGAAGATGGCATAAAAGTGGTGCTGATCATATTTCTAGTTGCTTTCACCTGTCTTCTAGTTGTCTAACAAGTCTACATAAAAACATTGGTGTAAGTGAAAAGTCCATTAGAATGCAAATAACTTGCTACTTTCTTTTCTAATAATATCATACTTACTAAACAGTAGATCCACTCTCTATGCACGTCCCACCATTGCCACATTTAATTGAATGACAAGGAGAATGATCACACTGGCCAACATTGCGCCCAGCATTTGGGTGGCCCTCAGGATTTCCCAGGCTTCTGAAATGGCCATCTTTCTGCGTGCGAACTTGAATAGTGAAAATACAACCTTAAAGAAAGGCAGAAACACTTCATATTAATAAACAGAAGAAACAGATAAACTGCAAGAAGAGTGGAGCGGAGGCATCTTACTCTCAAACTCCATCACAAAGCTGTGATCATCAAAACAGCACGGTAGTGGCACAAAAACAGGCATGTAGACCAATAGAACAGAATGGAAACCCTAGAAGTAAACCCCCAAACATATGCCAACTGATTTTTGACAAAGGGCACCAGACAATGCAATGGGGAAAAGAAAATATCTTTTGTAAATGGTGCTGGAAAAACTGGGTATCCTCTTGGAGAAAGATGAAACTGGTCCCCTATCTTACCACCAACAAAAATCAACTCAAAATGAATTGGAGATCTAAACCTAAGACGACAAACTATAAAACTACCGGTGGAAAACACAGGGGAAACTTGGAGACATCGGAGTAGGGAAAGGCTTTTTAAATAAGAACCCCAAAGCACAGACAATAATCCCAAAAATAGACAAGTGGGATTACATCAGGTTAAAAAACTTCTGCACAGCAAAAGAAACAATAATTAAAGTGAATCAACAGCCCTCCAAATGGGAGAATGTATTTGAAAACTACACCTCAGGTAAAAGGCTGATAACCGGAATATACAGAGAAATGAGCTGCTAGCCTGAAAAAAAAAAAAAGAAAAGAAAAAATCAGGCTGCTCCCACAGAGGGAGATGAGCATGTCTGTAACTCTAGCTAAAAAAGTAAAGATGGCCACCAAACCATGCCCGAGTGAGACCACCGGGTTCCTGTTACATGTAAATCATGTCCTTATGGTTATATATTTATTAGCAGAAATCTTTTAAATGTAAAATACTCAGAGAAATCACCACCTTCTGCAGAAAACAAGCACGAGGCCAAGAGGAGGTGAATAGAGAGAATTAGGAGAGAAAAGATAAATTCTGCAGTAAATAAAAATGTAGAAAACAGAAAGAGGTCTTGAAGTAACAGCCATCCAGATCATATCAGGTGAGGAAGAGGAAGACCTAAAACTGTATCTGCCAAAAAACATGAGGAAGAAAGAAAAACAGGAAAAGGAAATTAACATCTATGCTAACCTCTCTGATGAAAAGACTTTCATGTTTTCAGTCACCTCTGCAGAAATAGATAGAAAAATGATCAATCAAAGATTTATTCTGATACTTGCCTACAAAATCTTTTGAAACTTTCTTCAGGATTACATCAGCAATCCAATGTACACTTGTGGACTCTCAGGAGCATTCTGATCTGTCAGCGTAAAGGGCCATTGATATATTCCCCTGTCATTTAGCCTGTGCCGCACTTCGTGAGCAAAGCTGGAGGCTTGGACTGTTCTGGGATTTCCTTGGGTTTATCAAGGAGTATTGTCAGTGTTTTGTGTATGAGATATGTTAGTGTAGTTACAAAACGAAAAAAAATTCAGGATGGATGTTAAAAGTTAAAAGTGGCTAAGGGGAACCAGCAGTTAGCGTAATGGCTATGTCGCTGGACTCCCACATAGTCGACTGCGGTTCGCGTCCTGGACCCGGTGGCTTAAAACTCACGCCGGGCGCGTGTGTGTTGTGTGCCCAAGATCCCGAGAGGAGATTGGAGGAGAAGGGATTGCGGCATGACCATCCCCCCTGGGTGGTGATTTCTCACTTTCTGTCTCTATGTCTCTCTCTGTCTGTTTGGTGAGCACACGTGCCCTATAGCGAAAAATCTCTCCAAAAAAAAAAAAAAAAAAAGTGGCTAAGACTCAGGATGGAGGTATGAAAACTTGGGAAATAAAATACTTGATAGTTTTCAGGTTAGCCACTAGAGATACAATATTTTAAATATGGTCAGAAGAGTGACTTTAAAAGACTCTCTCTCTCTCTCTATATATATATATTTCAGATTTTCAGCACTAACACATTGCATAGATAGATAGATAGATAGATAGATAGAGAGTTCATTTACTTTAAATAAATTGCCAATTGATATTTTATTGAATAGGAACTAAGAATATAAACTGTAAATTTTGCCTTAAATTATTTTTTTCTTTGTTTTTATTTTTATGATTTAAAGTATGAGTTATATATTAGGAGATATTTCCTGTACAGTTTTGAAGTTTGGGTGCTATGTGAAGACAAACATTTAAGGATATATCATACTTTATATATAAACACCTTGTTTTCTTGAATGCAATTTATTTATTAGTTAAAAAAACTTTTTTGCTCTCAAGATGATGCCTGTTAACCTAAACATAAAATATATTTATTACATGAAAAATATTTCATAGATAACCACTTTTAAAGTAGTGATGTTTTACCTGAATGGATATTTATTTATACATTCTGATAATTATTTAAATTGCTACTTAACCTCAATCTGGAAGAAAAAAATAAACCTTAATATTGAAACAAACAAACAAACAAAAAAACAAAAATATGAACAGCCAAAAAGCATATGCAAAAGTGCTCAACATCCCTTGTCATGAGGGAGATGCAAATCAAAACCCCAGTCAGAATGTCTAAGATTAAAGAAAACAAACAATGATAAGTGCTGATGAGGCTGTGGTGAAAAGGGAACTCTCTTATACTGTTGGTGGGAATGTAAATTAGTACAGCCACTGTGGAGAACAATATGGAGGTTCCTCAAAGACCTACAGATAGAACTACCATCTGATCCAGTGATTCCATTCCTGTCTACGCAGAGGAGAGGGATACACTGAGATGGAAAAGCACTTGCACATCTATGTTTACTGCAGTATTATTCACAATTGATGAGACATGGAACCAACCCAGATGTCCACAAACAGATGGATTTATAAGTCATGGCACATATACACTATGGAATACTACTCAGCCATAAAAAAACGAGACCCTGCCATTTGATAGGAAGTGGGTTAACATGGAAGATTTACTATTAAGCGAATTTACTATTAAGCGAAGCAAAGAGAGGTATTGTGTGTCCCCACTCAATATATATCGGATGTCAGCACTCTATGGAAGAGACTAAAAAACTGCAAGGCATGAAAGCATGGAGAGCAATGGTGGATACTAGAGACAGTGTGGAGAAGGGACGGAAATGGGGAGGGTGAGAAGGAAGGAACCAAGGGGAAAAAGAAAGAAGCAAAAACATTCAAAAGACACAAAAATGGAAAATTAACTGTTGATAATAATGGGTATGATAATAGCTTTGCCTGGACTAATATACAGTATATTCATGCTGGGATAATTCATTTTGTATGCTGTAATGATATACAGTGATTGAATGTAAAAAGGAGACAATTAAAAAGGAGACAATTATTTTATATATATAAAGTATTTAAAAATAAAGCAATATAAGGGGAACAGCAAGACAGAAATTGAGAAATTACCCCCCCCCCCCCTCGGGGGGCATGGGCACACTGTTATTTTTTCTTCTCCATTCACTCCTTGGAATTTTGGGCACCCACGTACACACATGTAAACTCATGCCTGGCATGAGTTTCAAGCCTCTGGGTCCAAGACTCGAACTGCGTCGGCCATATGGGAGTCCAGTGATGTAATCATTACTCCATCTACTGGCCCCAATTTATTGACCATTTGTAACTTTTCCTTTTCAGTTGCTTGTTTTGTGCTTGCTTGTTCCTGTTCATCATTTTAAATATTTATCTGAAAAGCCTTTTTATATAATGAGTATGTTAACTATTTGTGACATATATATTAAAGTTTGTCTATTTCTTTCATAAGAGAGAGGCAGACAGTGACAGAGAGAGAAAGAGAAAGAGAGAGAAAGAGCCAGAAGGAGGGGCATCCTCCATATCCTTCCCTGTTAGCCGGGGTCATGGGTGGGTGTGGCCAGAGTGTACAGGTTGACCCAAGAACGGAACCCGTGATTCCATGTGGATCCAGCATTCTTGAGCACCATTTTACTGCTGCCCCACCTAGCCAGCCTTGTTTATGATATATTATAAATACTTTCTTCAGTTTAATATTTGCCATCCATTTAATATTGCCTGTAGTATTATTTCTACCTGTTACGCAGAGAAGTTTATAATATTTATATTATCATCTTTGTTTTTCCTTTAGCAATTTAGTCTTTACACCTATCCTTACAAAGTTCTTTACCACTCTAAACTTAGATACATATAAACAAAAAGGGCAGGGACATCCCATAGCACAGTGGTCAAACCCTGTGCACAGGGAATCAGATTCCACAATAACAATAAGATCTTGGTTCAAATCCTGGCCCTGGCAGCTTGAAAAATGTAGGGTGCCTGTACACACAAGCCCCAAATCCTAATAGGATGGAGAAATGGAGTGAAAAAGGACTGCACCATGACCACATCCCATTGGGGGCTTCTCTCTCTCACTCTATCTGTCTCTTTCTGGAAAGCATATGTGCCCTCTGGTGATTAAAAAAAAAAAAATTAAAAACAAAAAGGGCTGGAGCCAGGAGGTGGTGTGGTGGTTAAGGTGCTGGACTCCCACGTGGTGACTGCAGTTTGAATCCTGGACCTAGTGTTTGCTTTCTTGCTTTCCCTTGCTCTCTCTCTCTCTCTCTCTCTCTGTCCCTCTCTGGTGAGCAAATTTTAAAAATAATAAAAAACAGGAAATAAAATTAAATAATTCTTAAAAATAAAAACAAAAAAGGGCAGGTCAATGAATAAATTTGAAATAGAAATGTTTGGGATCCTGAAATGTATATAATTTTATTCACTTCTTTCAGCACTTATATAGAGTATATTTACAAATGTCTTTAATGTCAATATGAATATCAAGCATAAATACAGTCTTTGAAATAGTAAATGAAAGGCTACATTGTATTTTATTTCCAAAACATTTTCTAGAGCTAAAAGCATATGAAAATTTCTTTAAAAAAATTGGGTTCAGTTTTGGAAGGTAAAGAATTTACTTTCCAACTTTGTTTTACTGACATTTTACTGATGGGCACCATTCTCAGCATGCATCAATATTTCTCATGATGAGAGAACAGGGACTGGTTTTCCTTAGGCGAATCTTTGTCTCTTCTCTACATGCTGCCGTCCACAATTACTCAGAAAACACGGAAAAGCGTACTGAGTGAAGAAATGAGTGCATGCTAGTTGCTTTGTACTGAGTGTCCAAGTAACTCACTAACGAAACAGGGTTTCTCTTTCCTTTTGCAGAGTATATGTACTTGCGGAAAGAAAAAGTAAAAGTAGATGATAGAGTTTGGGTTCAAATACATTCAATTTCAGCCAAATTAATGGCTAGAGATCCCGAAACCTAACCAAGTATCAATCTTTTTACTGTTAAAGCTGGGACAAAAAGAACTCCCTGTGTTAAGAAAAATAAATAAGAAACTATACATAAAAACACAGTATATTTTTTATTTTTATTTTTTAAAAATGTGCTGTAGGATGTGTACACTCATTGGAGAGAGAGAAAGAGGGAGATAAAGAAAGTGAGAGAAAGTCATTCCCCCGGGGGTGGGGGGTGATCATGTCGCAATTCCCTCTCCATTCTTCTCTCAGAAGTTTGAGTATACATGCACACATACTTGGTGTGTCTTTCAGGTCACTGGGTCTGGGACTTGAATCACAGGGGAGTTGGCCGTGTGGGATCCAGCTGCCTTAACCTCCACGCTACCTGACTGACCCTAAACTGCCTGGTATGAGTGTCGATTAGTAAACCCTGCATTCTATACCAACGCCATCATACTGTCTCAGAAATCTTCCTTTATAACATTGGAGATGTCTTTTAGTAAACATTGAACGATACTAAGACTAGGATTTTGGAATTTTTATCATCATACATGGAAAATACTTAGTCAAATGACTATCATAAACATTGTCTGAAAGTTGTTTTAAGCCATTTCTCTTTATACAGATAAATGAAATGCTTTAGTTATGAGAAACTGCTGAAATATGTTATTGGCTAAAAATAAGGCTATGCTTATTTTTAACTATATTTACTGACTTCCTTTTTTCTTCCCCACATCCCTCCTTTTCCTTCTTCCCTTTCTTCCTTCTTTACTTCCTTTCTTGCCCAACATCCGTGAACTTCAACCTGAGACATCTTCAGCTTTTTAATAGGTGCACCTTGGGAGAGCAGAGAAGAGGATTGCTCATATTAGAACAAGGGAAACTGTAAGGCCTTGTCCGTAAGGATATAGGCAAAAGAATGACTTCTTATAAATCATTTCCAGAGCAATACCAAAGGGGCTTTGTTAACAGTAAGGATTTGTATTTTATATTGAGAACTTTTGGATTAGAGTTATTGATCAAGAAAATTTATAAAAATGTTAAAGTTCAAATCTGGTCATCTTTTACTAAATGATTTAATTGCCATTTTAAAGGCAAATATAATACACTTACCCTAATTATTAAATTCTTTCCCCAAATTCTATTTACTTCACTATGATTAATTCGGTGGCTTGCAAATCTGTGAAAGCTTGTTAAATGCTAACTTTGGTGCCCCACCATAGAGATTTCAATGAAGTAGTTCTGGAGTAAGGTCCAGAAATCTGTATTTTAAGAAGTTATCCTGGGTCAGCCCATGGCCTGGAGGTTAAGGTGACTGGATCCCACCTGGCAGATCAGGTAATTCAAGTCCTAGACCTGGCCCCTTGAGGAATGTGCAGGACACGTGTGTATGCATTGCCTAAATCCCAAAAGAAGGATGATACGGAGGAGAAGGGATTGTTTTAAGCATTCCTCATGGGGAATGCTTTCTCCTTCTCCCTCTCTCTCTGTCTCTCTCTGGTGAGTATAAACAGCCTCTGACAAATTTAACAAAAAAATAGGCTATCGTGTATAGTTTTAGAGCACCATAGTAGAGATCAGCTGTTGGAAAACATGGGTTTATGGTGCAGTTACAGTTTGGTTGTTGTGATAGTTGGTAATAATTGTCCATAATATGTAATAGTAGTAAATGCTAGTTTGTAGTGTAGGGAAGGCAGACATCGGGAGAGAATTTAAGAGGTGAATAATAAAATTAGGAGCTTTCATAATTCCAGATATTCCATAAGACCCTGGATTAAGTGCAGATACCAGCAGTGGACATGCAGCCAGGAGTGGGCAGTCCTAGGGCGGTCAGAGGAAGGGCCATAATATGTGGGCACTGAACTCAGGCTCACTGCCACA
The DNA here is from genome assembly GCA_026018925.1 of Tupaia tana. Lineage (NCBI taxonomy): Eukaryota > Metazoa > Chordata > Mammalia > Scandentia > Tupaiidae > Tupaia > Tupaia tana. The sequence goes on along the minus strand of JAKSZU010000002.1, from coordinate 102,255,391 downwards.
CTGAAGGAGAAACGGACAGATCTTGATGAAAGTCTGTCTTTGTTTTCATCACCAAGATTTGAAGAAAAGTTTTTTGCAGAATGGAGAATATAATACAAACAGAAGCCAGGCAACACTGGATTTCAATAAAATTGCAAACCCCAAACCCTATGACAGTAGGATGGAGTGTTCCCTTTATTGAGTGTTTATTGTATGCTGATTTCTGAATCAAGTTCTTAACATAATTATTTTCCTTCATTGATTAGCCACAAGAACCCTAAAAGGTCAATATTTTTTATTTTACAGTGGAGAAAATGGAGGCTTAGAGAGTTTAAGTCAGTAAAAGTCACCAAGCTGCTAGGTGGCGGAGTCAGCATCTGAAGACAGCCTACTTTCAGAGCCTGTGCTCTAACCACGGTTTGTGCAGCAGAGAAAGAGTAGAAGCATCTAACTGGAGCTCTGCCTCTCCCACTTCTAGCACCGCCAGCATGGCTAACACTTGGGACTCACGCTAAGCCTGGTAGCCATCTGTGTTCTTTCTCCATGAACTCACACTCAGAACTGTATAGCGAGGGAATGGGGTTAGCTCATGTTATACAAGCAGCAAAGTGAGACACAGGGCGATTAGCTGACTAGCGAGGATCACACGGCTTGTGGGTGGCAGGGCTGGGCATACACCCTAGCAGCTGGATTCTGGAGTCCACCTGCTTATCCTTGATGATAGACAGCTTCGCACACAGGGATTATCCATTCCAAAGCACTCATGTCAGGTCTGTGGCAGTGAATAAATCACAGCAAGTTTTGATGGTCATCCTACAGGGGCTCTGCTTCACTTCTTATGTTCATAGTTAACCCATCCCTTTCCTTGAAGATACTGTGTTTTTTAAAAACACATTGATTTATTATGGCCTTAGAGTCCATTTCAGATCATTTCCTGCTGTGAAAAAAATGATTGAACTCCTGATTATATTTAGCACAGTGCCATGATATACTTTAAACTATTTTTTCGAGATGCTCTTCTGAGAATCAGCACTGATTACATGTTCAAAGAAAAAGTTTCTTTGAGAAGCTTGGCAGAATGAAGTGATTTTACCAGAACCTGACCTTGCATTAATCTGGATTAGCTGGGTTGATTTCAAGTACATGGCCTTCTACGTTTCTTTTTCAGACAGAAGCCAGTGCAGGAAAAGGACGCTGCCACGTTGGTATAGAACTTAGGTGCCGAGGATGGCACTTGATGGAAGCTCTTGTCACCCAGGAGTGTGCATCACATTCTGTCCCTTGACTTCTGATGGAGAGTCGGCTAAACCCGGGTAAGTGACTGAGGACCTTTGACCAAATACTTTGGGACTAGGATCCACAAAAGAGCATATTTTCATCATAGGAATTATTCTAATAATTCAAAGCATGTCTTTATTTTATACCTCTACTATGCTTCAGCTCGATAAGGAAGGTCTGAACCTGTTCTCCCCTTTGAAAACAGTGAGATAGACCTTGACAACAAGAGTGTTGTTCAAGCATGATGTTATCACGTAGTGCTCTTGGCTGGCATGGATTCTGTGGGCCACAGCTTGGTGGGTATGGACGGGGGACTGCAGTCTTTGTCTTGTCTTTTATATTAAGTAATTCCAAGGTTGAATGATATTTCAGTTTTTACTGTGACTCCATGGGCTCTACCCTGCTTCTGTATTCAAAAGCACCCTAGGCAGCCAACAGGTGGCAGGGAGGTTAAGGACTGGATCCCACATGGCCACTTTTGCTATTCGAGTCCCAGAACCAGCGGCTTGAATATCAGACTGGGCATGTGTGTGTGCCCCAAATCCTGAGAGAATGAAGGAGCAGGGATTGTGGTGTGGCTGTCTTCCCTGGGGGTAATTTCTCACTTTCTTTCTCTCTCTCTTTCTGATGAATGCATAAGCCTCTAACAACAACTGAAAAGCAAAGCAACAACCAAAAAAAGCACCATATAGAGAAACATCACGCATGCTCCTGGTTTTCCTATATCATGCTCTGTATTTTCTTCTTTTACCTATAGAATTTATCACATTATAGTACTATATAATTTACTTATCTGTTACATTAGTGTTTATTGTCTGTTCTCCCCTTCTCTAACTAGAATATATAATCAGTGCAGAAATCTTTGTTTTGTTAATTTTAACCTCCTAAACACCTAGTACATATGTAGTAAGTTATCAATAAATAATGGATTAATACTTCTGATTAAAATCCAACTTTGATCAAGTCTGATGAGAAAATAAGTCACATAATTGGTTTGTGAACTAGAAGTATATTCCATAAAAGCATTTTATTTTCTCATAATTTGACACAAGGAGGTATAGTATAAAAACAGTGCATACTTTACCTTGAAAACCATTTTTAAAATCAGATCCGTTCGGTAAGAGATCTGGAATGTATTCACTGTAGCCACCTACATAAAACTGACTATAGACATTGAGACCAACCAGTTCTCCTGGGGACATGACGGATTTATTTTTATGATCATCCACCTTCAAAAGCAAAAAATTCAAGATATATTAAAAAAGGAACTAATTCCCAGGGTGAACCCTTAAGATACTCTTTCTTTTTTATTTTCCATTAACAGAGCATGAAAAATTTACAAAGACCTACATTTTGAAGAAATAAAAATCAAAACACTGTTCAATTCTCTGCTTTCTGCTGATGTCTGTTACCAAGATATGTTAATGAAGCAGTTGTGGTTTTGCATTTCAATGAAAATAACAGTTCTTCAAAGATTAGAAGCTGGCATCCCACTCCCTCCCTCCATTTATTCTCACCATAGTCATGAGAGTCATTGACCAAAAGTTAGAAATCAAGGGCCAGCAGGTGGCATGGTGGTTACGGTGCTGGATTTTCATATGGATGGCTGTGGTTTGAGTCCCCAGCCTGGTGGCTTGTTTTCTCACTTTCCCTTTTTCTCTGTGTGTCTCTCTCTGGTCAAATTAAATAATAATAATAATAATAATAATAAAAATAAAATTAAATAAATAATCTTAAAAAAATAGAAATCAACAACAGTACCCAACTTCTCTTCTTAAGTAGCTGTTCATAGCCCTTTGGATAAATGTCTAAACTTCTTATTATGATGTGTAAGTCCTATGATAATATTGACCTTGTCTACCTCTAACCACATCACTTGCGACCCAGTCTCCCACTAGAAAACCACATGGAATTAACTTGCATTTCTTAAGCTACCACTGACTGCTGTGTTATTTCCTCCTGTCCCCCAACTCTATTTATTTAAAGTTATGCTCAAGCATCGCCTTTTCTGGGAAGCATTTCTTGAACCTTCTCTCCCACTTTTATCTATGAATGTAATTCCTCGTGTTTATTCTCATACAGCGTATGATTGCTACACTATTTGGTACACTATTCTGTGAACTTGGTGGGTGCAGGCTTCCTGGCCTAGCTGCCTCTATATCTTAGCACAGAAATAGCAATACACTAGAGCTCAGTAAAATATGATACTGAAAAAGGGATGATTCTTTACCTTTAGCCAGCCCATTTGGAAGAACCTCCCCAGATGGACAGTATGGATTCCAATGTTCAGGTCGAGGGGCTCGCTCCTGACACTTGCTACCCCAGATCCCAGGTTATAACTGTAAACCACACTGCCGTCGAGCAGGCCTACTGCTAGGAAGTCATTGCCATTCAATCCTGGAACGAGAGGATGCATAAGGAATGCCCACTGAAAGGAAATTTAGGAGTTCAGTCCACTTCATTTTACTGACCGGTTCTGAATTATAAGCCAGTTTGGTAAGTTATAATGGACAGTTGACCTCTCATCAGCACACAGGTATACGAGCAACTGGTCTTTATTATTCACATCCCAGAAACTGTCTGAACATTAAGTTTATTCTTTGATACCATGAGGGTTCTAATAAACCAGGGAATGATCAATACTTAAAAAGATGAATAAGATTGAAGTCTGCTTTTGTTTGAATAAAATTCAAGTGTGCTTTTTACAATAGGCAGAACTCTGTAATGGGGTAGAATTGCTCAGGTAATTAAGGAGATTTGAAAAACTGAGATAACCTAGCATCAGCTTTGAAATTCTCTTTATGATTTGAAGAGAGTATAAAGAACTGTCTGTTTCTCTGATTGCTCAGCATACGTTATCACTGCTCTATTGAAAATGCTCTTAATTGCTCCCCTCCACCCCCGCCCCATGACTGGCTAGAGTTGGTTGCTTCTGAACTTTCTTTTCTCTCTGTCTTTCCATTAGTTCAAGGCCATCACATGGCACAGTGAGTTGCAGGATCCAGAGTAGTTAGGAGATAGCTTGCATAAATCCATGGGAAAAGAAAGTGGGTGGGAGAGATCCAACACTAATCAGTAAGGGAAGGTCCTGGTAGTGGGCTTCGTGAGATCAGGAAGTTCTGCGATGGCCAGCAGGGGCAAGAGAAAAGGCCCATGCAGAAGGAGCAAGGACCCGAGTGCAGGCGTGTTTGTGGGTGGTGTGAAAGAGAACTTTGATCATGGAGTTTGCAGATGAAGAAACTGAGTAAAGTCTTCTGCTTAGAGGAAGAACATAGTTCCCTGTAGAATTGAGAAGTTTAAACATAGAGAAAAAAGCAGGACATAGACATGAATAAAATTTGATATGAGTATGCACAGCCTCTTCCTTCTGTACTTTGAGGGTAATGGCTTGGCTGCTGATGCTGCTTCTATTGTGAGTTTGATCCAGGCAAAAGAAAGAGCTGCAGGGATGGGGGCTTCCTAGGCACTGCAAAGCAAAAATAGAAATATTTAGAGATACTTAAACTCTGCCTCTGTTTTTCTGAAGGGTCTGCTATAAGCTCTGAGCTGGGTTATTTTTGAAAAATCTCTAGGTGATTCTAATCTTCCGCCATTGTTGAGTAAAAACTGTATTAAGTGACATATCATAGACCAAGTCACCACATGGGGAACTTATGGCAAGTATCTTTTTTCCCTCTCTGGTGATTTCTTCCTCCCTGCAACGCTACAGCAGGTTAGCCAGGTTCTACATTTAAATAGAACTCATAGGCAAAACATAGGTTCGAGAAGGCAGTTAGAAAGACAGCAAGAAGAAAAACCTCACTACACACTGGACACAGTCTTTCAGGCAGCTGTTGGGGTACAGAAGAAATAGGGAGAAAGGGATGAGAAAGAATTGTGAGTTTTTTTTTTTTCTTTTTCTTTTGTAGGTTGTGAATGGGGATCATTCTGAGAAATTCTAGTGGAGATCTGACTTGTCTTTCCAATAGTCCAGGCTAATGGAATGAAGATGGTGTTCTGCCTCTGAGTTGTAAAGCGATGGGAGGGCAGATTTACTGGGGCCATGTCTTTCTTTCCTTGCTGTCTTTGTTGCCACTCCTGCTTCCTCCAGTTACTGAGAGCCTATTTTATGCCAGGAGCACTATCCTCAAGACCCTCAGTAGCCTGCTTGGGGGGAGATAGGTGGTCTGTTGCAAAGGCCACAGGGGGCCAAGAAGCACCAGTAGGGAAGAACAGTCATTAGAATGGAGTTAGGGGGAGGACGCTCAAAAGGCGGTGATTTTTGGGACCAGCAGTTAGCATAATGGCTATGTCACTGGACTCCCACGTAGTTGACCGTGGTTTGCGTCCGGACCCGGTGGCTTAAAACTCACGCCGGGCACGTGTGCGTGCGTGCCCAAGATTCCAAGAGGTGAATGGAGGAGAAGGGATTGTGGCGTGTCCATCCCCCCTGAGGGGTGATTTCTCACTTTCTGTCTCTATGTCTCTCTCTGTCTGGTGAGCGCATGCGCCCTATAGCAAAAACCTCTAAAAAAGCGATGATTTTTGAGTTGATTTCTGAGCTAACTCATAAAATCACAAGCAAAATTTTGCTAGACAGGGGAGAAAAGGGGACATGATCAAGAGTACTGTTCAAAGCAGAGGGAGAATAAAATGGAAATACCCTAAGGAGCAGAGGATATGACATATTTAAAGAACTGCTGGGACCTGCACCTGGCTGGCATTGAGTATCTGGAGCAGGAAAAAAGACTGAAGAGGCAGAAAAGGGCATACTTTTAAAGGCCTAATATGTTATAAGAGATAGTTTAAATATTTTACTGGACACTTTTGGGAACCATGAAAGGATTTTAGATGAGAAAACCTTATTATTATTATCATTATTTTGTTATAGGGTACATGTACTCCCCAGAGAGACAGAGAGATAGAAAGCGAAAAATCACCCCCAGAGGAAACGACCACAACACGATCTCTTCTCCTCCCTTCTGTAGGGATTTTGGGCACGCACACAAACATGCCTGGCCTGAGTTTAAAATTGCCAGGTCTGGGACTTGAACCATGGTCAACCACATGGGAGTCCAATGCCTTAACCAATACACCACGTGCTGGTCTCAAGAACCATATTATTAATAGATCTGACTTTTAGGAAAATTTCATAGCAGTGTTGAGGATAGAACACAGGCAGGTAAGAAGCCTCATTGGAAGGTTAATCAAGTGACTCAGAAAGAGGAAAGATGAAGGTATAAATAAATTAAGGAAGTGGCAGAGAGGACAGAGGGAAACTTTGTTTTGGGAAAAATTAGGGGAAAATTAGTTTTGATTTGGAAGAACAATTTGAAAGGACACATTAATTTGGGTGGAGAGTTGAGAAAGAGGGAAGAGTGATTCCAAAGAGTCTGGCTTAAGGAGCTAGCTGCAGTGGGTCAGCCAAAGGGTAGGAGCCTAAGAAAAGAGCAGTTTGGAGGGAAGCTATGCTCTAAACTTCATCTTATAGACTCCCAAAACACTCAGGCAAGAAGTCATTTTAAAGCTGAGGTGTGTCCTAGCCTGTTCAGGGAAGCTATGCTTTGAATTTCATCTTCTAGACTCTCAAAATATTCAGACAAGTGGAGGAGAGATTTTGTCACAGAATGACCAGAAACCACCGCAGAGGCACAAGAAACATGAGAAACCAAGAAAATATCTCTCCCCTAAGGGAAAAGAACAATCGTTCATTACCCACAGACCATACAGTAAAACTCGTGAAAATGTCTGATAGAGAATTCAGAATATTCGTAGTGACAAAACTAAATGAGATGCAAGAGCTGAGAGATAGTGAACTCCAGAAGATGCAGGAGAAAAGAGACAGTGAATTCCAGGAGGTGTTGAAGTTTTTTCATGATCTGAAAGAGGAAATACACACCATAAAAAAGAATCAAATGGAGCTATTAGAAATGAAGGCTGCCATTCAGGAAATGAAAACCTCCCTAGAAAGTATTAAAAGCAGATTAGTCTATGCAGAAAATCATGGACTAATCTCAGATGTGAAAGGCAAAACCTCTTTTCTAGAAAAAATAACCAAAAATCTGTGAAAATACCCCTCCAAAATGAGAATACTATACGAGAAACGCTAGACAGCATTAAGCGACCAAACATCCAGATAACTGGTATCCCAAAAGGTGAGGAAACTAATAGGGGTATTGATAATCTATTCCATGAAATCTTGGAAGAAAACTTTCCAAATCTAGAGAGGCATTCAAATATACAGACCCAAGAAATAGAAAGAACCCCTAATAGAATCAACCCAAGAAGATCTTCTCCAAAGCACATCATAACAAGACTGGTCAAATCTACAGACAAAGCCAAGATACTAAAACTGGCAAGAGAGAAACGCCAGGTTACTTATAAAGGTTATCCGATCAGGCTAACCTCTGACCTCTCATCAGAAACAACGTGAGCAAGGAAAGAATGGGAAAATATATTCAAAGTGTTAAGTGAAAAACAGTTTCAACCAAGAATACTATACCCAGCAAGATTACCTTTCATATGGAAAGAAAGGATAAAAATATTCTCAGATAAACAAGACCTGAAAGAATTTGCCAATAGCAGACCCACTCTTCAAGAAGTTCTGAAAGGAGGGAACCAGCAGTTAGCGTAATGGCTATGTCGCTGGACTCCCACGTAGTCTACCGCGGTTTGCGTCCCGGACCTGGTGGCTTAAAACTCACGCCGGGCACGTGTGCGTGCGTGCCCAAGATCCCGAGAGGAGAATGGAGGAGAAGGGATTCCGGCGTGACCATCCCCCCTGGGGGGTGATTTCTCGCTTTCTGTCTCTCTCTCTCTCTCTGTCTGTCTGGCAAGAGCATGCGCCCTATAGCGAAAACCTCTCCAAAAAAATAAAAAATAAATAAAAAAATAAAAAGAAAGAAGTTCTGAAAGGAGTGCTCTACCAGGAAAACTAAAGACACATAAAGAAATAAGAGAATAAAAGGCAACCAAGAAAATGACCAATTTAATGCTAGGGACAAGAAATATGAATAATAACAACGTTGAATGTTAACTTCCCAGATTTAAATGGAAAGATTGGACCACAATGACACTGCATATTCAACAGAAGAGAGTTTGAACATAAGACTGAACTGGCGAAATAGAATTTTATGACTTTTGAGTAAAACATTACTGATTTTTTTTTTACTATGCTTTGTTTTCCCAATTTTAGCATTTTACTTTCTTCTGAGTTGTTGATAGGTTTAGCAATTTGTTAAAATATTCTTTTTGTTTGTTTCTTTAAATGGGAACATAAACTTTTCTTCTTTCCTGACCCCTCTGGAAATGGAAAATATTTGGGAGTATTCTTATTTTGTGGCAGAAGGGTTATTTGTATAAGTTCAATAATGCTTGTTGCATTGAATCAGAAATTGGAAATACTCATTATTGAACAGGTCTTTGACTGGAATGTCATATCTGAAGATTAATCAGGAAACTGTGGAACTAAGGTGGATCTCAAGTAAGTCAACAGAAGCTCTTAGGAAGATGGCCTGGCACCATAAATAGTTCTGTCTGGCAGAGAGGATTAGAGAAGCTATATGAAAGAATTTATAATATAAAATAACCTGGACTTTTCCATCCCAGCATTGTAATCAGTAGAGACTGCAAAAGAGCAACCACTCCAGAGGATTATCTTGAGAAAGATGCTGAAGGAAGAAAAAGAGACTGATCTTTGCTAGCAGATGGTATATCACAGAATGCTTGGTAGGCAGGGCTGAATTGAGAAGGATTATGTGTACCTTATGTGCTGGGCGTTTGCTTTTCAACATTTTGAATAGTTGACATGTAAATATTTACTCAAAAATAGAGAGTCACAAACAAAATTATAGAAAGTTATAAAATTCAGTAGTTTGAAATTTTGAAAGTTGTTTATTAACTATCAAGAACTATGGAGTATGAGCAAAAATTTTTTGATATGTAAAGTAAAAGTTTGTGGAAAAATGTAAAAAGAAATAAAAGAAAAATAAAGGAGCAGTGTGGGGAGAGAGGCGACTAGTTTATAGGTGATCCTGATTATTGACCTGATGCGGAGTTTACAAGTCGGGACACATTAAGGTAAGCATAAGGAGAGCCCAGGAGCTGGGCAGACTGTAAGCAGCTGACAGTGTTGTATTCCACACCATGGCCCCGTTATTCTGTTTCCTTTCCTCCGCTACTCCTTCCCTCAGTGTTCACCCTGGTGCTGGGGAGTGGGGAGGAAACTATGAAAGAAAGCAGTCAACTACCACAGCTGCTGCCTGGAAGGTGAACAGCATTTTAGGGAATTTGCATTTCTCTTGACTGGTGTTTCCCAAACCCAGAAGTCATCATAACTACTCAGGGAATATGTTGAAAACACAGATTTCAGAATCTATCTTATACTGATTGCATGAATCTTTGAAGCTTGGTCCTAGAAATATTTTTTTAACAGACTCCTCAGCTGTTTTTTTTTTTTTTTTTTTTTTTTTTTTTTTATTTGTAATTTTTTTTACGAGTCCTGACTGATAAAACTGTAGGACCCTGCAGTCTGTGCTGTCACACAGGGGTTGGAGTTTAGAAGGGCCCTGTAATTGTTTTAATGCTCTGCTGCCACCATCTTGACCTTCTTAATACTTGCACCTTTGAACTATGTTTAGAGAGTGAAGTCTATGGAACAATGAACATGAGCAGGAAAAGAGGAGAGGCACACAGATCATATGCTTTTGAACCATTTATTGCTGCCTCACTCACAAGTAAGGTTTGGGATATCTCTTGGGAACAGAATTCCTACAATATTGGGAGTTTAGTGATACTTAAAATGGGTATAAGGTAAATGTGCAAAGTCTAAGGACTAAGTGGGGGGCATTGACAGCCCAAGAGGCCAGGCTTTCCATTTGAACCACTGAAGTGGTAAAAAAGGGAGGAAGAAAACAATAGGGATGCCTTTACATGAATAGTAAAGTGTCATAAGATCTAGGAAGTGAATACAAATTATTTTAGAATGCATAGAAAATTAATTTAGAATGCATAGAGAAAAAATGGTCTCTCTTTGATTAGAAAGAAAAGTCATATTACAACTTTATGATTTTCAGGAAGTGCAGAAAGATGACAGTGGTAGTCTAAGAAACATGAATGATCAAGGAACCTTGCTTTTTTCTTCCTCTTGTTACTTCTCTGTGCTAGCTTTTCATAGTTATTTACACATTAGAGGCAAAGATTCCACAATTGGAGTTCAAACTAGTGCTTTCAGTGACTAAAGTAATGAAGATTTTCTGCTGAGACTTCTCCTTCCAAACCCATTCACGAGTGGTAGCCCCCCCTTGTATCCTGCTCCCTGTCTTTTCATTATTTTAATTTTTAATTTTTTAAGGTAAAGTATTGTATTGGCTCTCAGATCCTTTCTCTTGCTAATTCTCACCTTTTCCCTCTTCCATCCAAGAGTGGCAAAGACTCACCCCTTAGAGCTGGAACTAATGCTTTTGTGTGGTGTGTGGTTTTCATGTTTTGATTAAAAAAAATTAATTTTTGTTAGTTTATTTTTTTTGTCTTTTTTTCTTTCTCTGTTTTCTTTCCCCTTTTATTTTACCTTTACCACTTTGCTGCTCGTCATCCATGCTCTAAATGTCCAGACAAGCCTAAGTGAACCAAAGCCAAACATTTGAATACTATTTGGGTCAGAATATTCAATTCCCACTGACTCGGCCGCATAAAGAGAAAAAAATGTAATGGCAGTGAGTATGCAGACCACCTGCTCCTGCACTCCCCTGAACACTCAGATTGAACTTCAAGATATTAGGAACAAACATATAACCCATCAGATGAACAGAAATCACTGCAGAGGCACAAGAAAGATGAGAAACCAAAAAAATACCTCTCCCACAAGGGAAAAGAATAACTCTTTTTCATTCACAATGGAACTAACTCATGGACATGTCTGATAAAGTATTTAGAATATTCACAGTGACAAAGCTAACAGAGATGCAAGAGAAGAGAGTCAAGGAACTCCAGAAGATGCAGGATAAAAGGGCTGATGAGTTCCAGGAGGTGAGGAAGTTCTTGTGTGATCTGAAAGAGATCATATAAAAGAATAAAATGGAACTGATAGAGATGAAGAGTGTAATACAGGAAATCAAAACCTCCCTTGAAAGTATTATAAGCAGGCTGAATCATACAGAAGATTGAATCTCAGATGTAGAAGACAGAATCACTGGGCTAGAAAAATCTACCATGAAGAAAATAGCCAAGAGAGAAAAGAAATGAAAATAATATATGAGAAATACTAGATACCATTAAGTGTCCAAACATCTGGATAATCAGTATCCTAGATGGTAAAGAGATCAATAAGGGAATTGATAATCTATTCCGTGATATCCTGGAAGAAAGCTTTCCAAATCTAGAGAGGCATTCAATATCCAGACCCAAGAAATACAAAGGACCCCAAATAGAATCAAACCAAGAAGATCTTCTCAAGATAGCCAGATTGATCAAAAGCACAAAGACAAGATACTAAAATTGGCAAGAGAGAATCGTCAAGTAACCTCCAAAGGCTATCCCATCAGGATAACAGCAGACCTCTCGTCAGAAACAATGTGAGCTAGGAAAGAATAGGGAAATATTTAAAGTGTTGAGTGAAAACAATTTCAACCAAGAACACTAAAACCAGCAATATTATCCTTCATATGGGAAGAAAAGACAAGAACATTCTCAGATAAAGAAAACCTGAAACAATTTACCAACACCAGACGAGTTCTCTAAGGAGTTCTGAAGGAACTAAATACAGACACACAGAAATAAAAGTTCAAAAACAACTAAGAAAATGGCCAACTTAATGGTAGGAACTAACCCAGAGTTGAATATTATCTTCCAGAACTTAAATGGAAAGATTGGATCACAACGGAAGATAGTTTAAGTATATGAAACTGAACTGGAGAAATAGAATTTTATGACTTCTGGCTAAAACATTACTGATTTTCTTCTATGCTTTGTTTTCCAGATTTGGGGATTTTTGTCTTCTCTAGAGCTGCCAATAAGTTCAGGTCCCTACTATTTGAACAGAATCCTAATCTGTTTCTTGGCTTAAGTCTTAAGCAAAGTGTGATTAACATTTTTTGATTTTGATTTTTAAAGCTAAAACTGCCTTTCTTGAAATTAAAAATATACTAAAAAATACTTATTTAATGACCACAGTAAGCTATATAGCCTCAGCCAGGTACTACTTATAGCATATCCATTCTACCCACAGAGTTTCATGCCTAAAGTCAGACTTATGTTCACAGATATCAATATATCTGATGAATTTGCTATTGAAAGTAGAGTAATTAAGATATTTTGTGAATCAATGAAATGTGGGGGAAAAAAAAGAATGGAAAACAACAGTAGATACCAGAGACAAGGAGGGAGGAGGGTCGGGAATGGCAGGAAGTGAGAAGTAGAGGAAATATATATATATGTGTGTGTGTGTGTGTGTGTGTGTGTGTGTGTGTATGAAACAAGAAATGGAAAATTATTTGTTGACGATAACATGTATGATTAACCGACTATACAGTGCATGATACTAGTAACAGTAAGAAGGAGGGTAATAATATGTCCTAGGATTTTTCTTTTTTTTTTCTTTTTTTTAAAGAATTATTTTTATTTAACTTTATTTATTATTATTATCATTATTTTCCAGTTTAGAGACAGAGAGAGAGAGAAGAAGTGAGAAAGCAAGCCACCAGGTCCGAGACTTGAACTGTGGTCGGCCATGTGGGAGTCCAGCGCCTTTAACCACCATGTCACTTGCCGGCCCCAATATGTCCTAGGATTTTTCTAAGGGACAAAGTGAGATTTAATGTGTAAGGATCAGCACAGTGCAAATCTACCACATAGTAGGTACTCAACAAATGTATATTTCTTTCCTCTTTCCCTTGACTGTGACCTGACCTTAGCTTCGTGTATTTCATTTCCTTCTCCTGCTTCATTAACACGAAGGCTGAGGAGTCTGCTTTACTGGCCTGTATGCTGGAGCACACATCTGCTCCCAATTAAACATTGGGTCAGGGACCGCAGCATTTTTTTTTCCCCTTAAAATCATGGCCTTGATTCCTCAGTGTATTAGTCTGATCCAACTAAAAAGTGTTGGAAGGTGAACCATGGAGATGATATGAAATGCCCTGAAAACATAGTTCATTAACATCCATTTATATGTCTTAAATCACGTTCCTGAAATTTCTTGTAATAGGAATATTTTGGATTAAGAGCACATAATAATACGATGGTATTAGAAAATTTTATTCTCAAATTCAATGTTTCATTAGGACATTATTTTGCCTGTAGCTTTGGGAAATATTTGAGCAATTTGTTGCTTTATATTTGTTGATTCACGAAGTAACAGTTGGTATTCCACATTTGTATTATTATATAGAGATATTTAAAAATTGACATAGTGATTTTTTCATGAAAAGAACTAAAACTGTGCTCATTTGGTATGCAGAACACAAATACATAGTGAATCTTAATGAAACCAGGCTTAGGAAGATTTTCAGACAAGGCAAGGGATACTTGCTGGATATTACTTCATAGCTAACGCTAAGAAGAAAGGCTTTAGAGAGATTATGTTGTGCAAGTGGCAAAAAGGGGATGCTTTACATGAATAGTAAAGAGCAACATGATCTAGGAAGTGAATAAAAATTCTGTTAGAATGCACAGGAAAAAAATCTTTGGTCTCTGGCTAGAGAGAAAAGTCATAATGCAACTTTACAAATAGAATTAATCAGAGAGTTTCAAAGTTGGTGTGTTGTGGCAAGTCATGCTTAGCATTCTAACAACTCATAAAATTGATCAAAGGAAATTTTGTGGGGGAATAAGATGAGATGCAGTAGTCAGAATAGGATCTGGCCTCATAATGGACCAAGATGAGTGATTCATGGATGGAAGCAAGGACTCAGTCTAAGTGAAGAGAGGGTAGTAGCATTATTAGTAATGGGAATGATAAAAAAGGAAAACAAAATGAACTCTGCTGTCATGAATATTCTGGAAGACAAGAGCAACGAGGCTGAGACAAGAGTTGTTAGGCCAGCCCCACAGTGCAGCGGATAAGCACTGTGCAGAGAGAGCCAGACCCTGCATGGCCAACAAAGGGTAGATTCTTACACACCAGGTGTGTGTGCGTGCCAAGGATTCCGATGGGATGGAGAATGAGAGGAAGAATTGTGGCATTACTAGACCCCATTTCAGTGCTTTCTCTCTATCTCACTCTTTGTCACTCTCTTTCTATCTCTTGGGCAAGCATCCACCCACCTAATAAAAGAAAGACAAAGAATTGTCAGGCCATTCGAGGCTGTTTCAGAAGGTCTTAGAAATGTGTGATACAGGAGGGGTGAGTGGTGGTGACAGAAATAGAGTCTAAATACATAAACAGCATACATAAAGATATATGATTATAGTTTATGGTATTTTGTTTCCTAAATTATTTAGAAGTGTTTACATAATTTTATGCGTGTGTATATTTTAGAAAGGTTTCACTACTTATTTTTTTAAGAAATTATTTATTTAATTTTATTTATCATTATTATTTTAAAATTTGCTACAGGGCACATGATCTCACCAAAGAGAGAGAGGATGAGAAAGCAAGCTGCCAGGTCTGGGACTCAAATTGCCATTGGCCATGTGGGAGTCTAGTGCCTTAACCACCATGCTACCTGCTGGTCCTAAGATTTTGCTATTTATATCAGTAGTTCTCTTAACTGGCTAAATCATGCGGGCATAGTTTCTGATTTAATTGGCATGTACGGACAAGAAGGGGAAATCTGTTACATGGTACAGAGGAAAAACCTCAAAAGTTTCAGTGATTAAGCCCAAGAGAAATTATACAGGTCAGTTTTAACTGAAGGATAAAGAGAGAAACAAAACAATGGGAGAAAAATCAGCAGGACCATGCAGCAATGCCACTCACTTTACAGTAATCATAATGGATTTCTTATGAAAAAACAGACAAACAAGCAAACATCAAATGGAGTACCAGTAATTAGATGTTAATTAGCTCCACCTTGAAGGAAGTCCTGGGCGAGAGTAGCTGATGGTCTGAGCCACCATCGTTAAGAAGACTTCAACAGGAAGAGTAAGACCCTTCCGAAGAAGTCACTCCAGCCTGTGCACTGGAGAAACTTTCTAGGCATACCTGTCCTGCTGTTTCTCCCACTGATTCCAACCAAACTTTTGTGGAAAATCATAAAGTTATTCATGCATGTGTTCTCACTTGGTCTACTTGGAGGGTGACCCCAGAAATCAGAAGCAATGGCCTGGGAAGAGGCAGAAGCTCACTTTCTGGTGCACTTGTGTAAAAGTTCAAAATAGTTCAGAAGGCTGTCCCTTGGATTGTTCTGAGGGGGAGTATTCAGAGTCTGAGACATTGATATCGGCAGCTGTGAAATCCATGTGTATTTCAGCACCTTCCAGCTATTCCAAAGGTTAATATCGTGACCTTCAACATCACAGAAATGTAATTCTCACTCAGCTGGTCCAACGTGTTTTAATTCAGATAGAAAAAAATGAAAATTTCTGAAATAATTTATTTAGAAAGAAAGTATTAATACTAGGGGAAGAAAGAACGTGATTTGTTATTATTTCTTTAAACTAATTTTCCAATATGGTAAAGTATAATCATGTATTAAGTCTAATTTATCCCTCAAAATATGATACTACACTTGCAGAGTTAAGCAAAGTGCCAAGGAGTACAAAGACATGAATACTTAATCTTGGCTTCTTTGCTAATTCAACTTCTGATTGCTCGCTTCCTTTTCTCTCTCTCTTTTGAAAAAAGAAAATAAAAAGGTAATGATAACACCTTATAGGATTGTCTCTAATAACCAAAGGTGATTTAAAAGACATTTCTAAATGGATTCAGAAATTCTGTGTGACGTGGATTTTTCTTCTGTCTTGCTTTTCTCTCACGGGTAGAAGAGAAGATTTAAGAGGAGCCACAGAGATGGCACCATGGCTCTTGATTAGCGGGGGAATTCCCACCCTAAGGAACCATTCCTTCTGTGCAGGCTCTTTGTGACCCTATTTGTTCATAGTTTGGGGGCTTATAAAACTTTCTGATTTATGAAAAAAAGGAATACCTTTTAATCAAATTTTCTTGCTATGACAGTATAATGATACTGACACAGACACCAAGATGAACCTAATCAGGATTTAGTTGACTGTTTAACTGGCTATGAAAGGGTATATTCAGTTTTTAGGAAGAAAGATAAATTGGATATGCATGAAAAATTAGACCAGTGTGAAAGAATTTCAAAAAAATAGTGGAAGAAATTAGGAATTTAGGATTAAAAGTATCATGATACAAAGGGAAATACATGTAGGTTGACATGATAAGACCTAAGAGAATGGTAGTCTCACCTACCAGAACAATATGTACTGGGTGGTGTGAAGTTTTAAACACAAAGCCAGTTTTAGCTCCTCTTCAGGAAGGGGATGCTAAACTAAAATTAAGATGACTGGAGATTTTGAACGGACTCTTAAAGAATATACAGTCTATATTTCTCTATTTATTTTAAGATTTTTAGTACTTCCAATATTAGTGGTAAACTTTTAGCTTCTTGTTCTGTTGACATGACCACTAAACTGGGGATATTTCACGTTTTTGAAAGTATTAGTACAGCCATGACCATGATGTTTCTTCATTGCCATTGCACACAGGGATAGCCTATAGCATCTGTCTCATTGGATTAAATTGTTAAAATGTGGACAATGTAAACAGGCTGCAGTTGTGGCCAGATCAAGACGGCACCCTGACTTCTAGTTGTGCTTATGAATAGAAATTGTGGCAAGTTTGATAGTAACAACACATCTGACACCATGCTTCTGTGAAACTGTGATAAAATGTTTTTCCTGAGGCTACATATGGCCCATAGTTTTATATCTCTTCAACAACAGGAGCTGAGGATAGAGAAATTGGCAAGTCTGGATTATGAGAGGTGAGACTATGAAAATACAGGATGCAAGCAGCAGTTTGTGTGTAAACTTGAATTGCTATGAAATGGAGCAACATGTGCTTATTGGAAGCGTAGGACAAACATGGAAAGTATGGACTTGTTGTTGATTGATTTACTCTCAGCCCCTGCTCCATTTTTATCCTCTGGATGTTCCTCTGTGAGACCAAGAGTCTCCTCCGTCAGCCATGTTTCTATGTCCATTCCTCCTTCATAGGAATTTGAAAAAAGATGAGGGGAGGATTTGCAAGGATCTACGTAGCTTCGTCATTTCTAACTCTGAGCACTGGTCAAATGTGACAATTTTCAAGCATTTCTCAGTAAAGTGAATTAGTTTAACTTCTTTTTAAACTATCTTAAAAACTCACGTTATTTAATCACTTTGACAACTTTGACATAACGGTTCAGGATATTTAATTCCATGAAAGTAAGATTTGATAGTTTGAAATTGTCAGGAAGAAAACTCTCTTAATTTCTAGTCATTCCGATGTGATTACAGAAGAAAATAATGAACACCTTTCTGTTGTAAAAAAATAAATAAGGGCCTACACTGGCAGTTCTGTGTGCACAGTGCCAGCGCCACGGAACTGAGAGACTTGCTACACTGAGGAATTGGCTATAGCCCGCTCTCTCATTCATCATGCATCTTCTTCTGCCTGATCTGTACCACGGTCTCTCTGAGGAACAGGCTGAGCTGATTGCTTTTTGTGACACTCCCCCTCCTACATTTTTCTTTTCCTGTACTATAGATGACATTCATTTTATTTTTCCCACAGAGAAACATCGAGCTATATTTATGCACTCATTTCTGTTACAGTTAATAACTAAGGGCTTGAAGCAAACAAGAAATTACTTGGCATGAAACATGAGGCAACCTTTCCTAATTACCAGAGCACTGAAGACCTATTGATACATGCTGTTGACTGACAGAGGCTCTGCACACAAGGCACGCAGTCACATAGCTCGAATTTATAGGAAGCCATATATATATATTTTTTTCTGAAAAATTCTATCATTGTATACACCTTTTTAAATACAGGCTACGGTTGAGATTTTAACTTGCGTTTCAATGACATAAACAGTAAGACCCGTCTCCTCTCCCTGCTTTTTGAGGTCCTAACTTTTCCATTACCGTCCAGATCAATCTATGCCTACACGCTATTATTAGTTAACCAGGATAGTCACTGTCTGGAGAGTCCTCTAGTTAGGGAGAGAATCAATAAACATGTAATTATTGATTTCTCTTGTAGTACCTGGCATGTGAATGGTGCGGGTGGGAATATAATGAATCGAAGGCTTGGTTTGTCCTAAAGGAATTTAAGATTAATCTTGCTGAGGGATAAGATTAAGATTATGAAATTGCTGCTATTCTAACATTTTTGATTCATGAGAATGATACCTTCACATCAAAGAAGTGGTTGTGAATGACAAAACTGGACACAATTAGATATCAAGATGGGATATAGACTACAAGAACTGCAGGTTTTGTGCATGTGTTCTTTGCATAGACTTTTTTTTTAAGAGCGATTTTTGCTATAGGGTGCGTGTGTTCTCTGGAGAGACAAAAAGAGACAGAGAAAAGGAAAGTGAGAAATGACCCCCCAGGGGGATGGCCACTTGCAATCCCTTCTTCTCCATTCTCCTTGGGATTTTGTACACACACATACATACACCCAGACTGAGTTTCAAGCCACTGGGTCTGAGACTAGTCTGTGGTTCCGCACCGTAACCACTGCGCCACCTGCTGGCCTCTCTGTGTAGACTTTAAGGATGCCCAAATTCATCAGCGAATATGGCATAGAAGCATGATGTTAGGAGAGGTACGGGGAGCTGGGCAGGCATTCCAGGCAAGGGGAATGCGTGAAGGTGGAGTGAACTAGGTGACGGATCTCTGACAGAGTGAACTGGCCGCTGTGCAGACTGCCGTGCTGGGAGAGAGCCGTGCTTGCGTTAGGGAAGAAGGGAACTGAGATATCAGCCGGGTCGTAGCACTGCTCACGTGGAGGCGTGGCCATCATGGAAGGGAAAGGGTGAAACACACATGAAAGGAAGCAGCTTCTCTGTCTGTTCTAATGCGATGAGATTTCTGCTTTCTTTCTTTTTTTTTTTTTTTTTAATTTCTTATTTAATTGTCAGAGGGTACATGTGCTCACGAGAGAGACACAGAGAAAACCGGAGAGGGAGAAAGTACCCCCTAATGAGGAGTGGTCACGCCACAACTTCTTCTCCTGTATTTTTTCATCCTTTTGGGATTTGGGGTACACATGAAAATTTTTCAAGTTTCCAGGGTTGGGATCTGAACTTTAATTTGCCATGTGGGATCTGACTTCCTTTACCACTAGGCTTTGGGTCTGATCTTGACATTTCTGAATTCCATCTTTTCTGTCAGTTATGCTCTTATTTTTACTCAATGACAGGTTACAGATATGTGTTAGATGCTCTTATAGATGCTCTGTGTACCAGATATGGTTCTTGACCCCTAGTTTAGTACTGTCAGTTAATAAGATTTTAAATACAGTACCACCCCAGTTGTGTAGTAGTTAACTGGATCCCACATGGCTGAACTCAGTTCAAATCCTGGCTCTGGAGGCTTGGAAAACACCCCAGGCACATATGTGTGTCTGCCTCAAATCCTAGCAAAATAGAGATGAGGAGGAAAGAATTGTGGCAGGACCATGCCCAGTTGGGGGTGTGTGTGTGCTTTCACCCCCTCTGTCTCTGTTTCTCTGGCAAGTGCATACACCCTCTGACAAAAAAGAAAGAAAAAAGGAAAGAAAGAAAAGATAAAAACAGATTCTAAATACCTATTCTAAATACCTACATATTGCCTCTCTATTGTAAGTTTTATTGTAACAAGGACTTTAAGTTTTTGCACTCATTCTTTCAAAAACGGTTGCATTCTTCTATGTAGTCACAGCTACTATTGTTGTATAAAAAAAAGCAACATTTCTGGTTCACAAACAGACCCAGACAAACTGTTATAAAAAAAAAAGATAATTGTTACCAGTGAATTGCAGTGAAATGAATTATTAAAAATTTCAGGAAGCATTACAGACTTCAAAAATACTGAGCTGAGGCTTAAAGGTGGAAGTGTCCTGGGGGCACAGAGTGAAGCATGGGTGTCCGGGAGGATGGAGCAAGCTGCATGGAGCGCGGAAGTGAAGGACACGATGACTTGCCGAAGGGGGCTCTCGTGCCAGTACTGCTGAGTGTCAGGTGGAACGAAGGTACAAGAGAGTGTGCAGGCCGACAGGGGCTGGGTAAGCGCCTTTGCATAATATGCAGTGATATGTTACGATAAGCATGTTGATTAGGCAAGGTATGTTTGGACTCACATGTTGGAGTGATCCCCTGCAGCAAAGTGGAGGACAGACGGGAAGAGGGGCATGTCTAAGCAGGGAGATTGGAAAGCAGGGAGATTGGAAAGCAGGCTTTTGCTATTGCAACAGTTGGCTGCAGATAAGCCAGGAGCAAGTAGAGAAAGAAGAAAATACAAAAAACAACTGGGAGGTGAAATGGATAGACCTTAGTGTTTAATAGAACGTGGGGATGAACTGAAGAGAGGGCAAGGATCTTCTCTGTCTTGTTCAGAACTGTGTATTCAGCACCTGGAGGAGGGGCTCATCTAGGTGCCTAGTTAATATTTATCAGAATGAATGAAAGGGAGAAATCCAGATGACTCCTGGGTTTCTGCTGAAGCAGAGTGTTTATGTAAGTGTAGGGTGAGATGAAGGTTCAAAAGGTCAGAGGTCAGTATTACTGAGCAGTAAGAATACGCCTAAATGTGGAGATACCACTGTTAAAAACACTGACAGGGATCATCGATTTTTACATAGAGAGTTGCAAATGGTATGGTTGCTATTAATCATAATAATACATTTAACGGAACATGTATTTCTTTAACTATTAGCTTTACGCTACGTAGATTGGTGAGTCACCCCGTACATGATTTTATGGACAGTAATTACACACCTCCGTCCATCCTTGCAGTAATATAATTTAGCTGGTCCCTGGAGGTTTTGAGTAGTTCACGCTCAGATATTAGTTGCACAAAAGGCAGTTGATAATACTCTTTTTTTTTTCTGTTAAGTTCAGGAAGGTCTGGGAATTCATGTTTTGACAAGCTTTCTCGTGTGACTCTGAGACAGGTGAAGAGGTTCTATGTGGAGTGCACTGGAAAAGCTTTGGGCTTGTGTTTGGCTGGTGCTCTTGCTCCCTCAGGTGGCATTATGTGAAACTGCAGGTTCCAGATTTTTCCTGTTTACTGATTAGAAACTGAACTTCGCAGTTTACCCACCTGTTATCTATCCTTTACTTAACCATGCTATAAACTGACAAATGACAAGTGCAGCTTTTGCTTTGTCCAGTCTAGGGGGAGTGCTGACGGGTTACTTAGTGGCCACACCTTCATGGTCTAAATGCTTATCCTTTCCTTGGGTTCTCCCTTTGTGAAATGTACAGAATTTAGAAGACAGGCCTAGGGTCTGCCAGCTCATCTGAATATTTATTTACCAGGGTTCTCTTTTTGGAGGCTATTGAGAAGGATGTGATAAATAGTTATGATGAGGGCTCTGGAGAGTAAAAAGACAGGAATTGATTCTTTTTTTCTTTCTTCTGTCCTTGCCACTGGACACTCACTCATCTGAAATTTATTAAAACCCACCGGAGAGTTGTGAGTGATATAGTGACTGCTGGGACATCATTTCTATGAATAAGGAGAGAAATTTAGAACATTGTAACCTGAAATAAAGGGTCCAAGCCCACAACAGGCTATCAATGCTCAGAGGAAGAGGAAATTCATCTGAGGGTGGGGAGGTTATCCACTGTGGAACACTTAATGGAGGACACAGCATTTAAACTGGGGACCTCTAGGAGTGGCCACTCTTTTTATTTTTATTTCGTGTGTGTTTTTTTTAGAGGTTTTGCCTTAGGGTGTGTACACTCACCAGAGAGAGGGAGAGAGAGGGAAAGTGAGAAATCACCGCTAGGAAAGATGGCCACACTACAATCCCTTCTCCTACATTCTCCTCTTGGGATCTTGGGCACGCATGCACATGTGCCCAGTGTGAGTTTCAAACCACTGGGACCGGAACTCAAACCATGGTTGGCCATGTGGGAGTCCAATGATGTAACCACTACACCATCGGCTAGCTCCTGGAATGGCCACTCTTTTTTTTTGGAGAGGTTTTTGCTACAGGGTGTGTGTGCTCTCCAGACAGAGACAGAGAGACAGAAAGCAAGAAATCATCCCCTCACCCCCCGGGGGGATGGCCATGCCGCAATCCTTTCTCCTCCATTCTCCTCTCGGGATCTTGGGCACATACACACACACACACACACACACACGCACCTGGAATGAGTTTTAAGCCACTGGGTCCGGGACTCGAACTGCGGTCAACTACATGGGAGTCCAGCGACATGGCCATTACACTAACTGCTGATCCCTGGAATGGCCACTTTTTAAGAACCTTTGTGCAGCTATATTGCTGATATATACACCATACTGATGTTTGTTCTTATTATAGTTCTTTTGTTAATTTATTTAACACTGATTCTATCTCAGGCACTGTGCTAAGTGTGAGTGTGTAATATTGAATAAGACTAACTTTGTATAGAGTTTCCATTCTGGTAGTGGAGAGAGAGCTAAGAACTAACTATATAAAAATAAATAATAAAAATAGAAGAAAAATAAAGCAAGATAAAGATGTGAAGGAAATAAATAAGAAGCTGTGGTAGAAAATAACCTGGATGATGTGTGATAAGGCCTAATTTGCAAAGGCTGCAGGAGAAGGCCTCCTTGAGAAAATACATATTTCCATGTTTATGGAATACAATGTTATTTTAAGTGCTTTTTGTGTATTAACTACTTAAATGTTCTCAATTCTTTTTTTCTTTTTTTTTTTTTTATGAGAGATTTTTGCTATAGGGCAAGTGCGCTCCCTAGAAAGACAGAGACAGAGAGATAGAAAGTGAGAAATCTGCCCCCACGGGGGGATGGCCACGCTGCAATGCCTTCTCCTCCATTCTCCTCTTGGGATCTCGGACATGCACACACATGTGCCCGGTGTGAGTTTAGGCCGCAGGTTCTGGAACTCGAACCACGGTCGACTACATTGGAGTCCAGCGACATAGCCATTAGGCTAACTGCTATTCCCAATGCTCTCAATTCTTTTTGGAATGTGTTGTCATCATACCCATTTGGCAGATCAGAAAACTAAGGCACAGAAACTTTAAGTCACTTGACATGTGCTTTGAAAGTGGTGGAGACTGGATTCAAGCCTACTCTTCCAGGCACTAGAGCCAGCTCACTTGGCCGCCTGGAGACCCACTTGCTGTCAAGGCAGCAGAGGAGCATGCAGGAAGCCTCTGGGGCTGGAAAGCACTTGATGGGTAAGGCACTGGAAGGGCACCTGAGGGCACAGAGATAGCGAAGTAGACTGGTCTTGTTCAGAGACAGAGACTGGAGTCTGTTCCTGAAGGCCTTTGGAAAATACATGAAGGAAGTTTGGATTTCATTCTAAATGCAGCGAGAAGCCATGGAAAAACCATAGGTGGGTTTTAAACAAGGGTTGGACGTAATTTGATAAATCTCTCTCTCTCTGTTTTTGTTTTTGTTTTTGAGTTTGCTATAGGGTATGTGCACTCATGAGCAGGAGAGAAAAAGAGAGAGAAGTTACTCCCAGGGGGATGACAATGACACAGTCCCTTCTCCATTCTCCTCTTGTGATTTTGGGCATGCAGGCACATGTGTCTGGTGTGTTTTTCGTAAACCTTTTAAGAAGTCAGCACTACATTATGGATATTAGATTTCTGGGGGGAAAGTCAATGGGGAGACCAGTTAGGAGGAGGTCATGAGGTCCAGCGTAGAGATGGGGAGAAGTTTCAAACAAATCTTGAAGGTAGAGTGAACGCACTTCACACGATGAAGTGTCCCCATCTCCTAAGAGGTGGGGGGATGCTGGCACACACACCTCACTTGGGGTGTAGGCTCCTTTCAGACATGTGTTAATACAGAAAAGAATGTTCTGTATTCAGAGACAGTCAGTCATTGAGTGAGTTGAAAAAAACAGAGTATGCTGTTTACCCCAGCACAATAGAACCACTGATGGTTTAGAAAAAAAAGTCTTTTTCTGGTATAATATGTTGATTTCACAGATGAGAACATTGAACTCAGAGAAGGTAAGTGATTAATTGCTTAAGTGTTAAAGGAAGGTACTATTGCAGACTTGGAACGAAAACAAATGCACATTGCTTTGACCTAATGCGTGCATAACTGGTTCTTAGTTAAGAGAGGCAAATTAAAATTATTAGTTGATTTTCTACCAATCCTAGGCCACTGGAGTGTTACAGGTAAGTACTTCCTTAATTTCTTGTTCTTGTCATTTGAAATGGCTTTCTTTGAGAGAAATAATCACTCTCATTTCAGAACATACTGTAAAATAATGTTCTGAGAATTTCCTTTGTCTTTCTATATGGGAACAGAGAGACACCGAGAAAAGGACAAGTCAATAAACTCACTTCCCAGGTGATTAGGGCACCTGCTGTTCTCATGTTTGCCTGCAGGAATTCTTCCTCTTGATTACAAGATGTAGCCCTGGTGTGAACCAAGGCTTCAGAAAGGCTCAGGGACTGCTGAGTACTTTGGACTACAAGGAACATGCTTGCGGCAGAAAACAAGAGGAGGCTGCATCTAGGCAAATTGTCTTTTTATCCACAACCAATTAGAGCGTCCCTGAAGAATCTCTCAAGTATTCTTAAAGGAGTTAGACAAGTCCTAGAGGGTTCAATTAATCTTACCATGGCCCTTCTGTCCAGTAAAAAATATCAAGTTATTTTGCAGTGCTGAGTGGTTGTTTGCCAGCTGAAACTTCAAGTGGAATTCATAATCGAAGTCGATGTCTGAGATTCGCGAATACGCCAGGAATGAAGTGTATCCAAAGGCATCCGTGCCGCTGAACCTGGGCTGGGAAATGTTAATAGCTGTGGAAAAATGCAAACCAAACAGTTAAAATAAACCTGTATATGTATCTGTAAAAGGAGGGCCATACTTTGCCAGTGCATCTGACCAAATAGCTCTGTTTACTATCAGATTACTTACACTGAAGTGTCCTCCAGCATTGAGCAATGAAGTGACTCAACAGGGGGTTTCAAAACCAGAACAGAGGAAGCGCTGTGTTTTGAGATCCTGCATATAACCCTTTCCCTCATGTTCCCTTTCCGCATAATGAAGAATTTACTTAAAAGCAAAGCTCTATATTTTGAAGCTTAATTTTAGAAAAGGAAAAGATGACTGGCAGTCAAAGTATTTGCTCAGGTGCTTTGTAAACACGATTTGGCATCCAAACACTGAACATGACTTAGGGAGGACCTCGTAGCTTGGAACACACTGTGCTTTTCTAATCCTGAAACTTTGAGCCAAAGCCACAGGTCAGGGTTAGAAAAGTTAAGAAATGGGAATGAAATTGGTATATGTACATCACTATATTGTGAATGACCAGAACTTTTCTTTAAGCAAAAGTGGTTGTGTAAAAGAAATGTTCGTTCTTCTTCTGCTGGGAGGCTCGTTAGATAGTGAGAACATGATTCTTAATAGCTCTGAAATGCTTGGGAGATTTGGTAGAAATAGAAATTGCTAAACCAATGTTCAAGGGCTAGTGTGGACAAAATAAGATTTAATTGATGGTTGTGAGCCATTTGATTCCTTTTTTTTTTTTTTTTTTCTTTTTTGGAAAGGTTTTTGCTATAGGGCGTGTGTGCTCACCAGACAGACAGAGAGAGACAGAGAGACAGAAAGTGAGAAATCACCCCCCAGGGAGGATGGCCACACCGCAATCCCTTCTTCTCCATTCTCCTCTCGGGATCTTGGGCACACACGCACACATGCCTGGCCTGAGTTTTAAGCCACCGGGTCTGGGACTCGAACTGCGGTCAACTACGTGGGAGTCCAGCGACATAGCCATTACGCTAACTGCTGGTCCCACCATTTGATTTCTTTCTAGCCTTACTCTAATATTCTTTAAAATTTTTTTCTTTATTCATGCTACAGTGTGTACCCATGGGGAGAGAGAGAGAGAGAGAGAGAGAGAGAGAGAGAGAGAGACCCTCCGTAGGATCTGGTCATGCTCGAGTCCCTTTCTCCAGTCTCCTCGTCTATCAGATCTTGCACATTCACATATGTCCTCAGGATGTTTCAGGCTGACTGAGTAGGGGATTCAAACCACGGTCACCAGGCAGGATCCAGTCTATCTTGAGCAGCACCTTACCACTGTACCAAGGATCTATTTTTCCTAGAATCTCCCCTTTTTTTTTTTCTTTAAGAGCGATTTTTACTATAGGGTACCTGAGCTTGCCAGAGAGATAGAAAGACAGAGAGACAGAAAGTGAGAATACCCTGGAGGGGAGATGGCCACACCTCAATCCCTTCTCCTCCTGGGGTCTTGAGCACACATGTGCCTGGTGTGAGTTTTAAGTCGCCGGGTCTGGGACTTGAACTGTGGTCGACTACATGGGAGTCCAGTAACATAACCATTACGCCATCTGCTGTCCGCCTAGGATCTACTTTTATTGGTTGGGGACGGCTTGATAGAGGGAGGAAGAGCTTGTCCTGATTGCCTAATATCGCTTCCTTTTCAAAAGATGTCAGATCTCCTTGGAAGTTGTAAAACTAGTATTTTTTAAAGCCTTAGAAATATCTTTGCTCTGATACTTAACATTTTAAACAAAAGAGCTTGTTACGTCTGGTTATAATCCTTTAATAACAAATAAGTGTGTTATCCTGGAAGAAATGATTCTTATCATCAGAGGCTTTTATTTCTGTTTGTTTCATTTAACTATTAGAGTATTTGTATAGAAGAAGCTGAATACTTTATGTTAGCATTTTATTAAAGTGTTAGTTTATTCCTTGAGATAAATGGCATAGGGGAATGTAATTTTCTCAAAACTCACCAGAATCTGAAGTAAAGGTTTTGAGACATATTATCTCTTATGTCTACCTTTCCATTAGGTATTTCAGTAGTGTGGTGGTTATGGTGATAGAGGAAAACGAAACATAATGAAATGCAAACAGAATAAAAATACTGGTGGTCTTTCAATGTTGGCATTACAAACAGTGGAAATAGAATTCTATTAAATTTAATACAAAAACAGAAGTGGAACGATGTCTTCTTATTTTAACATGTGTTCTTGTTAAAAATTTACAATCGAACCTACTTAAAGGTGTCATTACATTTAGGTTAGATCGACAGATACGTATCTCGTATTCATTGTCAGGTCCTGTGACTGATCCAGCGACATAAGGAGCTATGGAACTAAAGGAACTAGTGCGGGGGCAACACATGTTCCACCTGAACTGGAGTGAAAGTTGAAGCTTTGGCAATTCACCTAGCAGGAGAAGGGGAAAGGTCATTTTAGGTAGAAGAAACAGTATGTTCTGAGGTGGCCAAAAAACATGTCACGCTCAGGGAACTCATGAGGTTGACAAATTTTACAATGAAGTATAGACAGCAAGAACAGAAGAAATGAGACACAGTAGTCAGATGGGGGTCAAATCGTCAAGGACTTAACTTTTTTTTCCCTCTCCATTCTTTGAGTAGTGGGGAAATGATCAAAAATGCTTTATAGAAATGCCACTCTGTTGATGATATCTGTTCAGCTCATATGGAGAGAATTGGAAGGCCAAGTTTTAGCCAAA
Source organism: Tupaia tana (assembly GCA_026018925.1). Classification (NCBI taxonomy): domain Eukaryota; kingdom Metazoa; phylum Chordata; class Mammalia; order Scandentia; family Tupaiidae; genus Tupaia; species Tupaia tana. The sequence goes on along the minus strand of JAKSZU010000002.1, from coordinate 102,227,509 downwards.
AATGAAAATGAGAACTTTGATGATCTCAGGAACTCTAATAACAAGTTAAGTTTAAACAGAACTGTAAATGTAAAGCAATTTATAGGTAACTCATTAAAAAAGTAATCATGTGACACTTAAACAGTTACTAATGGAATATGTGGTCAGTACTAGTATACAATCAAAGTCAAGGTTACTATATACTCTCTATACTATCAAAAACAAAGTACATTTGCAGTTTGAGAATAACTATGAAGTTTAAAAATAACTGGACCCATAGGAATGGCTCTATGACATGCTAGGATTTCTTAGTCTAGAGCCTCTCGTTCCACTAGCATAGCTGCTTGCCACTAATGGTGGTTGTGTTGAATTGAGGCCAGGCCTAACTGAGATAAGATTAGTATGAAAAAATATGGACTGTCCTATTGGTAATAGGTATTAAACTTTGGGTTAAATGAAATGTCTTATTAAAATAAATGTCACATGTATTTTTTTGAAAATTTATGTATTTATTCTATGAGTAAGAGAGACAGAAAGATGGGAACCAGCAGTTAGCGTAATGGCTATGTCGCTGGACTCCCACGTAGTTGACTGCGGTTCGCGTCCCGGACCTGGTGGCTTAAAACTCACGCCGGGCGCGTGTGTGTGGGTGCCCAAGATCCCGAGAGGAGAATGGAGGAGAAGGGATTGCGGCGTGACCATCCCCCCTGGGGAGTGATTTCTTGCTTTCTGTCTCTATGTCTCTCTCTGTCTGTCTGGCGAGCGCACGTGCCCTATAATGAAAAACCTCTCCAAAAATAAATAAATAAATAAATAAATAAATAAATAAATAAATAAAAAGAGAGACAGAAAGACAGAGAGAGAGAGAGAGGAAGAACGAGAGAGAGACAGACATAGATACAGCACACCCACAGGATCTGCTTCTGCCAGCTTGGATCATGGGCACACGTATGCCTGCTAGATGCAGAGAAGTCTCTGGCTTTGAACTGGCAAGCTTCCACGTGGGTCTTCCTCACAGATCGGTGTGCTTTACTGATGTGCCATTGTCTGGTCCAACCTGTGTCTTTTTGTTTTAAATATGTCGCTGCTAGAAAACAAAATTACAGAGGTAGCTCACTGTTTCTGTAGGATGACATTGCAGAAAGAACGCATGTCTCTTGACAGGTACGTTCTTCCTCTAAAGCCTTAGTTGTGACTTATTTCAAGGTACTTTTCTTTTGGTAACTTTGAGCCTATAAAAATATGGGACCTCTATGGGTAATAAGAATCAGGAGAGGGGTCAGCAGGTGGCATGGTGGTTAAAGGTGCTGGACTCCCACATGGCCAACAGTGGTTCTAGTCCTGGATCTGGTGACTTCCTTTCTTACTTTCCTTATCTTTCTCTTACTCTATCCTTCTCTGGTCAAATCAAAATAAATAAATAAAATTAAGTGAAATAATTTAAAAAATTAGGAGAAAAGATTAAAATTGATATATCTCTGTCTGTCTGTCTATCTATCTCTGTCTATCTCTATCTCTATCTCTATCCTATCTATCAATCTATTATCTAGCTATTTATCTATCTATGTCTACAATCTCCCCTTCATACCATCTCTGTCATGCTGGTTCAGGCAGGAGAAAATGGAGAGACCCAGATTAGAAGGAAAAAAACTTTCAACTTTATAAATCATTCTTTCCAGCTCATCAAAGAAAGCTGTTTATGATCTTTAACAGGTAACATTTGGGACATTTGATTACTCGATTGCACAGATTTCTGGATCAGATTTCTGGGAGTAGTAGTTGTCATCAGATCAGGGGATAGGACTGATTATAATGGGAAGTTTTTTTTGGGTTATTAAATGTACTATTTTTTCTTTTGTAATCCCTAGTTGCCTCATGGACTCCATAGGGAAGCACACCCCCCCCCCCCCAACTGTTCTAAAGTTACAGCAATGAACTGAGAATGTGAGGAAGGAAGGGAGAGGCTAGAATTTAAACTAAAAATGAACTGTTGAGTATGTGGGGGAAGGAAGTAAGCTCACTAACAATGTCTGAACACTTCAGGGATAGTCAGAAAGTACCTTGAGATCATCCAGGGCCATTACAATTTCTAAGAACACCGACTGAAGGGAGAGGGCTGTATTTCCTATAATATATACTGTGCTAAAATTCAACAGGTAATCTTTTTTTTTTTTTTTTTTTTTTGAGAGGTTTTCGCTATGGGGCGCGTGCGCTCGCCAGACAGACAGAGAGAGACAGAGAGATAGAAAGCGAGAAATCACCCCCCAGGGGGGATGGTCACGCCGCAATCCCTTCTCCTCCATTCTCCTCTCGGGATCTTGGGCACGTACGCACACGCGCCCGGCGTGAGTTCTAAGCCACCGGGTCTGGGACGCGAACCGCGGTCGACTACGTGGGAGTCCAGCGACATAGCCATTACGCTAACTGCTGGTTCCCAACAGGTAATCTTTTAAGAACATGTTATATTATGCTTACAAAACACATTTTAGCAAAAATTACTACAAACAGGGTATAAGCTTCTGTTTTCTAGGTATTTACTGAGACAAACTTTTCTCATTCCTAGTAAGGGCAGTAAAATAAGGCAGCCTTGCTTTTTTAAAAATTGATTTTAAAAAATTTGCCAGATGTCATGTATGCTGGCCAGAGAGAAATAGACAGAGAGAAATAGAGAATAAGTGAGGAAACATCCTTCATGGCAAATGGTCATTCTGCAACCCTTTCTTCTTCTTCTTCTTTTTCCTAAAGAATTATTTTATTTAGCTATTTTATTTACTTATTTTAATTTGACAAGAGGGGGAACAGGGAGGGAGGGAGGGAGAGAGAGAGAGAGAAAGAGAGAAAGCAAGCCGCCAGGTCTGGGACCCGAACCATGGTCAACCATGTGGAAGTCCAGCACCCTCAGCCATCATGCCACCTGCTACAACACTTTCTTCTCCATTTCTCCCTCTTTGGGGATTTTGGGCAAGCATACACATATGCGTGGCATATTTTCAAGCTGCTGGGTCCAGGACTCAAACTCCTCAGTCTGCTATGTGGGATACGCCACCTTAACCACCAATGGCATTAGAGTTTTGAATGTAAGTGTATTTTCTCCTTTTAGAAATGTTGTGCAGTTAGTCCTTTTCTAGGCTTTATCTACAGAAGTGACCAGGATGAGTGACTGGAATGTGGGAAGGAGGCATATATGTAGCTCAAGCGCCAGAGCATCTTCCCTGCAAAGCTGCGCCCAGCGATGCCTCTGAGGCCAGTGGCGGGTAAGTCGTGCACTCCGGTATGTGACCATGATGGAGGGACACACCTGGAGCCAGCCAGCTGTCTCAGCTCTGCATCTTCTCACTTCCTATGGAGACTTTGGCAAGTTACTTAACCTCTCTGGTTTAGTTTCTTTATCTGTAAAAAGAGGGAGAGTATCTAATACTGCATAAAAAATACATGGCTCAAGGAAACAAACACCTGAGCTCCCCAGAAATCTCTAATGGGCAAACTTATTATATCAGCCAATCTTCACTGCATTTTTATAGTCAAGTCGCTTTTCCCAGTTTCTAAGACAACTATGTCATGCTTCTCTTTTCTCAAACATCTACTGTTTACTGTTTCCCTATCAATGAATGCTTTTGCTTCTATTTCATGGAGAAAAATAAATCTTACCAACAATATCCTTTTGCCATCAAATCCTCCCATCCTCAAATCTTTCATTTTGATCCAGATGTTCTGCCTTCCCTCTGGCTAAAAGTCTGGCTCTGCCGGGGTGTTGAATCCACTCCTTTTCGTCTGCTTATGAGTTTCTCCTTCAGAATTTCTATCCCGTCTCCAAGGAGATACCAAACATTCCCTTCAACATCGATATGCTAGAGAATCAATCTCTCGTATAAAAATCTTCCCTCACTCCACATTCCCCTCAAGCTACCGTTTGTTTCTCTGATTATCAGTATAGCAAGTGCTTCTAAATAGTGTCTCTACTGGGGCCAGCAGGTGGTGTGGTGGTGGCTAAGGTGCTAGACACCCATATGGCCAGCTGCAGTCTGAGTCCTGGAGCTCGTGGCTTGCTTTCTCACATTCTTTCTTTCTCTGTGTCTCTTTCTGGTGAGCACACGTACCCTACACACACACACACACAAAAAAAAAAAAAACCCAAACAAACAAACAAAAAACCTCCAAAAACAAAACAAAACAAATAAAATTAAATAAATTGTTCTTTCAAAAAGTGTTCGTGTTGACTCTTTTCGATTTCTACCACCTCATTCTTGATTTTATCCCAATCAGATTATCTTCTCTCTCATTTCTTTGTAGCTTTAACATCACCAGTGACCACTGTATTTCTAAATCCAATATCAATTTTGTCTTTTATCTTGTCTCAGAAGCAACTGAAATGGTTTTTTTTTCTTTCTTTTTAAATGCTTTTTTCATAGTTTTTCTGATATTACATTCTTCTAGTATTCTACCTATCTTTAAAAAATTTTAAATTATATATAATTATATATATAAATATATTAATATATATTTAATTTACATTTAATCACTATATATCTTTACAATGTATAATATGGCTTTTTCCCAGCAGGAATACGGTGTATATTATCAAGTCAAAGACATTACCATATATATTATCACCATTAGATAGCTTTTAATTTTTCTATCTATTTATTCATTTTGTTAGAGATTTTTGCTGTAGGGTATGTGCACTTGCCAGAGAGAGTGAGATCCTTACTCCTCCATTCTCCTCACTGGATTTTGGCAACACATGCACGTGCCCCCAGTGTGATTTTCAAACCACTGGGTTTGGGACTTGAACCATGGTCAACCATGTAAGAGTCCAGTGATGTAACCATGACATCATCTGTTGGCCCCTATTATTTATTTTGAGAGATTTTTGTTATATGGCACATGCACTTGCCAGAGAGGAAGAGAGAGAGAGAGAGAGAGAGAGAGAGAGAGAGAGAAAAACAGACAGAAAGTGGGAAGTCACCCCCTGGGAGGATGACCATGCCGCGATCCCTTTTCCTCCATTCTCCTCTTGGGATTTTGGGCACACACACACATATGCCTGGTGTGAGTTTCAGCCACTAGGTCTGGGACTCAAACTGTGGTCGACCACGTGGAGTCCAGCACCTTAACCACTATGCCACCTGCCAGTCTCACACTTTTTTGTCTGTTAAATGTTTCGTTGTTTGTTTCCTCCCTGATCCCCCGCTCTTACCTCCTTTTACCTATGCGTATGACCCATCCCCCTACACTGTCTCTAGTATCTGCAGTTACCCTCCCTGCTATTTCTTCCTACCTTAATAACTACTCCTTCTCATCCTTTTCTTCTAGTTTTCTCGATTGACCATTACTGTATATTTGATCATCAATACCATCTTCAGGTAAGTGACTCCTGAATTAAGGTGTCTATCCCTACTTCTTTCCACAGCTCCAGAGTGCCAGGTTAATATATACAACCAGTTACTAAATATTGGACATATGTTTGTATGTCTGATAAAGAACTCACACTAAACATACACATTCTCATACTTATAATCTTTCATTCTAACATGATCCCTTCTCTGCCTTTACCACCAGGACACTGAGCCAGCCTGATATTAGAATCTTAATTTTTCTAGTATAGGCAAAAGTTCAGATAGTATATTACATACTGTTACTAAAAATCAACACCTGCCCCCTCCCTCCCAGGGGATGACCATGCCACAATCCATTCTCCTCTTGAGATTTTGGGCATGTACAAACCCTGCTCAGCATGAGTTTTAAGCTGCTGGATCCCGGACTCAGGTCGACTTCCTCAGAGTCCAGCGATGTAATCATTACGCCACCTAGTGGTTCCCAATGATTTTTTTTTAAACATAAGCTAAAAATATTAAACATGTTTTCGGGGAAAATGAATAGTCTTTCTCAGAAATTTTTGGCTTTTACATCACAAAATATCTGTCAGATACATTTACAGTCTTATTGAAAATTTTACAATATAGACTTATAGAAAAATGTTCCTTAAGTCAATCAAAAAGATTACTTGAAAGTGTTATTTTCCGGTGGTATGTAGGTTTTCTAATCTAAATGAATTTTTTTTTTTTTTGGAGAGGTTTTTGCTATAGGGCGCGTGTGCTCGCCAGACAGACAGAGAGAGACAGAGAGATAGAAAGCAGGAAATCACCCCCCAGGGGGGATGGCCACGCCGCAATCCCTTCTCCTCCATTCTCCTCTCGGGATCTTGGGCACGCACGCACACGCGCCCGGCGTGAGTTTAAGCCGCCGGGTCCGGGACTCGAACCGCGGTCGACTACGTGGGAGTCCAGCGACATAGCCATTACGCTAACTGCTGGTCCCCCTAAATGAATTTTTTAAATGAATTATTTAGATTTATTGACTTATTGATTTATTTTAATTTGACCAGAGAAGGGGGGGGAAGAGAGAGAGAGAGAGAGAGAGAGAGAGAGAGAGAGAGAGAGAAAGTGAAAGCAAGCCACCAGGTCTGGGACTTGAACCGTAGTTAGTCATGAGGGAGTCCAGTGCCCTTAACCACCACGCCACCTGCCAGCTGCTAAATGTATTTTTTAAAAATAAAGTCCATTTTCCTATTTTTATACAAAAATATAAAAATAAAACTGTGGCTGATGTTGACTTGGATTCTGTTTTCTATGCAGACTGTGGTCTATAACCTCAGCTGAATGGACACCAGGAAGCGCTGAGTTGGTAAAAATCCAGTTCAGTTTTTCCTCCTCTATTGTGTGTTTTAATGAAGCAAGCAGATGGTAGATAGATTTTCCCCCTGGAAACTGCTGATTTTAAAAGACTCCAGAATGCTGTGTTTTTCAAGCATGGTGTTCAGCAGCATAGCATATCTCGGAATATACATTTAACTTTGCCAGGAAAATTAATCTACCCTCAGGCAGATGGATACGTTTGCAAAAACACAAGACTGCTGTTCACTCCTCCAGCTTTCCTTTGTAGATTTGAGCATAAAACGCCTTTACCTTCTCTCCTTAGTAATATATAGCAATGGATTTAGCTCAGTATCCCACTCAGATGCAATTAGGTTATAAAACCATGTACATGGTTACCGTTGTTGTTTCTATTTCTGTTGTTGAACAACTCCTTATGGAGTATGATTCTACACCGTTTCACAGTGTTATCATTTAGAAATAAAAAACGTTGCCATTACTAATGTGATTTTCATTTAAAGGAATAGAGATAAGTATCTCCTAAGATAGTGCTAGCGGTTATAGGTGATGATGGTTTTACAGAAAACATATTCTTACCTTTTCCTTCTGAACTAAGATAAAAGTTCTCAATATGCGAATAAAATAAAACTCAGTATTCAAATGAATAGGTAATATTCAACTCAGCCATAGGTAAAAACATGAAATAAATATAATCAGTTGGCTGCCAATTGCTCAAGCTACATTATTCAAGCATTTTATGTGGATACTTAATTTCTATCATTTTCGCTTCTCTAATTGCCAGAGAAAAGTTAAGAACAAACAGAATTTTACATTAAGATAGAAAAACGGATGAAAATGTAGAGCACCATCATTCCCACCAGCATAAGAAACAATAAATGATCAGAATCGTAAGCAGCACATGCTTTTTAAATGCATAATTCTTAGAAATCAGTGCCATCTTCTGGCTTTTCAAAGTAACTGCTTCAAATCAAACCAGGTACTGGTAGGATGTTTTCTAATACAGTGAAATATCAAAATAAGAACAAAATCCTTAAGCATATATGTTCACATTGTAATGTGCAATTATAGTACCTACTATGTTCCAGCCACTGGGTGCCTTATCTAAATTATTTTATTTTTCATGGAATTCCACTGAGATATTCTTTTTAAGAGGGCATGTGTGCTCACCAGGGAGAGATAGAGAGAGGGAGTAAGCACCCCCCCCCCCCCAGTGGGGTGTGGTCATGGTACAATCTCTTCTCCATTTTTCCATCTTATTGGGATTCAGGGCACACACATGTGCCCAGCGGTATTTTCAAGCAGCTGGGGTTGAGGCTTCAATCGTGGATCTAGCTCCCTTACCCACTAAGTCAGCCCAATTCTTTTATTCCTCTCTCATGAAGAAAACGAGTCTCAGAGTTTGAGACTCAGAGCTAAGAAAAGGCAGTTGGGATTTGAACCCAGACCTATTTGACTCCACAGTCAGTGACCTTTAAAGCAAGTTCTGCTACCTACCTCACTATGATGGTTGGAATATTCATGACATTGACTGATGTTTGGTAGATCTACATTGGTAGATGTTTTATATTATTAAAGTTTATACTCTTCAAATATTGATTTTGTATAGCTTTCTCCTATTTTCTCCCTAAATCCTGGCCATGGACTCATGAAAATTGGTAGAACTTTTACATTTCTTCTTCTGTATTTAATAGAAATATATCAGTATATACATTTTGATTGCCTTGCAGTGCCAAGTATTTAATTGGCACTCAATATATGACAATGAATTTATCAAAAATTTTTTTCTGTTTATTTTGTTCATGCTAGAGTATGCATGTGTGCTTGTGTGTGTGTGTGTGTGTGTGTGAGAGAGAGAGAGAGAGAGAGAGAGAGAAAGTCCTTTACATTTTACATGTTTCATCACACTGTAATGCCCTTTACCTAGCCTTCTGGCTCTTCAAGATCTTGGGCATGCATGCACACACCTGGCACGTTTTTAAGTCAACCTCAGGATCCGAAGTGCAGTTGATCACATGGCTTCCAGTACTGCAGTTCAGTTTGCTAGTGACTGTGCCAAAACCTGGACCAATAGATTTTAGTAGGAGTTTAGATGTTTTCCGGTATGCTGAGAATATGAATGAAAAATAGTCTTTAAGTGCTTGAGTGTTTGTAGACATGTACATATATATTCCAGATGATAGACTATAAAAAATAATGCAAAGAATCTAGGGACCAGCAGTTAGTGTAATGGCTATGTCACTGAATTCCCATGTAGCTGACCATGGTTCAAGTCCCAGACCCGGTGGCTTAAACTCACGCTGGGCACATGTGCGTGTGTACCCAAGATCCCGAGAGGAGAATAGAGGAGAAGGGATTGCGGCATGTCCATGCCCCCTGGGGGGTGATTTCTCACGTATGTGCCCTATAGCAAAAACCTCTCAAAAAAAAAAAAAAAAAAAAAGCAAAGAATCTAATGAAGACTCAGAGAAATAAGGCTAATTTGTCAATGAGCAACATAGACTCTAATTATGAAAGAGAGAGAAAAAAATCTTAACCAGAGACACTATAGGAACAACTATGATTTAAGACATCTGTGGTTTAACTGTTGAAGTGCTGGAAAACACCCATCAGCATACTGAAAAATACTAACTCATTTCTAGAGCCCAGAAGTCATGGTGTTTCAAAAGCATATACTAAAAGGAAAATATATTAATACATTTGGCATGAAAGATTATATTAGATAATACAACTATTAAAACAAAGGATAATCATCAGCCATGATTTATGAGGTTTAAAATTTACATTGAGTTTTTAAAAATAATTTTTTAATAGTTATTGTAATTTATGATTTACATATAATCACTACACACGTTTGCTGAATCTTTAATGAAATAGTCTTTAAAAGCATGTATTCTATGTATAATAAACAAATTAAGGATATAAACATATACATTACCTTCAATCCTTAACTTTATATTATGTTGTTAACATGTGAAACCTAATTCACTGGTTATTCTGGAAGTATGTATTAAATTGTCTATGATGTTTTTTACTATGAAACAGAGTTTTAAAGAAAAACAAATTGATTAAAAATCAGACAACAAAAATCTTGTAAATTAATGAAGATTAAAAAAAAACCAAAACAAATATAATCTGAACAGAGCCAATGAAAAAGAATTTGTAATGTCTATAAAGAAGACTGTGGTAGATAAGTTTTTATTCTGAAAAGAACTGTGGTATCATTGGCCTAATTGGTGATAGGTAAAATTGTATATAACAATAGCTCATTGAGAAGAGATAGAAAAAGAAAACTTTTACTGAGTCACTCTGAGTTTTTTTAAGACCCTACTACTGTACTGTGCATAAAGAAAGAAGTCCTCAAAAATGCAAAAACAAAACAAATTGTAAATAATTGCTGAAAAGCAAAGATATCATAAAGTGATCAGTGATGTGATAATTTATAGGCTTTAAAAAGTTCTTGATTTTAGCTGTCTTTAAATTCATTCCAAAGAAAGACTCAGCTACTGGTAACATTTTGGACTTTTCCTGTTATCTAGTGTAATACAATGAGTAATGGTTATAATAAATAAATATATATATATTATATATATATAATAAATAAATATAAATACATAGATAGAGATCTATAGAGGCAATGGTGGGTTAAATAATTGGTGAATTTGTACTTAACCTTTGTGTGTGTAAGATAGTTGAATCTGCATTTTTAGCCTTTTGGCTGAGAAATTTAATCCTGACAGTCAATGTTATTATCAGCATGTGTGGACTTACCCACCTTCTCCCCCTAGTTGTTTTGTGTTCTCTTACTTCTATTTGTGTCCCTTTAGGTTTCCTGATGTAGCATTCCCTTAAGTATTTCCTGAGTGTGGGTTTGGTTTTGCCAAATTCCTTCAGCATTTGTTTATCTGAGAATGATTTTATTTCTCCTTCCCATTTGAAGGATAATCTTGCTGGGTATAGTACTCTCGACTGAAATAGTTTTTCTTTCAGAGTTTTAAATGTGTCTTCCCATCCTTTCCTTGTCTGCCTTGTTTCAGATGAGAGATCAGATGTTAGTATAATGGGGTAAATTTTGTAAGTAACTTAGTATTTTTCTCTTGTCATTTTTAGGATATTGTCTTTTTCTCTGGTTTTCACCAATTTGGGTATGATATGCTGGTGTCCTTTGCATTTCCTGGATTAGGATGTCTGCATGCCTCTCTAAATTTGGAAAGTTTTCAGCTAATATATCATAAAAGAGATTTTCTATGCCCATGTCTTTACCTTCTATAGAGAATGCCTATTATGTCACCATTTTGCTGTTTAGTGGTGTCTAGCATTTCTCGTATGTTGTCCCAATTTTTAATGGTTATTCTTCTCAGTTGCTTGAACTCGAAGGTTCAGAGGTTTTGTCTGTCTTCAAGGTTGGAGATTCTTTTGCATGGATTAATCTGCTGTTGATACTTTTGAGTGAGGTTTTGATTTACTGCATAATATGCTTTATTTCTGAAAGTTCTGTTTGATCTTTCTTCAATGGGTCTTTTTTTTTTTTCTTATGGAGTTCCTCCTTCAAGTCATGAAAGGATTTTATCATCTCCTGTATTACTTGTCTCTTTAATTTTGCATCTCACTGGTTAATTTTTTTAAAGAAATTATTTAATTAAATTAATTTATTTTAATTTGATGAGAGAGGGACAGCAGAGTGAGAGACAGTGAGAGAGACTAAAAGTGAGAAAGCAAGCCACCAGGTTCAGGACCCAAACTGTGGTCAGCCATGTGGGAGTCCAGCATCCTTAACCACCATGCCCCCTGCCAGCCATCTCATTGAGTGTGTTTACAATGAATATTCTGAGTTCTTTTTCTGATATTTCTGTGATCTTTTGTGTTTTATCATTGGTGGTAAGGAGTTATTATGTTTCGTTGAGGGGAAGGTCTTTGCTAGTTTTCTTACATTTCTTGATGCTCTGCTTTCATTTTTAGTTATCTGGTGATATACCGAATACACAGAATTTCTACCACTCTCATGGAGTATGTTTCTATAACTGTGTGCTTTTGCCCTTCCATATAATGTGTGTTAGCTCTGTGCCAGTTTCCCCTACTGGGAATGGGAGTGTGGAATCCATAGTAGGAGTTTCGGGTTCAGCTTTTCAGAGGGGAGTTTCCCTCCTTTTATTGCTGGGGCAGTTGTGGGGAGAGAATTCCTCCAGAGTTTCCTGTATTCAGGTTTTTAAGTCCTGTACACCCAAATCTTTCTGCTCCCACTGTGGCTGTATTTTGAGCTGGATAGGTAGAATGTAAGGTGGTAGATCACTTCGTGTGCTGTGCATGGCCCATCTCCTGCTGCTGGAGCAGCTCCTCCTCTGCCACTGCAGGCTGGGTGGGGGTTCCTAACGAGCTCAAGCTGAGTGCATGGGCTTCCCTGCTGCGCCTTCTATCTCCTCTCTCAGTGGAATATATATCTCTTTCATTTAAAAAATGCCTTTACTCATGACAGAGCATGTGTACACATGAGAGACAGAGAAAGAGAGGAGAGAGAGGAGAGAGAGAGAGAGAGAGAGAGAGAGAGGAGAGAGAGAGAGAGAGAGAGAGAGAGAACTGCACACAGAGTCTGGGTACACTGTGATCCCCTTACTCCATTCGTCCCCTCTGTTGATCGTCAGCATTTGCATGTGTGTCTGGCATATTCCAGCCTGACCAGGCTAGGTCACTATGGGATCTGGCTTCTCATGAACAACACATCACTGCTGTACCATGTCGCCAGCCCTCGTGGCTATTTCAGTTGAAAAGAAATCTCCTTACCTCTAACCCAAGATTTGATATACTAGTAGTTTGGAGGTGCCTATCTCAAACTATAATGGCTTACAACAAAACTATGAAAAAGGGCTAAATTAATTAAGACTGTTTATAGTATCTAAACAGTAATTAGAAGAAAAATGAAGTATTCATTTACAGTAACATTAAATACCTAGAATAAAACTGTACCCATTAAATTTTTTGGTTACAGAAAAAAGAAGCCAACTCTAGATATTATAAGCAGGAAAAGGATTTATGGGCAGGAATGGGCTACCTCACAGAATCAATGGAAAAGACTGGAGAACCAGATGGGAAAAAGGCAAGATTCAAGGAATATGAGCAGCTCATAATCATGTTCACTAGCCAAGTTCACACTGTGTGAACAGAGCTCTTAGGATGTGGCTCCTCCAGTCTCTACGAGTGTCTCTGCATATGTCCACCTCATCTACAGTTAATTTCTAAATATCACTCTGTTTTGGGGCCACTTAGGTTAAAATCCTGGGGAGACAATCTCATTGGCCTATCTAGGTCAAAGTGTGTCACATAAACAGAAAGGTTCAGGTGCTAAAAAAACATAATTCCTTACAGATGTCTCTCACTGAACTTCAGTTGACTGATGCCAATATGTACCCTCCCTATATTTTTACTTTCAAACCAAAACTTCCTTCTTACATAAAATGCAACAATCTGATGTAGAACCAAAAAGTATCACCCTCCCTTCTTAAATAGAGCCTTCTTAGTCTTGTCTTTTATTGAATTTTGCTCCAAGTATAACATTTCCGTATCATGGCTGTTCATCCTCATGTTTATGTGGTGACCCCGTCTTGATAGGGAGTACATTTCAGGCACTAAGTCCACATCCTTTACAGAGACCAAGGTGCATATGAACCTGTAATGCGACATGGAGAATCTATGGTTTTTCTTAGTATTGCTAATATGACTGTAGCTTGTTTTTCATCAGTGTTTACAAGAGGTTGGCTAAAGTAAGGAACTTGATACAGGGAGCTAATTATAAAGGGGAGACAGGGGATGGTGAGGTCACCCAGAGACTAGCAACAGCCAAACAGCTGACAGCAGTTGCTACTGCTGAGACTAAAAGGACAACGGAAAGACACTTTGTTATGAAAGCCCAAGCGCCACGACTTCTTGGGGGGAGCTGGGCCCAGGGCTGAGGTCCTGATCAGAACATTGTCCTGGGTGGGAAGGCCTGTCAGGTGGATCCAATGGTAAAAACACAGTTACTAGTGCAGATAATGGGGAGAAACATCTTAGCTTCTCTCTTTCTCCCACATTTCTGCCTCCTGACAGGGCCTTCCTCTGGCAGGGGAAAATGTGCTTTGCAAAAGGGTGAGAAATAAGTTCAGAGCCAACAGGTAGGTGACTGGCACAACCACAGGGAAGGAAAACCCGTGATCCTGATATTTTTTTCTACAACTGGTCAGAAAGCCACTCCATTTTTTTTTTTTGTTTAATGTTTAATTTTTTTATTAAAAAAAATAGTTCAGTTTAAAAGATGAGATGTTATATGATTATATACTTTTTTTGCAATGCAGTTTTCTCTTTTTATTTATTATTGTTATTTTAAAATTTTGTTATTATTTATTTGTTTTTTGCTGGTAATTTATTTATTTATTTATTTATTGCATTCAATCACTGTGCATCATTAAAGTATACCAAATTAATTTTACTACCATGAATACACTGTGTATCAGTTCAGTCAAAGCCATTATCATATGCAATTTTTTTTTTTTTTGATAATTCAAATAGAAAACTTGTTTTGACTTACATGGCAGTACTCTTTTTATGTAAATAGTTTATTTATTTATTTATTTATTACCTTTGGTATTTTATTTTTTTTCTTTACATTTTATTGATTCACAAAAGTTTTCTTTTTTTTTTTTTGAAAGGTTTTTGTGATAGGTCACATGTGCTCACCGAAAAGACAGAGATAGAGAGACAGAAAGTGAGTAATCACGCCCCAGGGGAGATTTGTAAAAAAATTATTTATTTATTTATTTATTTATTTTTTCTGGACAGAGCTAAAATCTAGTAACAAGTGCACTGTAATTTTCTTCTGAAATATTTTTTCTCTCTCCTTTTATCAGAGAGAGGCATAAACTAATTTATTTGCTAAAACAATTAAGTTTAGTCAGAATTTGGTCTGTTATTTGCACAACGCCCCGTAATAATGTTAATTGATTTAGCTGACTTTGCTGGAAACTTTCATAAGGAACTTCAGATTAGAATCTTTAAAAAACCTTCCAAGGCTATGGAGCCAAGTCAGGAACTCACCATCTGTGCCTTAAAGTATCTGTACTTGAAAGTTTTATGGCCTGTCAGGAAGTGACATTCTTTACTTACCTGCCAGGCAGAACTGTTTATGGCACCAGGCAATCTTTCCAAGAGCTTCTGTTGGGTGTCTTTAGATCAACCTTAGTTCCTTAGCTTTTCTGGTCATATCTTTAGATATGACGTTCCAGTAAAAGCCCTGGCAATAACCAGTATTTCCAACTTCTTATGCAAGGCAACAGATGTTATTGAACTTATGTAAATAACCATTCTGTCATAAAATAAGAATGCTCACTCATATTTTCCAATTCCAAAGGGTCAGGAAGGGGGGAAAAGTTTATGTTTAAATTAAAAAAAATAATTAACAAATTGCTGAACTTATCAACAACTCAGAAGAAGACAAAAGTCTTTAAACCTGGAAAACAAAGCATACAAGAAAATCAGTAATGTTTTAGTCAAAATTCATAAAATTTTATCTCACCAGTTAATTCTCATGTAATTAATCTCTCTGCTGTTGAATTTGCAGTGTTACTGTGGTCCAATCTTTCCATTTAAATTCTGGAAGTTAACATTCAATGTTATTGTTGATAGTTCTGGACTTGACCATACCATTAAGTTGGCCATTTTCTTGGTTGCTTTTTGTTTTCTTATTTCTGTGTGTGCCTTGAGTTTCTCTTTTCAGAACTTCTTGAAGAGCTGGACTGGTGTTGGTAAATGCTTTCAGGCTTTGTTTATCTGAGAATGTTGGTGGCTTTTCTTCCCATATGAAGGATAATCTTGCCACATATAGTAATCTTGGTTGAAATTGTCTTTCATTTACCACTCTGAATATATTTTCCCATTCTTTCCTTGCCTGCGTTGTTTTTGATGAGAGATCCGATGTTAGCCTGATGGGATATCCTTTATAAGTAACTCGATATTTCTCTCTTGCCAATTTTTAGTATCTTTTCTCTGTCTGTGGTTTTGATGTGCCTTAGAGAAGATCTTCTTGGGTTGATTCTATTTGGGGTCATTTGTATTTCTTGGGTCTGGATATTTGAATGCCTCTCTAGGTTTGGAAAATTTTCTTCCAGGATTTTATGGAATGGATTATCAATGCCCTTATTAGTTTCTTCACCTTCTGGGATACCAATTATCCAGATGTTTGGGCATTTAATGGTATCTAATATTTGTCATATATTGTCCTCATTTTTCTTGGTTATTTTCTCAGTCTTTTTGATCATTTTTTTTTCTAGGTCATAGACTTTGTCCTCTACATCTGAGATGTGATATTCTGCATGATCTAATCTGCTTTTAATACCTTTGAGGGAAGTTTTGATTTCCTGTATTACAGCTTTCATCTCTAACAATTTTGTTTGATTCTTTTTTATGGAAAGTATTTCTTCTTTCAAATCGTGGAATAGCTTCCTCACCTCCTGGAACTCATTGTCTCTTTTCTCTTGCATCTTCTGGAGTTTATTGTCTCTCTTCTCTTATATCTCAGCAATAAACTACTGCAGTGCCATCAGTACCCGTGTCTTTGTCACCAAGAGAAATCAATCCCTTTATATCACATTCAATTGCTATAAACTATGTTAAAATATGTGCTTGCCATAATTTGAACTTGCTTCTAGTTTTTGACAGCTTAATGAGAGTATGTTGTCTAGCTATTACTTCAATTGTGTTTTCCTGATTACTAATGAGTTTGAACATCTTTTACTTATTGGCTATCTGTATCTGTTTCAATGAAATGTCTGTTCAAGCACTTTATTCATTTTTCTTTTGAGATTATTTTTATTTTGACAATTCTTAAGAGCTCTTTAAATTTTATTAATCCTTTCTCTGTCATATATGTCACATGTAGTTTTTCCAAATCTATTGTTTTTCTACTGACATTAGATGTGGTATCCTTTGTAGTTCAAAAGTATTTTTTTAAAAAATGTATTATCAAAACATTAGGTTGTCAGGAAAGTCATGATGCATTTTTTTCTATGCAAAAATGTATCATGACTTTGGGACAACCCAATATTTTCTTTTAGAGCTCCAGTATTTTCTGTTTTGGTTAAGAATCTTTACTTCACCCCTAGACTGTGTGTGTAGCTTCCAATATTTGGTTACAAGATATTAAATGATTTATATTTTATGGAGTATTTATCTTTAATAATTTTGGATTTTCAGTATATAATGTAAGAAAGGCCCAACTTTATTTTCTTCGAGTTGGAGAATAAGTTGTGCTAGCTCCATTTTTTACATAAAACATTCTCTCACAGTGGAACAAAACAGCAATTTTGTCATCTATTACATTCTCATATTCTTGTGTATACTGGGATATTTTGCTAGAGTTTCTCTTTGTTCTATTGATCTATTTGTATCTAACTGTGTTGGTACCACACTAATCGTGATAGTGGTTTAGTGTAAGTTCTGCTATCTGGCAAGGCAAGCACCCTCTCACATTTATTCTTTTTTTCTATTTTTACTAGATATTAATGGGCTATTATTATACCTGTTATTCTATGTCAGGTTAAACAACTTTGAAATTTTATAGAGTTACATTATTTACAGATTATTTTTAAGAAGACTTATATCTTATAGTATTTTATTTTTATCCATGCATATGGTATTTTTCCCAAATCATTCATTAAGGTTTTATAATTTTCTAAATAGAAGTCTGGGATCTTTCTCATCAATTTTATTCTAAGTATTTTGTAGACTTGTTGGTAAAAATTGTGAATAGAGATATTTCTTATTTCTACTTCTAGAGAGGTTTTGAAAGTGTAACAAGATGTTAAGATAAAAACTCCAGTGAAGCACAAAGAAAATAGAAACCTATTGAAACGAGGTGGTCAGGATTTACAGATCAGGTGGCTGAAACCAGCTGGTATTTCTGGAATTACTCCACCTCCTTGAGGGTATAGGAGGCTTAACTCTTCCACCCTTTGACCTCAGATCACCAAAGAGGGGTTATAGGAACACAACTCGGAGAGCCTGCTGTGTGTCCCTGAGCTTTGTGGTGAATAGACTGACTCCTGCATGGGAAGTCTGACAAGTGGGAGACAGATTGGATACACCAAGGGAGGAAGCAAGCCAGAGTCTGCTGCTTTTTATTTTTATTTACTTATTTATTTATTTATTTTTGAGAGGTTTTCACTATAGGGCGCGTGCGCTCGCCAGACAGACAGAGACATAGAGACAGAAAGCGAGAAATCACCCCCCAGGGGGGATGGCCACGCCGCAATCCCTTCTCCTCCATTCTCCTCTCGGGATCTTGGGCACGCACGCACACGCGCCTGGTGTGAGTTTTAAGCCACCGGGTCCGGGACGCTAACCGCGGTTGACTACGTGGGAGTCCAGCGACATAGCCATTACGCTAACTGCTGGTTCCCTGCTGCTTTTTATTTTTAAATTTGTTTATTTTATTCATGATAAGTGAGAACACGTGTGCACACAAGATAGCTAGTGAGAGAGAAAGAACGAAGCATCTTTGACAGAGTCACGTCAGGCTGCAATCCTGTCTCCCTGGCCTTCTAGCTTGTCACTAGGATCTGGACCTATAGCTGACCATGTGTTTTGCTGCACTGCTGTTCAGTTTGCTACTGATTTCCACCAGGCTGGGCCAAGAAGTCTGCATCTTGACTAAGACTGATCAGAATTCCAGGGTCTATCAGAAAGGATGTGAGCCTTTTTGCCTTTGGTCTTACGTGAGTCATGTGTGAGACAAAGACATCGTGGTCTTCTCTTAAGTAGTGACCAACGAATCAGTTTAAAAGTAAAAGACTCGTAAGCAGGGGAGCTGGAGAGGTCAGTAGATGGTTAGATCGAGGCAGGGAGCAAACAACCAGCTGGAATAAAGGTGTTTTTCCCAGGGCTAAGAACATTGCAGGAGAGATTGCCAGCACCTGTGAAATTGCCCAGAAGCCAGGCTGACTTTGAATGCCAAATCCCGAGAGAGGAGTGATGCTAGCTCATCTCTACCTTATCAATGAGTAAAGAAGTTTCCTGGCCTTTTCCTCGTTCTGAGCTCCATGCTAAAAGGCGGGGAATAAAATGGGAGAACAAGATCTTCAGTTCCCCCTTTCCCTGACTTTAAGCCATCCGTCTGACTTGGCCTCAAATACGGAAGGGAAGGAAAGGAAAAAGCGTAACATTTAATGCAGATAGAAAATTTGCCCATCATATAAAATAGAAAACCCAATTACTGAATAGAACTAATGTCTTTTAACCTATTTTTTAAACCAGGAATGATCAGGTCTAAATTTTCTTTCGAGGGGAAGAGAGAAAATTAACACCACTGAGCAAACTTACGGGGGAAGTACGTACTTTGTTCACATGCCACAGTGAATAGTGCTATTAAGAAGAAAATCCACTGATACTTATTTTTGGTATTATAACTAACTATACCACTAGCTAGTCTCATTAAAATGACATAGTTAACAAGGAATACATTTATATCTTCTTTTCCAGTGTTAGTGTCTTTTTTTTCTCATTGTATTTGCATGGATTTTTTTTTTTTTTTTCGGGAAAATGGCAATGATATTTACAGCAGGCATCCTTGTCAAATTCTAATTTTAATTGAAGATGTTTTAATGTTTCATCATTAGGAATAATAAATGCTTCTGCTTTTAACTAAGCTTTATTAAATTTCAATGTTTTTATTTTTAATTTCTGCTTCTATTTTCTAATTTCCTTATAAACCATAAAACAAACATTTTTCCTGAATTTGATTAGATGCCATGTCTGTATTTATCAAATGATACTTCAATATCCATTGGTATGATCATAAAATATTTTTTCTTAATTTATATTTTGATTTTAAATTATATTCATAAATTTCCTGGTATTGAATTATCTTTATATTCTCAGAACAGTCCCAACTTAGTTGTAATGTGTATTTGATACACTGTTTTACTGTACTTGCTAATATGTAGTTTTTTTTTTTTCCTCCAAAGTCATTTAATAAGATTGGTCTATGCTTTTGTTTTACTAATGTTATGCTGGCTTAATAAATTGATGGCATCTACACTTTTCTATGCTCTGGAATAATGTAAGTAACCTTGAAATAGTCTGTTCTTAATACCTAAGATAGAATACCTATAAATTATACCATTGTGATGACTTTTAAAATAGATATTTTATTACCTTTCCAGATGTTAACGTAGTAATTAAAAAAAAAGTTTCTCACTGCTGAGTCAATTTGAATAACTGATTTCCTACAAAAACAAGCTTTCTTCCCCCCAGTATTAAAGTCAATTTCCAGTGGACATACATAGTAGATTCTCTATTTAAACATATATTCTTCTTGGGACCAGCAGTTGGCATAATGGCTATGTCGCTGGACTCCCATGTAGCCGACTGCGGTTCGAGTCCTGGACCTGGTGGCTTAAACTCACACCAGGTGCATGTGCGTTCCCAAGATCCCGAGAGGAGAATGGAGGAGAAGGGGTTGTGGTATGGCAGTCCCCCGTGGGGGTGTGATTTCTCGCTTTCTGTCTCTCTGTCTCTCTCTGCCTTTCTGGCGAGCGCACATGTCCTATAGCAAAAACCTCTCTCTCTCTCTCTCTCTCTCTCTCTTTCTCTCTCTCTCTCTCTATATATATATATTCTTCCTTACCATCATGTCACCTTATGATTCTTAATTATATTTTAAATATTTCTACCTTAGAGTGTCAATGAATTTAAGTGTTTTGGCACATATATATATATATATATATATATATATATATATATATATATATAAATTTGTCAGAGGGCATGTGTGGTTGCTGGAAAGAGAGAGGAAAATTAAGAAAGAACCCCCATGGAACATGGTCATGTTATAACCCCTTTTCTTACATCTCTCCCTTTTTGGAATTTGGATACATGCACATGTGCATGGCACGCTTTTCATGCTGCTAGGGTCAGAGACTTGAACCTCGTGGTTGGCAATGTGGGATCCAGTTGCCTTAACCATTACGTCACTGACAGGCCTGTATTTTAAATCTTAAAAATGAATACTCGATATCCTTATAGTTTAACCTGTTTTCTGTATTTCTATTGGATTACTTTCTTTATCTTTAATAATTTCCTTTTACCATGTTTTTTCATTTGGATTTTTGTTATTTTTTCTAATGTCTTACTGTTAATACTAAATTGCTACATCTTACTGTTCTTCTGGATCTACTTTGTTTCAGTTTTTCATAGAATTCTTAGATGCTATGGAGACTGGTTCAAGCTAGCAGCCTTCTTGCGGGACACCAGGCTGCCTGTGGTAGCAGGCCCTAACGGCCAAGACCTATGGCACCTCCCTCCCCCCACCACTCACCTTTGGACTTTCAGGACTAAAGTGTTTTTGATTTTTCTTTGTTCCTGAGGTGAATCTCAGCAACTCAGTTGGATGCACACCTGTTCTTTAGAAATGGGGAAGACTTTGTGTCACCCAGGACCAGTGACAACAGTGCAGGGTATTGGTGAGCAACAGAGAGGCAGAGCAGAAGAGAGATCACCAATTTTCCACTCATGCACAACCTTGGAAGGTTTCCTTTTTTTTTTTTTTTTATTTTTTATCCATTCAGCCAGTCTGTGTCTCTTGATTGGAGAATTTAATCCATTAACATTCAACATTATTATTGATATTTCTAGACATGTTCTTATCATTAAGTGAATGATTTTTTTGGTTGTTTATTGTTCTCTTAAATCTGTCTGACCTTTTAGTTTCTTTAAGAGCTGGTCTGGAGTTGGTAAATTTTTCATTTGTTTACTTGCAAATGTTTTTTTAATGTATTTTTTTCTATATGAAGGATAATCTTGCCAGGTATAGTACTCTTGATTAAATCGTTTTCATTTAACACTTGGACTGTATTTCTGCATTCTTTCCTTGCCTGCATTGTTTCTGACGAGAAGTCCGATGTTAACCTGATGAGATAACCTTTATAAGTACTTGATGTTTCTCTCTCGCCATTTTTGTATCTTGTATTTGTCTTTGGCTTTGGTCAATCTGGCTATGAAGTGCCTTGGAGAAGATCTTCTTGGGTTTATTCTATTTGGGGTCCTATGTATTTCTTGGGTCTGGATATTTGAATGCCCCTAAAGTTTTCTTCCAGGGTTTCATGGACTGGATTATCAATGCCCTTATTATTATTTCCTCTTTTGGGAAACCAATCATCCAGATGTTTGGACGCTTGATGGTATATAGTATTTCTTATATATTATCCTCATTTTTCTTGGTTATTTTCTCAGTCTTTTTGATGCTTTTTTTCTAGGTCAGAGGTTTTGTCTTCTACATTTGAGATTGAATCTTCTGCAAGATCTAATCTACTTATAATACCTTCATGGGAGGTTTTAATTTCCTGTATCACATTTTTCATCCCCAACAAATTCATTTGATTCTTTTTTATGATGTCTATTTCTTCTTTCAAATAGTGAAAGGACTTCCTCATCTCTGGTGCTTGTTTCTTTTCTTTTGCATCTTATTTAGTTTGGTCACTACAAATATTCTGAATTATTTATCCTGCATTTCCACAAGTTCTATTGTGTTTTGTGTGGGTGATAAAGAATTAATGTTTTCCCTTGGGGCTGAGACATCTTGTTGGTTCTCATATTTCTTGTGCCTCTGCAATGGATTCTAGTCGTCTCGTAATTTTTATGTTCCTTCCTAAATTATTCAAGGTTTCTTTAAGCATCCAAAGGCATGTAGGAATAGGTAATTCACAATCTCTTTTCTGCTGTGTCTCCCTGTAACTCACCAGCACCCTGCACTGTTGTCACTGGTCCTGAGTGACCCAAAGTCCTCCCTGTCTCTAGAGAACAGGTGCACTTGAAACTGAGTCACTGACCTTCAACTAAGTAACAAAGAATAGATCCCGTGGCCCTATACAAAACACCAAAATCAGGTGAATTCAAAGATGATTGAAGGAGGGGATGAGCCATGGGTCCCAGTCTTTAAGCCCTCCAGCCACAGGTGGCCTGCAGTCCAGCAAGGCCCTTGCTGGAACAGGTGTCAGAATGGGGCAGAGAGGTGAGCAAGTTTGTCTCAAAATCCCAAGCAACAAATCTGGGAGTCCAAAGGTGAGTGGGGGCGGTGAGCCATGGGTCCCAGCCATTAAACCCTCCAGCTGCATGTGGCCTGTCATCCGGCAAGGCCCTTCACTGGAACAGGTGTCCAGATAAGGCAGTGAGGGGCACAAACTCATCTCAGAGTCCGAAGCAACAAACATGAGAGTCCAAATGAGGTAGGAGACAGGGACCCTAAAAATATAGTTAGGATATGGATCTAAGTTGGAGTCACAAAATGGCTAAGTTTTCAGATGGAGGCAGTGATGGTTCAGAGAATGATGTAGGGAGAATGACCAAGACCTCAAACAAAGGCTTTTTCTAGGCTCCACCACATTTCAGGAAGAAGATAACGGCTTTCATGGAATAAGGCTCCTAAACAAATAATCTCCTGACCTTGGTACTACTCCAAAATTATGAATATAATTGGACCCATCCAGCATGCATCCTTCCCCACCAGGAGGGGAATGCATGCCTAAGTCCCATCTAAAGCAAGTCCTGAGAAATTCCCTTCTGACCTAAGTAAAAACCCCTTGCCACAGTTCTTCCTTGGCACCCCATTTTCCGGGACCCCTCCCTTCTTGGGAGTTCTGTTTTTCCTTCCCTTTCCTTTAATAAGCTCCCTGCTTTGTTACTAAATTCCCTGCTTTGCTATACCTACTTACTCTCTGTGTCCGTAACTCTGACTCTTCCTAGCACGGGATGAGAACCTGTGTCTCACTGCAAGTATGGACCTGATCACCCCTGCATCTAATGTTCTCATGTCATATTTTGGTTCACGGGCTGGAAACATCTAGACTACCCTTATTTACATCAGAATGGTAATGTGGACTTTCTATCCTTTTCGGGGGGACAGTCTTGTCTCTAGAAACTAGTTCTATCAGATGAAATTACTGGGCATTGGACAGTCATGTAAAAACCATTAGAATGATTGCCAGTCTACAAGACTCAAATGTGAGGCTGGCTGGGAAACAGTCAGTCCCTCAGTATTATCAAAATGTTGAGAATATTGGCTGTTTTGTGACTTGGTTTCCATTTTGTGAATCTTAACCATTGTGAGGAAGATGAATGTTCCTGGGGCAATTGATGGTGCATGCCAAGGTTACTCTCTGGTGTATCCTGAAGGTCCTGATCACTTGAAGCCATCCCCCATAGCCCAACTGGGTGATGGGGCAGATTCCTCTTTCCTTTCCTTCAGACTTTTTCTCTTACCTGCTAGTAAGAGAGTGACACATATCCAGGAACTTGCCATGATGCATTAAAGATAGTTAAGCTGCCCTTTGCTCTGCTGGCTTACAGGGTCCTGGGACTAGGGACTCCAGCTGTTGAGTGGGAGAAACTGAATGTTTCTGAGCAATTTAAGGCATCTTCCCAGGGCCACTTCCTGGGGTGCTGGAAGACTCTGAGGTTGAAAGATCTCCCCTACTGCTCAACGGAGTGTCAGGAGCTCCCCTGCTCTCTCACCCTTAAGCCTACAGAGTTTTTCTTCTCCTTCTTCATGTGGGTCTAGTAAAAAATGAGCAGGAGAACCTCTTTCTCTATGGGTTCTGAAGTCTGCTGAACAACGGTCCTTTATCCCCCTTATACTGATCAGCCAGTACTCAGAAAGAGCAAAATATGTGTATGGTGTAAATTAGATTGCAGTTGTTGAGAGGATCACATAATATTGCCCTTGCCAGGCCAGTTTTCCTCTTCATTCATCTGATAGAAATAGAAAGTTGTTTATTGGCCTTTTGGGGACACCTGCTTAACTGCTCTTTCCCTTGCTCCCCACACCACAGTGTTCTATATCACCTAGTAAATTCCCACTGGATTTGGGGTGCATCTAGGCATGTTCTACCTTAACAAGTCTCTTGATTTAGGCTCCAATTTATACTTCATAGTATAAATAGGAAGTGCAGGAATTAGGGAAAAAGTGAATATAGGGTTAATTGTAAATGTGGCCACCAGAAATATAAGACATCTGATTATGAGTTCGATGGCAAATATGGTTACCATCAATAGCTCTTAGGCCAAATGTGAAACTTAAACTGGGGTCCTAGAGGCCCTTCCTGTTCCCTCTTTGGCTCTAATCTCTCCTAGGAAAATGACAGCTCCTTTTGTGGTGAAAATTTACAATTTCATTTTCAGAAATTTTATAACTAGGTAGGGATATCCATAGGCCATACCTTAGTCCATTCAAAGTGGAGAATAAATCAAATCTCCTCTTTAAAGAATTTAAGAATTTTTCCTTTCCCACTTGTTCCTCTCTTAGATATCCAAAATCAATGGGTGGAACTGGTCCTTATGTCTTGGCTGCCGATCTCCTTATCAGTGTTAACCACCTCCCCCCTAGATGCACTGAGTTGAGCTCCCAGCTCTCTCTGCAACTGCCTTGAGCCACTCCCATTTGCCCAATTTTAACTAGTGGCCCAGGAAATATTTAGAGGAGGACCTAATTGGTGAAGATTAGTTGTCTTTTTCTTTGAAATATTTTTCTTCTTAGCCTTACTGGAGTTAAATATTCCCTTAGAATAGATGGGACAATGGATGATAATATCTGCCCCAAACCACGTAGCACATTGGATAGACACTCATGGATGGTGTTGAAATCCCTTACATTCAAAACTTTGGGCTCTCTGTGACAGTTTTGTTATATGCACTAAATGCCAGATCTTTCCTACTGTCCTAAATAGGACACCCTCAACCTGTGCCTCCACCTTCTCAACCTGTGCTGCCACGTTCGTCTCCAGACTCGGCTTTACTCGAAACTACACCCGCTGCACAGTAGGAATTTTCTCATCCTTGGACCTTCTTAACTAACAGCCACCCCCATCTCTATTTCAAACAAGTCTCTGCTTCTGATGCCATAATGACTCTGAAGGGTTTTTTTTTTTTTAAATTCTGTAACCACATCAGGGGACAACTTAATCCCCTCAGTCTTCATAAAGATGCATGTAGATAATTTTTCCTTGTTGTTTGTCCTACTGACTCCGCCTGATCATATCAAGGCTTCTCTCCCTTCAGGACAATTTCTACTAGATACACAATGCTGGGTGCACTTTTCAGTGGCTTGATCAGTTACAGAAAGGCAGTTAAGATGTTACTTGGAACCTTTACTTACTACTTGTTAATATTGCTCAACCCCTTTAAGACTAGTCTTAGCGAGAATCTTCCAAAAGGCCTCTTCTCCCAGCTTTTGATGTTTGCTGACTCTCCCTCTTGACTGGTCCCTATACTGTCAACTACTTCAAACTTCAGTGAGGCTTACTTGGGTCTACAGAGCGTATCTGCTCCACCTTGAGACACATCACTTGTTTATGCCTAAACATACCAATTACACAAACATGGCTATCAGAATTAGAGTCCATCTCAGAATTATGTTAAGTCCTAGATTCAGAGGAGGTCTCAACAACTTGCTGGCTCCCAGGGGAAGAGACAAAGCGTAAGCCAGGGACAACTGCCCCAGCATAGGTAAGCCCAGACAATCCTGCCAGCAGCCCCTGTCTCTTGAGTTACATGCTGGGATGTAATTCACAGAGATACCCAGTCCACATGGAAAGGACACTTTCCGGACTCGCGGTGGGGAACTCATGCCCAAAATTTCATTTCAAGAGGATTGGAAAAGATGTTTTCTCAGTCTGTGTGTGTGTGTGTGTGTGTGTGTGTGTGTGCCTCTGGACACACTGGGGCTCCTGACCCTCGGTCTCTAAAAAAAAGCACCTCATCTTTTGGAACCAAGCTTGGTCAATACAGATTGGCAGATAATACTATTCAGCAGTTAGATTTCAAATGTACAATGTTTATCATGCTTCTCTGGCTCCACGTCTGCCGGGCTTCTCAGGATAATAGAAGATCTAAAAAGATTCTTCAACCCGCTAGTTCCTCTGAGACTGCCCCACCTATTCTGGCTTTATTATCACAAGCATTTTCTCTTAAAACTGACTTGGGAAATTGTTTTGAAATTTTTCGCAAGTGTATGGGTGCATTCATATGTGTAATGTGTCATGTTATGTACAATATGTTATATGTCTATGTGATAAAAGGCCTTAAGGAATTCAAGTGAAGATGGGAATGTAATGTGAATGGGAGAGTCACAGAGGAAGAAATAAAAATGACCAATAAAAAGATTGGCCAACCACACTTATAACTAGACGAATGAAACTAAAACAACAGTGAAATCAAAATTTTAAATAAGTTATGCGATTAAACATTTTTGGGAGAAGACTCATACTGGCAGGAGCATAAATTGAAAGGCAGGTTGGCAAAATCTTTCCAAATCAAACATGATCACATCACTGGATTCAATTTATTCAGAAATTTCCTTCCACTAATGACTTTCTGGTGAAAGAGAAATTCTATTTGTCTTTGAGGAAATGTAAAATGTAAACATATGTCTTTTACAAAAACAATATAAAGACTCTATTGGAATGAAAAAAGGGAAAAAATAAAATTATTGGCAATTACATGATTATATGCATGGAATTTTTATAAAATATTAGTTTAAAGTAGGAACAAAAAGTGAGCAAATCAAAATAAACAAAGTCTATCAGTAAGTATGATTTCCAAGAGTGGAATTGCTGTATCATATAGTAGTTCTACTTGTAGATCTTTGAGAAACCTGTTGTGAAGTGTATTTGTGTTGGGAAAATTTACTTTACACACTGATGTATAGTGATTGAATATCTACAAAAATTAAAATAAAATAAAAAGAAAGTAATTATAAATAGTGGCAATAGTTATTGCTCTAAAAAAGTAAAAGAAAAAAACAAATTCATCTACCTATGGAAAAAATTATATCTATAATTATTGTATGGGGAAGAAACAAAGGAGCACTTATAATAAAGTGCACATTTCCAAAATAGAGAGATTGGATTCATTAGAATTCCTGTTGCCTGGGGAATGATGCCATATTTTTCAGTTGCCACAACACACAAATTTAATGCAACTCATTCAATAAATATTCATTAGTTTCCTAATATTGAATAGGAAAACCACAGAGCCTAAAAGCTGGAAGAACTAAAGATGAGTAAGACATAGTCCTTTGCTGCCACTAGGCTTTGTATCATCCTTTGGCTTTTTTTTTAATGAAAATAATTTTTTCTCCTTTCCAAACAGTGAACTTGGGGATAGAAACAGTGTTCATTTTGTATTCCCCACAGCAACTGGTACTACTACGTGTTCTATCAGTTCACATGTGGTAGTCAATCAATATTTACTGACAAGACCATTTTAAATTAGCAATGGTTTGAACTAAAAAAGTGAAAACACTTTATAAAAAAAAAAAGAACTCCACATTGTGAATAAACTCTAGAACTAATATGACTTCCACAGTGACCAATTGTGTCTGTGTTTTTCTCTTTGCTTTCACACATACTATCCTTTTTGAGCATCCTACTTAAAATTACAACCAATTTGGAAATTGATGTGGATTTTCTTATCTGAGTCAAGAATTTTGTTACTGATTTTTCCCCTTATTATTAGATAAAATCTCAGTAATCCATCTAAAACAAGGAAGCTTATCTCTGATCATGGCTCTTTCTGCTTCTGTGAGGGTGCAAATATATGTCTATTCTGGACAGAAAACAAGAAAGAGAGAAAAAAATATATTAAAATTGTAAGTGATTACAATGTAACCAAATGACAGTCTAAGCTTTTGATTGGAAAAAGGGATGAATTTAAAATTGATTAGAGAACTATCTTTTTCTCATTTAATTATCTATTGAAGTATTTCACACATCTAGAAAATTTTACAAATCATCACTGTGTAGTTCAAGGAATTAGCCACTGTTTTGGTATAGCAGTCTTCAAATTTAAGACTTATTTTTTGTATGATTTTGTTGAGGATTTTGCATCAGTATTCATGGCTGGCTTGTTACATATCTTTCTCGTCAAGTTTAGTATTAAGACCATATTTCTCTCTTTGAGGATTGGAAAGTTTTATTTTGTTTTCTTCTTTTTCCTTTTTTTTTTTTTTTTGAAGAGGTTTTTGCTATAGGGCGCGTGTACTCACCAAACAGACAGAGAGAGACAGAGAGATAGAAAGCGAGAAATCACACCCCAGGGGGGATGGCCATGCCGCAATCCCTTCTCCTCCATTCTCCTCTCGGGATCTTGGGCACGCACGCACACGCGCCCGGCGTGAGTTTTAAGCCACCGGGTTCGGGACGCGAACCGCGGTTGACTACATGGGAGTCCAGCGACATAGCCATTACACAAACTGCTGGTCCCTTGTTTTATTCTCTTGGAGAGTTTATGTAAGGTTGGTTTTATTTCTTCCTTAAATAATCAGAAGATTTCATCAGTGAAGGCATGTGTTTTGAATTTTTTAGTTGGAGTATCTTCAGTTATGAATTTAATTACATATTAATGTTTGTTATTTCAACTTATGACCATTTTAATTAATCGAGTTTTACTAAGATTTTCTGCATGCTAGCTAATTTCTCAAATACATTGATAGAAAGTAGTTAAACATCTCCTCTTAGTGTCCGTATAATTGTTTTTCCCATGGTGTTATTTATTAAGTCCCAATATGTATTTATTTTTTCTTTTCAACATCAAGGCACTGTTTTGCTATGGATTACTGCATTAATGGCCTATATCCCTTCCCATTACCCCATCCAAAATGCTTTCTATATAGAAATCAACTAACACTTCTTGGACCCAGATCACACCTCTCTTTAAACTCATGGCTTATCATTGAACATTGAAGAAAATCCAAACATATTACCACAAACACAACCTTCAAAATTTGGCTTCATTTCATTTCTCTAAAGTAACTTATCCCACCCTTGCCTTGTCCTATGTGCTGTAATTTTATGGGCTTCCTTGGAGAATCCCTCCCAGACCACTTGTCTGAGAAAGTTTTATTCTGTTATTTCTCACCATGGCATCTGTTTATTTTCTCTATGGCACCAATCAAGGTTTGCAATTTTGTATTCATCCTTTTGTTGCTTGGTCTGTCTCCTCTGTAGATGTTAAACCTTCCTGAGGACAGATGTTATCTGTTTTATTCACCTTGGATAGGCCTGACATATAATAGGTTCTTCTACCACCACCACCCCCCCCCCACCCCACCCCAGGATGAATGTACTCAGCAGAGAGACAGTGAGAGGGAAAGTAAAAAATCACCCCCTGGGGTGATGGCCACGCCTCAATCCCTTCTCCTCTTTTTCTTTCTGGATTCTGGGCATGCATGCACATGCACTTGGTGTGATTCTCAAGTCATCAGGTTCAGGACTCGAACTACGGTCAGCTATGTGGGAGTCCAGTGCTTTAACTACCATGTCACCTGCCAGCCCCATAATAGGTTCTTAAATAGTATTTGTTAAATGAATAAATGACAGAATGAATCCTCTTGCAATTAAAATGACATAATTAAATCTATCTATTACCTCATAATTTGCCAGGTAATTTCTAGTACTAAGAAGGTTATGGCTGTCCCCATACTACAGTGGTTAAGCCCTGTGCACAGGGAGTCAGATCCCACGCAGTTGACTGAGGTCTGTGTCTCGGCCCTGGCAGCTTCAAAAACTCACTGGGCACATGTGCATGTGTGCGTACCACAAATCCTGATGGGATGGAGAAGTGGAGGAAAAAGGACTGCAGTATGACCATGCCCCACTGGTGAGTGTTTTCTTTTTCTCTGGAGAGTGCACATCCTCAGGCAAATTGAAACAAATTAAAAAAGAAAAAAAAAAGGTAAAAAGGTAAAGCATATCGGTGTCAAATTTAATAAATTTCTGTGTTAGTGGACCAAATTATAATTAACACATTTCTTCAAGTGCCTAGGTCTGCTTACATAACATCTAAATCACATGCGATAACTTGCTTCATAATCTTATACATGAAATATAATTTAAAGAACTTTTCCAGAGGGCATGTGCACTCACCAGAGATAGAGAGACAGAGAGATGGAGAAAGGAAGAAAGCACCCCCCCCCCAACAGAGCATGGTCATGACATAATCCCTTCTCCATTTCTCCATTTTCTTGGTATTTGGGGCATGCACACACACAGATGGTGTGCTTCTGAAGCTACTGGGTCTAACACTTAAATTGTGTGGTTAGCCATGTGAGTTCTGGTTGCCTTAAGCACGAGGCCACAGGCCAACTTGAGCTATAATTTTTAAGAAGGCAGTTACTACATCTTTTCTTTTTTCTTTTTTTTTTTTTGCTAAAATGATCTCAGTTCTGTAATTCAATTTTGCTTTAAATACAGTGTAACTGCATCTGTACATGTGAAACATATCCATGGGCTTCAGAATAATTAAAAATTAAGAGCAGTTTCTACAGTTATATTTTAAAAGTCCCAATTACAGTGCTGACACTAATTAGTCAATCCTGGGATCAGATACCCACTTTCTCTAATTTTCAGTGTTCTCGTCTATAAAGTGAGGATAATAGGGCAGTACCCCACACTGTAATGCTGGGTCCATAAGGGAGATTGGGAGTTCGGCTCCAGGTTGACCCGTACACACCAGTGTGCATATGGTGCTGTGATCTTAGCTGGCTGGGAAGGCTGGGGGTGGATCATGGCATGAGACTGCATTGAGGGTTCTGGCTTTCTCCTCTGTTTCTTCTTCTCTTTCTCTGTCAGTCTCATGAAATAAACAATAAACCTTAAACATGGAGATACTAATAGTTACCCCTTGTGCTATTGTAGGGATAAAATAAGATATCCTATCTAAAGAACTTAAAACAATGTCTGGATTGCAAACACTCCAGGGCAGCTAGCTCTTATTAGCTATTTCATAACAAATTGTAATGACTTAAAATGAAAGAGGAACAAAATAAAACTGCATTATGAGTCACTAGGAGTTACCTGTAATTTATTCTCCCTATTGTCAATCAACCTAAGGATTCCGATTGGTACAAAGACAAAAGAAAAACAAAGGGACCATCTATCCCAACTCTTTATCTGATAAGGAATGTGAGTAGAAAAAAGTTGAAGTGACTTGCTCAAGGTCACACAGCTGGTTGTTTCACATCTTTGTACTCAAAGTAGAGAACCTTTTCACCACATAGCACTAAGACTTTAACACCACCAGCATCAATTTAATCAGCTATAAAGTGATGCAAGGATTTGTTAGTTAATGAAACAATATCTGCCTGAGTTTGCTTCAACAGTGGTGTCCATAATTAATGGTATGCAGATGTTAAAGGAGGAAAGAGTTGACTAAGCTAGAGCACCACACTCCCCTCTACTCTAGAAAACAGTGTAAAAACAAGATGTGTTTACCTTTGCTTCCTATATCTAAGAATGCTTTGAGTAACACTTCTTTTCAACTTTATTAAGTAGCACATTTGGGATATAATAATTTCTAAGTCTGTTCTTACAAAAGCTGCTTCTCTGGAAATAGGTTTTTGTCTAGGGGATTTTTTTTTAATGAAGTTATAATTAGGCTTCACTTAATATACCCATAAATTCGCAGCCCTTTGTGTATTGCACAGGTGTTCTGATAGTCTCCTGATCCAACAGGGCAAGTGTTGAGTAACCAGAAAAGCTTTCAGACATTGGCAGACAGACATAAAGTCCTAATCTGCAGATAGAAAATTGTGTAATTCCCTAGCTATTGTAACGTGGTAGAAATGGCTGCTGACGCTTTCCATTTTGCTCTTACTACACTGATACAAACTGACATTTGGGAGCTTGAAATCCAGGATCCCAAAGACGCATTTTTCTCAAAAGTGTTTGCTTATTATAGGGATTTCTTTTTTAGTTGCCAGAGGGCACTTGTGCTGGCTAGAGATGTAGAGACAGAGAGAGAGAGAGAGAGAGAGAGAGTAAGTGAGTGGGAGAGACAGTGGGAGAAAGCACCCCCAACTGGGCGAGGTCATGCTGCAATCCCTTTTCCTCCATTTTTCTATCCTGTTGGGATTTTAGGCACCCACACACAAGCACCCAATGTTTCTAAATCCCATGTTCAGAATTTGAACTATGGTAGGCCACATGGGGATCTGGATCTCTTTATTAGAAGTCAGTGGGGCAAGTTTTGCTTATAACAAGTCATGGCAGAAAGAGGTTTAATGGAAACAAGAAATAGGCAACACTGTAAAGGATTTTACAATCTACACCCCCCCCCAAAAAAAAAAAAAAAACCCTTTGTATTGTGCATTTCTTAAACATTCTATTTTTAAAGCTTACATAGGCACTCAAACTTAAAATGCAGTGGATATAGCTCTCTCAGGAAAAGTCCGCTCCATCATGGTTAGGAAAGAAAGCAGCCCTGACATGTACTTGGGGGACTCATGCAGCAGCCACTATGGTAGTCCTTCAGGGAAGCCCCCTTTGGTGTTTGCTGTCAACAAGGTGTATGTTAAGCTGTCCACCTGGAGAGTGACAGAGATACACTCCAGCAAACAGAATTATCAGTCACTCACCCTGATGACAGTTTTTCTTTTTCCAAAGCTTAAAGACTTGGGGCAGAAAAAGTCCCACTTTGACAATTTCAGGTTGACTTAATACACAAGAACAAAAAAGATCAGATTCTAAAGTACCCTTCGCCACTTGAGAATGGCAAAAAGAATTACAAAATGTCATTTTTGAGACTGAATTATTGGTTGCAGTATTTAGATTCGTCCTCTGGAAAAGAGTGGATGTTCCCTGCCAGGTGTTTAGTAATGAATGCAAATCAAAATGGGCAGTAAGAGACTGACTTTCCAAGAGCTGAACTAACTTTACAAGTCACTCACCTGCCAGTGACTAACCAATGGCAGGGGCAGGAAAGATTTAATCCATTGCCCGTGAGTCCCTCACTCAGGATATTTCTGATATCTCTTTAGCACAAGGGGATTAAAAAAACACCTATATTTTCCTGGCATTTGATCAATAGAAAAAAAACCCCATCATTTAAAATGACATGTGAGCTTTTGTGAGTTGTTACTGTTTTCCTTTCAAATTTTTACAAATTTAAATAAAAAAGTTTATTGTTTAAACTTATAGACATACATTGGAGGCCTTGTTCTTAGTAATCCCTATAATAATCTCTCCTTTGGAAAATAAAGCCTGAAGATAGCCTTTAAGAGTCATTGCTCTCGGGAACCAGCAGTTGGCGTAATGGCTGTGTCGCTGGACTCCCACGTAGTCGACCGCGGTTCGCGTCCCGAACCAGGTGGCTTAGAACTCATGCTGGGCGCGTGTGCGTGTGTGCCCAGGATCCCGAGAGGAGAACGGAGGAGGGGGGATTGCGGTGTGACCATCCCCCCTGGGGGGTGATTTCTCGCTTTCTGTCTCTATGTCTCTCTCTGTCTGTCTGGCGAGCGCACGCGCCCTATAGCGAAAACCTCTCAAAAATAAAAAAGAGTCATTGCTCTCATTATGTAATTCATATGTTTTGAACATGAACTATATTTCTGACATAACTCTCATTTATAACTCTCATTTGCAGTTCATGTTCAGATTCAGGTTTTACTCAATATCATCACTGCGGCAAAACTGGAATTGTGACTTGACCTAGGACTGCTTACTCTTCTTTTTCTTTTAGATATTTTTGCCTTAGGGTGTGTGCGATCACCAGAGAGAGACAGAGACAGTAAGAGGGAAAGTGAGACATTACCCCCTACCACCACCAGGGAGGATAGCCATGCTACAATCCCTTCTCCTCCCAGGATCTTGGGCACGCACACACATGCACCCAGAATGAGTTTCAAGAGATTTTTTGCTATAGGGCACGTGTACTTGCCAGAGAGACAGACAGTGAGAGATCCCACCACCCCCAGGGGAGATGGCTGTACCACAATCCCTTCTCCATTCTCCTCTCTGGATATTGGGCATGCGCACATATGTGCCCAGTGTGAGTTTCAAACCTCTGGGTCCGGGATTTGAACTGTGGTTAGCCATGTGGGAGTCCATCTATGTAACCATTATGCCATCTGCTGGTCCCAAGACTGCTTATTCTTATCTTTGGATTTATCCTTTATATTTTGGTAAGGCAAGGGAAGGCATATGGAATGCTCAACATTGTGGAGAATATGTAGATTTTGAATACATTGAATTATCTTAATGCAACACAAATACATATGAAGTCACGATTCAGCTACAGATTGTAATTAACTTTCAGAGATACTCTCTTTCTTTTTCTCCTTCTCCTTTCTCTCTTTTCTCTTTCCATTTTCTCTCTCTTGCTCTTCCCCATCCTTCCCTACTTTAATCTTTGTCTCACAAAGGCAAAATGATAGGAATTCTAGACCCCAATGGTTGAATCATTAATAACTGACATAAGCCATAAGTTTATTAGCATTATCAGATAAATGAGTTTGTCTCATTAATTCTATAATAATAGGTATATATCTAAAAACATCCCTTGTTGGACTAATTGTTTTCTCCAACAAGAGGAAAACATTATTTGTGTGAGTTGATAAAATCAGTGGTGCTATTTTATAATTTTCCTATGAAATATTGACCCCTCTAAAAGTGTCAATCATTTCAGGTTTACTTCATCTCATCAATATATCTATAAAATATAAATTTGTGTCTATATTTGCATCTACTCAATTTTATGAGTAAATATTTATGTGAAAATGATCATATGACTATCAAATATGAGTACTTTTCAGAGTACTTAAGATATTGAAGGGGCATTATTTGGTAACAGGACAAATAATAAAGGGTCATGTCATTTGACTCACTGGGAAAATCAGTATAAAGTAAAAAAAAAAACATCCCCTGGGGACCAGCAGGTGGCGTGGTGGTTAAGGCGCTGGACACTCCCACATGGCTGACCAGGGTTCCAGTCCTGAATCTGGTGGCCTGTTTTCTCATTTCCTCTCTCTCTCATTCTCACCTTCTGTCTCTCTCTGGTCAAACTAAAAAATAAATGAATGAGTAAATAAAATAAAATAAAAAATTATATAAAAAATCCCCCAAAACCCCGAAGTAATACATGCATAATATAACTTTAACCATTTTTATTTTTATTAAATTGCAACATAGGGAAGGGAGGAGAATTAGCTCCCACTTATTCTTCTTAGAGTAGATCCAATGACTTTTTTGTTTTTTATGTTTGGGAATGGCAGTCATAATGGATACATGTTCATAAAATGGCCCTAAGACACGCACCTTCAATCCTTGATTTTCTCTGAGATTGCTGTTGGTCGATATCACTTGGGTTGCACAGCTCATCACCTTCCTCCTGTATCTATAAACTTGAAATCTTTTCTACAGCTCAGTTAACATGAGCTTGGGGTTTAAGCAAACTAGTTTTATTGGGGTCTATAGGTGGTTTTGAAATACTTTAAAACCAAAATAAGTCGGCTTTAAATATATCATTCACTTGTTTCCTCTGACAAGAGCACCAACTGGATTATATAATAAATTATGATATTTCTCAAGCATTTTAAGTATAATTTGAAAGTTCTCTAAATTGGTCCCATGAAGTAAATGGAACTAATAAAAATCTCATGTCATGTTTGAAAGGGGATTGTCTGGGTTAGTGGTCTCTAAACTTGTTTGATCATGCCTCATAAACATCATTTATTTAAAACTATATACATATATTCATATAATTCATATACTATGGACATCATGAAAAACACAAAAAAGGGAACTAAAATATTGGGATTGAAAAAAACGAGTAGTATTTTCTTCGTGTCACAATGGAGTGTACATACACCACTTTGGGAACTACTAGGTGGATGTGTTGTTTGGAATACTTTTTGTCTGAGATCCAAGAGTTCTTTGGTTTAAGTTATTATGGAACCTCTCAGACTTTCTACTATGCTATAAATACGGAATTCATGAAAGGGCAGTAAGAAAGACTGAAGTCTTGGCTTTTAGATAGACCCAGTGCTCATGAACTATGTCATTTTTGACTGGTCATTTAAACTCTTTGACCCAAGTTTCTTCATCTGCCCAATGGAAATAATGCCATCTCATTGGGTTATTTTGCAGATAATGTATGAGGATGAATGTAAAGCACTCAGACAAGGCCTGACTTATAGTAAGTACTCAATAGGTTCAAGTTCACTTCATGGCAGATCTTTTTGTGTGGGACACCTTAATGCTCTAGTGTTCTATGGAAATGTCCCAGATTATACTAGCGAGTCACAGATTATTTTACTAGGTTATTTCTTCATATTTTACAAATACATGTTGACTATCTTGAAATTTATATTTTTTCTCAAAATACATTTTCCACAAACTTTTTTTTTTTTGGAGAGGTTTTTGCTATAGGATGCATGTGTTCGCCAGAAAGACAGAGACAGAGAGATAGAAAGCGAGAAATCACCCCTAGGGGGGATGGCCACACCACAGTCCCTTCTCCTCCATTCTCCTCTGAGGATCTTGGGCACGCACACACATGCACCCGGCATGAGTTTAAGTCACAGGGTACGGGACTCGAACTGTGGTTGACTACATGGGAGTCCAGTGACATAGCCATTACGCCAACTGCTGGTCCCCATATTGACTACCTTCTAAGTAATAGGCATAATACAGGTCTAGGTGAATATTCTAAAATATGTTCACATTATTATTATCTTTTTAACTTGCCACTCACTGGAGAGAGACAGAGAGACGGGGTGGGGGGGAGAAAACACCTCCTGATGGACATGGTCATTTCACAATTCCTTCTCCTCCACTTCTCCATCCTTTTCATATTTGGGGCATACATACATGCCTGGTATATGTTTTCAAGCCATTGGGGCTGAGGTTAGGGCTGAGGTTAGAACTGTGCAGTTAGCCATGTGGGATCCAGCTCCCTTAACCACAAGACCATGGAACTGGCCCCACATCATTTTCAACTCAACAAAAATTTGAGACCTATAATGTGCCAGGCACTGCGTGCTGCTCTGCAGATACGGTGATGACCAAGGCAGGTGTGTTGTCTACCTTTATGGTGCTTACGGTCTGAGAGAATTATTGGTACTATGTAGGACTGACATGTTTTTATGTTTCTTTCTTTCATAAGTTTGTGTGTTTGCACACACACACACAGAGATAAAGAGTGTGTGCGTGTGTGTGGGAGATAGAGAGAGAGAGAGAGAGAGAGAGAGAGAGAGAGAGAGAGAGAGAGAGACAGTACCGACAACAGGATTGTGATGTTATGATGCACCCAAGCCACTAGCCAGTCTCGTATCATTGGCAAGCATGTGCTTGGCATACTCAGAGAAGTCTCTGGACTTAAACTGGGAGCCTTCCATGTGGTGCTGCCTTGCAGAGGGTGTTATACTGCCATGCCACCATCTGACCCCTCTACAGCTAACATTTAAAAGATGAACACAAGAGATGGCTTGTGGCACAGCAGTGAGATGCAGCATTCTGGAAGGCAGATCCATAGGGAAGGTTGTCAGTTTGTGTCTGGAGGCTTTCCTTGTATGCCTGGCATGCATGTGTCCCTGAGCCAGGCTGACTGGAGCTGGGGGTGGATCATAGCATCAAGACCTTTTGGAGGATACGATATTTCTCTCTCTCTGTTTGTTTCACTCATGGAATAAATAAACTCTGAAACATGAATAAAGGTAGATACAAATAGTGTAAACGGCATTCCCATGGAGGATAGAGAGAATGGGGAAGCTGGGTCTGCTGTACCAGGCTTGTGCATAATTTTAGGTGTTTTTTTTTTTTTTTTTTTTTGTTTTTTTTGGAGAGGTTTATCACTATAGGGCGCGTGCGCTCGCCAGACAGACAGAGAGAGACATAGAGACAGAAAGCGAGAAATCACCCCCCAGGGGGGATGGTCACGCCGCAATCCCTTCTCCTCCATTCTCCTCTCGGGATCTTGGGCACGCACGCACACGCGCCCGGCGTGAGTTGTAAGTCACCGGGTCCGAGACGCGAACCGCGGTCGACTACGTGGGAGTCCAGTGACATAGCCATTACGCTAACTGCTGGTTCCCTGTTTTGTTTTGTTTTTTAGAGAGATTTTTGCCATAGGGTGTGTGTGCTTGCCAGAGAGACACAGAGAGAGAGAGAGAGAGACAAAAAGCAAGAAATAACCCCCAAGGGAGGATGGCCATGCTGCAATCCTTTCTCTTCCATTCTCCTCTTGGGATTTTAGGCATGCACACACATGCACCTGGTGTGAGTTTCAAGCTGTTGGAGCTAGGACTTGAACCACAGTTGGCCATGTGAGAGTCCAGCGCCTTAGCATTTATGCTACCTGCTGGTCCCAATGTTCTTATCCTAAGGACTATAGGCAACCATTTTCAAGGTCAAAGAGATGAAAGGACAAGATATTACAAAAGGCACAATAGGAGCATGTCTGGATAGAAACAAAGAAGAACTTGAAGAGAATAGTGGATATCATCGCATAGAATGGTAGGCAATTTATATTACACACAGGGTTCTCTGATCACTGTTTATTCCATCCTTAACAATCAATAAATTTCATTGCCTCTTTATAAAATGTTGACTTCATGGTTTTTCATGTGGCATAAATTTACTCAGACTCCAATCAATTTTCTGTTTCTGTGAAGAATTTTTTTTTTTAAATGTACAACAGATATATTCACGTTTCCCATTGCTTGGTAACTGGCAGGTGCATCACATTAACGCAGCTCTTAAACCGACCAAGCATAACCTGATAGGTGTGGTGGGATCTGACAGTATTCATTTGATAGGAAAAAATGACTTTTTGTGGAAATGTCTAGACTGACAGGCCTGCAAGGTTAAATTCTCTGGCGAGTTTCAGGATAAAATGCAGAGGTTTACATTTCCACACGTGGTCTACAAAATCATTTTGCCATCAGTCTATTCAGGAGAGACCATTCTGCCCTTGTGCATAGTCTATTCATTTTAAAGACGTTTTTAATAAGCAGGAAATGCTTGTGCTGGAAGAGAGAATTCTGTGAGCTTGCTAAACAAAGACAAAGTGTTAAAACAAACCAAACGAAGAACATTCGGCCTTTGGAGTTGCATGTCCTACTGACAGAGGCAATCCGTACGAGTTTGAGAGTGGGCAGTCTGTTCTCTGTTTAAAAGCAGACAGTAACTACCTGTTGATGATAATATGTATAGTATTCTAAACTGGACTGGTCTGAGGTGTGTTTCATGTTGGGTAAATTCTTTTTACAAGCTAAATGATGTACAGCAATTGAATGTATAATAATAATAATAATAATAAAGCAGACAATAACTGATGTGTAGTTTCCCAGGAGATGAGATGTAAAACTCTACAGACTAATTTGATCTTTCACTTATTATGATAGCTTCAAATTACCTCATGGGGATAGTTTTAAGATAAGTGATAAATTTTCAAATACATCTCTTTTTTTTTTTTTTGCTAATTTTGAAAACTAGTTTTTTTTTTTTTTCTTCCTATGGTATTTCTTTGTATTGAAATAATACTCAACAAATTCCCATTGGGTTGCAAAATTGCATCTTATAAAGTAATGTAGTAAATCTATTAAACTAAAATAAGGAAAATAAGATAACACAAAGAATTCTGTCATTTCAAGAAGGAGTCTAAGGGCTTCTGAAAAAAATGAGAAATATTTAAGAAAACATATCAAGATATATAGTTCAGGAAAATCTTGACACTGATCGTACCAGTTAGGATTAGGTTTACCTGCATATAACAGATAACATACAAAAAAACCAGAGGTTTAAGTAACTTAGATTACTTCTCTCTTA
Organism: Tupaia tana; assembly: GCA_026018925.1. NCBI lineage: Eukaryota > Metazoa > Chordata > Mammalia > Scandentia > Tupaiidae > Tupaia > Tupaia tana. The sequence goes on along the minus strand of JAKSZU010000002.1, from coordinate 102,187,245 downwards.
TTAACAAAAAGTCTGGTGGTGAGCAATTCCAAGCTCATAGGGTGGTTTTATAGTTATCAGAGAGTTAAGCTGCTTTCATCTTTTTCCTTCACCCTGATAGTACTTGTCCATTCTCAAGGTCACTTCATGATCCAAGATGGCGTCTGCAATACAAGTCATTTCATCCACATTCTAGGCTTCAGAAAGGCAATGTTGGGGAGCCCATTCCTCTCTTAAACAGGTTTTCCAGAGATCAGCACAACACTCTGCTTCCATTTACATCAGATTTTCTAAAACATAGTCTCAAAACTGTCCTCTCCTTTAAGGACAGCTGAGACATTTTGTCTGGGGACATTACAGTCCTGAATAAAACCAGGAGTGTTGGGAACCAGCAGTTAGTATAATGGCTATGTCGCTGGACTCCCAAGTAGTCGACTGCGGTTCGCGTCCTGGACCTGGTGGCTTAAAAATCCACGCCGGGTGCGTGTGCGTGCGTGCCCAAGATCCCGAGAGGAGAATGGAGGAGAAGGGATTGCGGCATGACCATCCCCCCGGGTGGTGATTTCTCACTTTCTGTCTCTATGTCTCTCTCTGTCTGTCTGGCGAGCACATGCGCCCTATAGCGAAAAACCTCTCCAAAAAAAAAAAAAAAAAAACAACAAAAAAAAAAACCAGGAGTGTATTACTGAAAAGAAAGGACAGAATATATTGGCCACACAGCTAGCAGACTCTGCTAAAACTAATCTAATTCCCCAAGTCAAAATATCTTATTTTCTTATTTTATGTATATATGTATATAAGTGGGTGTGTGTGTATGTACGTGTATATGCATATATAATTTTAAATTCATCTATGTATGACTTTATGTAAATATGCGTGTGTGTGTTTGTGTTTGTGTGTGTGTGTGTGTGTGTGTGTGTGTATAAAACTAAAATTTGGGGACCGGCAGATGGTCTAATAGTTACATTGCAGGACTCCCACATAGGCAACCATGGTTCGAATTCCAGACCTGGTAGCTTAAAACTAACACTGGGAGTGTGTGCATGGATACCTAAAATCCTAAGAGGAGAATGGAGGAGAAGGGACTGCAGCATGGCCATCCCCCCGGGGTGGGGAGGGTGATTTTTCACCTTCTGTCTCTCTGTCTCTCTCTGACTTTCTGGTGAGTGCACACACCCTATAGAGAAAGTCTCTCAAAAAACCCTCCCCAAAACTAAAACGTAGCACCAATCATTGGTAGGAAGTCCAATGCCTTTTGAGATTACAACATTAAATACAGATACATGAGCACTTTGTAAATCTAATGAAAGCCTTTCAGTGGAAAATATTTTAAAGACTTGCTTACTAACACGAAGTGCTGGAGATAGTTATTGGAATGATAACCACAGCTTTGCTCTGCTGGGTCTGCCGCTGCAGAGACAGAAGAGAGGTGCCCCAATTCCATGTGTCAATGGGTGGGATAGCGGGAGTCCAAGGCCGTTTTTCAGGAAGGCTTCAGTGTACATTGAAATATATATTTATTTAAAGTGCTGCTGTTATATGTGTCAACCTAACTTTTTCTCCTGATGTGGGAGGAAAAAAGAGAAAAGCAGGAGGTGCTCACCTTCCCACTGAGCGAAAGAAAAGGCGATTTCCCTCAGTTCTTAAGAAAGAAAAAATGCAGGCCACTCAAAGGCTGCCTTCCACCCAGAGCAAGAGAAATCACCTTCCCAAACACTTTCTTGTGTGGTCACAATCGCTCTGTCTCCTTGCTCCCCTCTGGGATCGGACTTGATCTTTTAACATTTCTTTGTAACCAGGAAGGGGAAAATATAGAGGGAACAAGGTGGGAAATGAGGGACACAGACACATGGAACAGCAGGGCAATCCAACAGCTGTTGAGTGGGAGCGAGAAAGCTGGATCCTCTCAGAGTGGATGCTAGCACAGGAGTTATGAGCTTACATGACAGAAAATTATATGTACTTGAAATATGCCGTCGCAAAATGCCAGCCTGACATTAAGCCGCTTTATAGAGGTATCATATCCCGAAATAGCCTCGTGATTATCTGTGTCCCTGGAGCGCTGCTTTCCTCCCTGATTTTGTAATATCCTGGCCTTGTCTTTAATCACTGCAACGAATGTCACCAACGTAGAAAAATTCTTTCAAAAAATTAATTATGACTTCTATTGACATCCTAGAGAGTTTTCCTTTTAGCTGAACCGGAGATTCAACCTTCTTTCCCACAATGCCAAGAGGCAGCCATTCTCCATCAGGTAAGAAACCCACCTTGATCACTTTAAAGAACAAAAGCATTTTCTATATGCTCAGTGTGTGTTAATCACCGTATATGCATTATTTCATATTATTCTAATAAAATCTAGGTGGGAGTTTTACTTTTAGACTCACTGAAATGGAAATAAAGAGAGACAGAGTGATTTGCCCAGAATCATTCAGCTGGTGAGTCAGTAGTATGCAGAATTTTTTCTCTGTTTTAATGAATTTTTTGATTTTTTTGCTATAGGGTATGTGTGCTCACTAGAGACACAGAAAAGACAGAGAGAGAGAGAAAGTGAGAAATCATCCCTCATGAGGATGGCCATGCTCCCATCCTTTCTGTGCCATTCTCCTGGGATTTTGGCACGCATGCACATGCGCCCAGCATGAGTTTCAAGCCTTTGGGTCTAGGACTAGAACCACGGTTATTCACATAGGAGTCCAGTGCTTTAACCACCATGCCACCTGCCAGCCACATAAACAGAATTTTAATGCAGACAGATTGATTGCAGAGCCTGTGCTCAGTCAGTATATTTTATTGCTTTCCTCATGGACCATGTTCTGTAAATTGGGAGGATAAGGTAAATTAATTAAGAAATATGAGGAGGAACAACAAAAAGTTAATAGAAAATGGAATTAAAGTCTAAGTTTGTTTCGGTGTAAAACATGTTGAAATCCACGCTTAGTTTTTTTCATAATCTGCATTTTTTGGGAACTTTTTGAAGTCCTTGTATTTAGAGAAGGGACATAAGAAAAGAGACAAGATGAAACATTCCCCCTTTGTCTTTATAATAATGTGGTTAAGAGAACAAGAAAAAATTGTTCTTGCATAGAAAGAGGCAACAGGAAGTGTGAATGAGGAGCACAGATGTGGAACGTGAAGCTCTTTGCAAAGGAAGGCAGCTGCACATTTCCCATTTGTAGCGTTTTCTGTCTCAGCTCCAGTCCTCACTGCTACGATTGCCCCAGAATAAATCCCCAGGGGATGTATCAACAAGGTAGGAAATGTCATATTGTCTAGTATCGCCCAAAGAATTTATTAGGATAGTATACATGGACATCTTTTAAAGGAAGAGTGCTATGTGGTGGAAACAACTGCTTATGAAATGAAACTAGCTGATTTTCCATCCTCTGGTATCCACGAAAAGGCAGTCTCAGATATTATTCTGTGCCTGTTGTAACATGTAGTGTAATTACGCGACAACCAGGCTTATTGGTTTGCTCTGTGTTTTTCTCTATTAAGTCAACACTTAGGCAGCATGTTTTGGACAGCATCTTAGAGGTCATGGTAGTAAGAATGAATGGTCCACGAGATGATCTGGCAGGACCCCCTCGTATGAGTAGATGGAGTAAAGAAAAGATTGAGGCTTCATTGATATAAAAATAATGGCTCCCGGAGAGAGCTGAGACTTCAGTGAGCATTTTTGTGATTATTATGACATACTTATATGTTAAGTTCAGCCTCCTGGATTCCCAGTTTTCTCATGGTGTCACTGAAGATGACTGTGAGATCCTGCATTCTCACCAGTACCAGATGGCAAGGTAGAAGTGTGAGAAAATTAATGCCCTTTGGAGCAACCCTCTATCAAAAAGAATCATGAGTCAATGGTTAAATGCTTCTCTCTTTTGCCCCTTGGATAGACAGTTCTGGGACTTTTTTTGTACAACTCCATGTAAGATCTCAGTGAAAAGAAGCACAATTGACAACACTGATGTTCAGTTCCTCATGTGCCTTTGTGTAGACTCATCTTCCCCATTCTGTTCTGCTAGGTCTTCATTCCTGTTTCTTAGGATCATTTCCAAAATTAACTCCTTGAATGCCATTTTTATCCAGGTTCTGCCTTTGTGGGGAACCTTAGCTAGAACAATGGCACATTATGAAAAGAGAAGTATTTATGGACTGAAAGAAGAAAAGGTTGTTTCCTTGGGAGGATGGTATTGGTATTGATGTGGCTTTCTCTCCTCTGCTGGATTCTTAGAGATTACAATCCTCAAAAGTTTCCCCAGGATTTATCTACTCATCTTTATCTTCTTTCCTTTATTTACATTTTCTCTTCTTTATTTAAACATCTTATTTATATTTCTTCACGATCTACAGTTCTATGGTTTTAACTAGCATTTCTATTTTATTTTATTATATTAGGTTTTTGCTACAGGGCGTGACCTTTTTCCAGAGAGGAGAGAGAGACAGAGAAAGGGAAATCAAATCAGAGAAATCATCCCTCTGAGGGGATGGCCACACCACAATCCCTTCCTCTCTAGGGGTCTTCTCCTCTTGGGATCTTGGGCATTCATGCACACATGCACACACACATACCTAGAGTGATTTTCAAGCCAAAGAGTCCAGCACTCCAACCATGGTCAGTCATGTGGGAATCCAGTCACTTTAACCGCCATTTCACCTGCTGGTCCCTATCTCTATTTTTATAACTCCCTAAGATTGATTTTTGCTTTGGGCTGTTGGTGCTCTCCAGAAAGAGACAGTGAAAAAGTGAGAAATCACTCTCAGAAGGGATGGCCAGGCTGCAATCCCTTCTCCTCCATTCTCCTCTTGAGATTTTGGGTACACATGTACATGTACCTGAGATGAATTTCAAGCTTCTGAGTCTGGGCCTTAAACCACAGTCAGCCATTTGGGAGTCCAATGCTTTAATCACCATGCCACCTGTTCGATGCTTCAAATTCTATTTTTAGGCCAGATCTCTTCTCACAGCACCAGTGTCATATATCCATTTATCTACACATTATCTCCATTTGGATGTCTAACAGACATCTTTTCCTTCATCTGTACAAAATAAAACTCTTGTTTACCTCACAATAATCTCCTTTAAATTCTCAGTTATGCTTCTGTTCTCCCTCATGACACCACCATCTACCTTAAAGTTTGACCAAATAAAACTAAGAAATCTAGGTGTTCTTGGTTTTATCCTTTATTGTACTCTTTCCAGCACATTCTATCAATTATAGTTCCAGAATACATTTCCAGTTTATCCACTTATTTCTATCTCCACTGCCACCACCCTTGTCCTAGACATAATTACCTTTTTCCAGTACCACCTTGATAGCCTTTCTACTGAAGTCAGAATGGCTTAAACAAATTCATACAAACCCCTCACCTATTTAAAACCTCCCAATGGCTTCTAAAGCATCTAGAAGTAAAAGTCTAAAACCTTCCCATGTTCCCGAGTCCCTACGTGATCTAGGCCCTGCTAATATCAGATATAATTTTCTTTCTTGCTCATCGATTACTAGAGACTGAATATTTATGTTCTTCCAAAATTTACAGGTCAAAGCCTAATCCCCAATGTAATGGTATTTAGAGGTGGGAATCTTTGAGAGGTAATTAAATCATGTGGGTAGATCATGAAATTATTGGTCATTTACGAAATGGACACCAGAAAACCTGCTTGTCTCTTCTATTATGTGAAAACATGGCGAGAAGACTGATGTCACAACTGAGGAAGCTGGCTCTCCCGAGACACTAAACCTGCTGACGCCTTGGCCTTGACTCCTCCACCTCCAGGACTGTGGGAAATAAATTCCTGCTGTTGAAGCCAGTCCATGATACTGCGTTACGCCAACGTGAGCAGACTAAAACACTCAAGTGCCAGCAGCAGTAGCACATTTTCATTCTTCAAAAACCCTAGGTTCTATTTTTCCTCAGGGTCTCCCATTTTCAAAATCTTCTGCCTGGATTATTCTTTTTCCTGCTTTCAATATGACATGCTCCTTATCCTTTCAGCTTCAGCGCAAGTTCTTCTCCTGTGAGAGGTTTTTTTTTAATTAAAGGATTATTTATTTAATCTATTTATTTTGAAAAAATTTGCTATAAAGTGTGTGCAAGAGACAGACAGAGGAGAGAGAGGAGGGAGGGAGAAAGTGAGAAAGCAAGCCACCATGTCCTGGACTGAAACCAGTCAGCCATGCGGGAGCCTTAACCATCATACCACCTGCTGGCCCAGAGAATTGTTCTTATCTTCATGATCTGTCTAAAATATTACCCTTCACCCTTGTTAGGATCCATCACCTCTTGCTTATTTCCTTCTCAATTCTTAGAAATTTTGTGTTGTGTCTTGAGCTTTTTAAATTTTCTTTACATTTTCTTAAATAGAAGGTAAGTTCTGTGAGGGAAGAAAGCTATTTTTTTGACAAGGTTTACATTTCCAATACCTTTAACTTGACTGGCCACTTTGTGAAATAAATTAATAGATAAGTTAAATATTTTGAAAACTTTACCTGGATGGTTGCATGCAAACTTTTTTTCATACTTAACTTTAAGGCAAAAATCCTAATAAACTTGGTCTAATTTTTCCCTCGTCAACAATAAATATGTCTCTGAGTCTTTTGAATGTTAATGAGACCCAAAGATGGGAGTAAACAATTACCTTTCTGTGTGTGATTTCATGAGAATATTCTTTTAAATTTTAATTTTCTCTTTCATACGGTCAGCTTTCTCTTTCTTTTTCTTCCTTCCTTCCTTCCTTCCTTCCTTCCTTCCTTCCTTCCTTCCTTCCTTCCTTTCTTTCTTTCTTTCTTTTCTCTCTCTCTCTCTCTCTCTCTCTCTCTCTCTCTCTCTCTCTCTTTCTTTCTTTCTTTCTTTCTTTCTGTCTCTCTTTCTTTTTATTTGGCAGAGAGTGCATAAACTTTCTTGACAGAGACAGAGACAGAGAGACAGGGAAGAGTCACACTGCAATCCCTTCTCCTCCATTTCTGTTCTTTCTGGATTTGGGGCCTGCACACACACATGCCCAGCACGTTTCTCAAGGTACCAAGTTTGGGACTTGAATTGTGTAGTCAGAAATGTGGAGTCCAGATGATTTAACCACCATGCCACATGCTGGCCTATTCAGTCTTATTTTCAAGTAAGAAGCAAAACTAATGATTCATCTCTTTTAAATTTATTGCAACCAACTGCGTTTGTCAATAGCTTTTGTGTAAAAAGAATGATTCCATGTGTAGGGAAGGACAAGACTTTAATTCCATCTAGTCTAGGACTTTTTTTTCCTTTTTACAAAAATAACATGGCTAACTTCTCCTAATGTAACCCCGCCACACACTGTGAAATTCCTAGTATTTCTTGACTCTTCTCTTCTCCCAGCTACATACAAATCTTTTGTCTTAATTCTTTTTGAAGACACTTGTATCAAGAACTGCAACGCTTCTAGTCACGATTCTTTTTTATTCTAGTTTCAACAACCATAACTGTCACACAGTGAATCATCATGGGGCTGGATTTGTTTGATTCCTTCTGTGTTCCTGGGCCATTGGCCCCTGTGTCACTTTAGTACCTTCATTTCTGAAATTTGGTACCAAATACCACTAGTGCCAAAGACACAAAATTTTGTTCTTGAAAACAGAAATAAAGATGAAACAAATCCAGTCCTGTGTTGAGTAAATATTAATAGTAATGATTTTTAAAAGTGTTTTGAAAATATTTACAGACATTTATTTCTGTATGTCAAAGCTAACCTTGAATTCTTAGGCAATGTGCTTCTCAAAGTACTATTACATTACAGCATCTTGTAGTTTTTTATAATTTAGGATTTCTATATACCAAATTTTACTATGGAGAGCACATTGTTATTGTGGTTTAGCTGATTGGTATGTGTTATAAGTTTTGTTATCTTTAGATGTAAAAGAATTGGGCTATCATGCACAGATTGGTTAAAGTTATATTTGCAGCCAAAATAACATAGCATAATATGATTTTCTGGATTTATCTTGATTTTTTTTTTACTCTGTCATCATTAGATTGACTTCAAAATTTTATCATACAGATATTTTCTATAGTCCAACCTCAGGGAAAACTCATTATCTCCTTTGTAATTATTAGGTGGGTGTGAGAAATCCCTGCTTAGTGATCAGTCTCACTGATGGGGCTTGTATCGTCTTGACTTGAAAAAGAATCCAGCAAAGGATTTGACCTACTTGATCAGTCAGTGCTGTCCTTGTCTCCTCTGAGTGACTTCTATCCTCTTCACTTCCTTCTGCCTGCATGCCACATTAACAACCAAATTCTCTTACCGTCGGTGCAGAGGGGTCCAGACCTCCCAAACGGACAGAGGCAGACAGTATCTGTTCTGGATTTCGGAACACAGGTGGCACCATTTCCACATGGACTGTTTTCACAACTTGCAAACTGGCACAGTCTGCCCGAGTACTGCCTGGGACACTCACAGAACCAGTTTTCACTGTCACTGAAAAGGGAACAGAAATTAAGCACTCATCAGAAAACAACTGATATTTTGCACACACAAACAAGCATGCATACAAATATAAATAAAATAATAATTGCATCTCGTCTTGTAGGTGGAATTTTTTCCTTCCCTCTTTCTCTTTCTGTGTCTTTAGTTTTGGCTGTGTACTTTACACTGAAAGCAGATTAGCGGCTTTATAGATTGTCTAAGGCCATGAATCTATTTTAAGCCATCTATTTTTATTTTTGATTTATCTCATCTTTTATTCCACACTAGGTGCCTTTTCAGGGCTTCATTAAGTATGTGTGGGACTGCCTCAATAAAGTACTTCAAAGGTCTGTTAGAGAAAACCATCTTAGGCTCAAAGCTGAGAGGAAAATTTTGAGCTGGTGATAAGCTCCCTGTGCTGCGGACAAAGTCCTTCAAGGGCTGCACTTGTGGTAATTCTGAAAACGAGGCCCAGTGGGAGCTGTAATGACTCTTCAGCTCTCCGGCTTAAAATACGGTGTGGTGTGGTGGCCCTGGGCCGCGAATGCCTCTTTAAGCAGAACACTCCTTTTACCTGACAAAAAAGCACTTCTGGGGGGTGGGGAGTGATTTGGAATCTTTCCCACCTTCCATGCATCTGTTTTCCCCCTTAAAGTAACTCTGGCCACGGTTTTCCTTCATAGGATCCACCCTCCACTGTCCTCAGCCCATGTTGCCTGGGAGCAGCTGAATCCACTCTTGGTGCCAGTCAGAGTAATTAGTGCGGGATGGACCCGGGGCAGACTAAGCCTGCCGGCTTCTGCAGCTGGACCTGTGCTAGGACTCTTAGGAGACTGCTCTGTTTCTCCTGGCATTGCTCACCTGGTAGCTGCTGGGGGCATCTGCCGGTTCCAGAGAGGAGAGCCTGACTGAGAACAGCTACCTAATACTTAGTGATGCAGATATAAGCAACTGGGAGAGAGATTATTAATGATGTCATTTGTGCACCAGATCCAGCCACTTCTCTGCAGTTGTGTGAGCTAATCTATTCTATGTCCTTTTTATATACTTAAGCCAGTTTGAGGTGGAATTTTGTCACTTGTAGTTTAAAATTTCCAGTCAATATTGATGTTCTTTCCTCCTTTTCTTTTTCTTTTTCTCCTTATTACCATAGTTTACATGCCTTGTCATATATGGATCTTAAGGTTTTTCTTTTTTTTCCTGCTATCTTATCTTTCAACATGACTTAGTTCTTAACAGTAGGCGCCAGGAGCAGCCTGGAAAATGAGGGGACTGGTGTATTTTGTCTTTATGACTCAGCCTCCTTATCTAACCATAGTTCTTTTCCGTACTATGAAGTTTTCTCTTGCCATTTTCATTTGTGCAGTTCCTCACTATCTTCCCCATATCTTTGCATCCTCTTACTCCAAAATAAATTTGCTCTCAGTAAAGGGCCAGTTCTTCCAGTAATAATGAGTGTCAGGCTAGCCTGTACATGCCCTGGTGGTTAAGGCGGCTGGATCCCACACAGTCAACAACACGGTTTGAGTCCAGAACCCAGCATGGTAGTTTAAAAAACATGCTGGGAGCGTGTGTGCATGCCCAAAATCTCTAAAGGAGAGGGAGACGGAGAAGAAGGGATTGTGACATGAACATTCCCCTTAGGAGAGCTTTCTTGCTTTCTCTCTCTCTCTCTCTCTCCAGTGAGTGTACTCTTTGGCAAACTAAAAAACAATAATGTGTATCTGATTTTAAAATGTGAAGAGATTTTCTTTTCCAATAATACTTGTATTATTTACACAGATTCCCTTAATGGGATAAAGCACTATGAGGAGAGTTTCTGGTTTTGCAGCAGGTAATGCTGCCTTTGGTGGGGTATAAGACTTCGAGACTCTCACATTTCAAAGTATAAGGCTCATCCTGTAAGTGATCAGTAATCTACTCATTTTATATCCTTCAAAGCAACTTGCATAGCTCTTGAAGCATAAGAGGCACATATAGAATTTTATAGGTTTTTAGAGTTAGGAAAAAAAAAAAGATCAATGCCACTAAGATGGTTATAAAGTACCCTAGAAAAACTCTCCTGTCTCTATTTCTGGGCTATAAAACAAAGATTCGAGGAGTGCTGAACTAGTGCTATTCTTTGTTGCCTGAGAATAGTGGTAAAAGCATAAACACACCTGGTGGATACAGAGATAGCTTCTGGAGTGAATTAAAATGTCAGTTGGAAACATACTGTTGTTTGGGGTTACACACAAGTCTAATGTGACTTTGCTCCCGCTCACCTAGTTTGGAGTTGAAGCATCGGTGTTCTGGGGTAACGTCTAGGAGTATAACACTCCTGAGAGCTGTATTCTAGAAGGACCATGTTAGTAGTTTTCAGATAATGGAGAATACCACATACGTGAAAGTCAAACCAGTCTGAACACGGACTGACTTAAGTGCTTTAATCATATCAACCTAAACAGATTTGAATTGCAGGAAAGATGTTTTTACATGAAAAACCAAGGAAAGCATTATTTTTATTATGTCCTATTAATAAATTAAGTTTCATTTTTTTTTCTTTTTGCTTTCATCAGGTGTGAGAAGTGAGTTGTGTACATTCGTGCAGTGAGGACTGTGTGCGTCTGTATTAGCAGGCACTTAGAGTGGAGAGGGAAATAAAAATTCTGCAGGAAATTCCAAGAAAAGGGGAAATCACCTTATCTGACTAAGCAAGGACAAGTGTACAGAGAAACCTGTGGCCCATTTTGTTATCCCTTCAGCACTTGATTAGAAAGAGTCAGGTTGAACCAATTGCGATTTTGCCACATAATGCTATCTTTACACATTTTTCTTTAAACTGTGCCTTGGAGTTCCAAGAGACTTCCTGGAGTACCAAATACTTCACCAATATTCTTAAAACAAACACACAAACAAAACCAAAAAACAAACAAACAAAAACACTACCTTCATGGGGGCCAGTAGGTTGCATGGTGGTTTAGGCACTGAAACTCCCACATGGCTCACCTCAGTTTGAGTCTCAGACTTGCTGGTTTTCTTTCTTACTTTCCCTCTCTCTCTTTCTCTCTCTCTGGTGAGCACATATGCCCTATAGCAAATGAGAATAAATTAAGTAAGTAAATAATTCTTTTTTTTTTTTTTTTTGGAGAGGTTTTTTTCGCTATAGGGCGCGTGCGCTCGCCAGACAGACAGAGACATAGAGACAGAAAGCGAGAAATCACCCCCCCAGGGGGGATGGTCACGCCGCAATCCCTTCTCCTCCGTTCTCCTCTTGGGATCTTGGGCACGCACGCACATGTGCCCGGCGTGAGTTGTAAGCCACCGGGTCCGAGACGCGAACCGCGGTCGACTACGTGGGAGTCCAGCGACATAGCCATTACGCTAACTGCTGGTTCCCGAGTAAATAATTCTTAAAAAACAAACAAACAAAAAACTATCTTCGGTATCAACTGTGTCACACTTGAACCTGAAAGTGTTTCCTATCTAGATATTGCTGAAGACCACCATTAAAAATTGCAACTTGTGGGACCAGCAGATTGCATAATGGTTATGTTGCTGGAATCCCATGTAGCCAACCATGGTTTGAGTCCCAGATCCGGTGGCTTAAACCTCATGCCAGGGGTGTGTGCATGTGTGCCCAAAATCCTGAGAGGAGAATGGAGGAGAAATAATTGCAGTATGGCCATCCCCCACCCAAGGAGTGATTTTTTTTTTTTCTTTCTGTCTTTCTTTTTCTCTTTGTCTCTCTGCAAGCACAGGTACCCTATAGCAAAAATCTCTCTTAAAATAAAATAAAATAAAATAAAATAAAAACAACTTCTTTAAAAGCTACCAAGTTAGCTGTTTTTGCAGAGATTTAATCCTCTTTGATGCCTCTCCACATCCTGAACAACAGGTAATATAGACCAGGGAGGGGAGTTCCCTGAAACTGATGGCCTTACGTAAGAAGGTTATTTTGGCCAGGTTATTTTAAATGTTGCAAAATTGCTGTGGATTTATTCTGTACCATTTAATGTAATTGATTATGAGATAATATAGTCACATGGAATGCTTTTCATCTGAGAAAGCTTTAAAATTCTTCTCTTTCCTAAGACCCGTAGACCATATTGAAAAGTATTTTACAACTCCTCTTCTAAAGAAGTCAGAACAGTTTACTGCAATAAAACCAGGCCTGTGGAAGAATCCAGATGCTGGGGAAGTATTTATCAAATACATCAGGATGCCATATTTCTTGCCACTACCCATTGCTATCAACCAATATTGGCTATGCCAATACTCCACACAGAGCCATGTGTCACAGGGTAAATATTAACATGACTCAGCGCTGTATGTCTTGGGGAGGCAACATAACTATATGAACATACCTTGGTAAGACACAACGTATGCCATAAGGGAGTAGACAGTGACAAGGAATTCAGGGCCTTAGTTCTGTAATTTGTGGATTCAGATGACAGTAGTTTCTAGAAGGTGGTCTGTGGACTGGCACCATAGGGTGTTACCAGAGAATCTCCCCATGTAGCTTTTGCAAATGTATTAGGGAACAACAGAAACTCCATGCTTCCAGGAACACTATGGATTTATAAAACTTGAATGTGTGAGTGAATGCATCCTTAGGGAACTTGGTGCAAACACTGAAAAGTAACTTTCCTGCTTGCAAACAACAGGAGGTTACTTAGATGAGTGTGAATGATCTTTTGCATTTTTCAAAATCCAAGGTCATCTGGTGATACTTCTTTTTATAAGCAAAATCAACATACCTCAAGGATATAAGCATTACTGCTGTCTTTTCTAAAAAAGAACATGTTCCTTCCTCCTTATTCCAGGAAATATGGAGGATCAGAGAGACTCAGGAGGCTCCCATCTCCTATGATCTCTCCCTCTCCCCCTCGTCACAATGCATATCCCCAGGACTCCTTGCCCTATGCGATTCTGATTCAGAAGTTTGGGATAAGGCTCAAGAGTTTGCATTTTAAGAAAGGCTAATTCTCTTGCATAACCCATTTTGAACTTAAGTCAGTCCCCTTGAGATAAATTTTCTCTCCAGAGAACAAGCTTGATGGCTATTAGTTACTGCTGTGTCCTTAACAGGATGCCAGGACATTATCATTTCCTTTTGGTTAACTTATATCTGAAAACATGGTATTTATCCTTCAAAGTGTAAAGGTTAGAGGGGTTGGGTTTTACTACCGCCATATATGTCTACTGCTTGCACATTACACTTAACTACAACATAAGGATGGAAAAATTCACTCAGTTGTTTTAAAGCTTAGTTTAAAAAATATCACCTACCAAAGTGGATGTAAACATCTGTATATGTTGACACTATAACTGCTGCAGGATAGTTGATTACAAGTCTACCATGTGGTTAACATATCAAGTGACTGTCATTAAGTTTCTGTGAATATTAACAATTACCTTTAGAAAATTTAGGTGGTTAAGAAAAAATCAAAGATGCTGGCTTGAAAAGGGTGCCCACGATTTATACAACCCAGCCAGATGCCAGAAAATCTTCTAGAACTGAAAGGACTCCAGCATGTATTAACTTTAAAAAATACGTAACTGTTTTTACACTCTTGTATCCAACGGATCATTAGTGGATTTCAAAGCTGGCCACCCACGGTGTCAAGAGAAGGAGACTCTCAGCAGGAAAGTGTGCAAAAATGAATCCTTATGAATAATATCTCTAGATGGTTCCGAAAAATAAAATTGCTATTGGCGGAAATAGGCCCATCTCTATGTATAGGCTTTTCTATTTATAGCACTACAGCCCAAGCTCAAGAAAGATTGCAGATGAGATCCCCAGTAGCTGTGATTCAAGCAGAAATTTCATTCTGTTTTCATGGATCTCACAACACCGTGATGAGTTTGCTAATTACAAAGCAATACCTACCCTTTCCCATAAGAATCTTCTTTAAAGATTTTGAATGCCTGTCAAATGAGTTGATAGCTGTGTGTAGAGACTCAGTGCTCCAGAACTATACATAGTTTTTCTTTGTCTGTTTCTAAGACAGAGCTGCCTAAATGGATGTTATTTCTCACAGTAAGGTACATGAGTATGCTTGATATTTTCCACTTTTAACTTCTTTCTTTTTAAAAGTAGCCAAGCATGAAATAATAGGAAAAAAAATGCAAACCTAAAATTACCTTATGGTAGCCTAGAAAGTAAACTTGGAGAAATATATAGTATAACCTACCAGAGAGTTCCAGAAAAAATGTCCTTCTACTACTGGAATGTTTTTTCTTTACATGACAGATTTTACTAAAGGCAGGAACAATGAAGAAAAAAGTTATAGAATCACATGTAATGAGATAATATATAAAACAGGGAGAATTCCTAAACATTTGAAAAAATATTTTTCCTTCCTGTTTCAAAATCTGTCCACTTAATCCTTGTATTTTGTGAAGTGAATTTATATTTATGTTATGATATCTCTCTTCTTCTTCCTCTTTTTTAATTTATTGACAGAAGATGTGTGTGCTTGTCAGAGACAGAGAGATAGAGAAAGAGAAGCACCCCCTGCTGCAGTGTGGTCATGCCACAACCCCCTCTCCTCCATTTCTATACCCTATTGGGATTTTTGGGCACACATGCCACAGGCTCAGCATAGTTTTCAAGCCAACAAGGTTGGGATTTCAGTTGTGTCTGGTTATGTGGGATCTGGCTCTCTTAATCACTCAGCTGCAAGGCTGGTTCTGCTTTTTCCTTCGTAAAGCCATGATTTACCTCACAAAAAAGTTTCACAGGTAAAGAAAGATAATCAGAATCTTGTTCTCA
The DNA here is from genome assembly GCA_026018925.1 of Tupaia tana. Taxonomy (NCBI): domain Eukaryota; kingdom Metazoa; phylum Chordata; class Mammalia; order Scandentia; family Tupaiidae; genus Tupaia; species Tupaia tana. Next base: position 102,172,069 of record JAKSZU010000002.1, on the reverse strand, counting down.
TCAAGTGGATCAGGATCTCCTTCCCAGAAAGAAAAGTCTTTTTCTTTTCTTTTGTTGTGATCCTCAAGTCCTTATGAAATGGAGTTAGGAGTTAAAGGTTTGCTTCCCAGGGAAAAGACTAAAAATATTAAATACAAAAGGAGGAGCTAGGACCAGCAGATGGCATAATGGTTACATCATTGGACTCCTACGGGGTCTGCTGGGTTTCAAGTCCTAGACCTGGCAACTTAAAACTCATGCTGGGCGTGTTTGAGCGCATGCCCACGATCTCAAGGGGAGAATGGAGGAGAAGGGATTGTAGCATGGCCACCCCCCTGGGGGATGATTTCTCCCTTTTTGCTTCTCTTTCTGGTGAGCACAAGCACCCTCTAGCAAAAAACCTCTCTCAAAAAAAAAAAACACCAAACCAAACCAAACCAAACCAAACCAAAAAACAAAAAAACAAAACCAAAACCAAAACCAAAACCAAAACCAAAACCAAAAAAAAACCACAGAAAGCAAAAAACCCAAAACCCAAAAACCAAAACAAAAGGAGAGCTAACACAGTAAAAGAGGCCATGATCTAAGTTAAATGAGACATAGAGGAGAATGTACCTTCCACAGTACTTGGCTTTGATCAGCTGCTTGTCTTACATTAGGGAAAGGAAGCGGGCTTAGGTAAAATGTTTAATTAGTTGAGTCTGAATCACTTAATGCTGAGGTGAGAGTAATATGATGGAAACTGACAGAGAGAGAACTGGGCCTGAGAAGAAAGCTGGGGTGGAGGGTTCAAATGGGTGAGACAATAAATTGGTGTATTGATCATTGCTTGTTGAATGAATGCATTATTTCAATGTGTAAAATGACCTCCTTCAATTAAGAAATATCTTGGGATCTTAAAATTAGACTTTATGCCTAAACAAGGATTTCATAATAGATTTTCTCACTGTGGGGTGCCCTGCAGAATTAGCCAGTTTCTTATCCCCTGCAGAGTAAGGACAATTTGGGCAGTATGAAACGTAACAGGATCAGTAAATGCAGTTCTTATGATGCTCTGGAGCTCTGAGATAATTTTCTGTAAAGATAATGTGCCTATTTGGAGGCTACTTAACGCTAGGAGAGTTGATGTAAGCTTTCAAAATGTTACTTTAATTCCTTCTAAAAGAAACAAAAATTATCTTAAAGTATTTAAGCCAAGAAAGTACTATTTCACCCATTCCCTTGACCTTGGTAGTGTTTGCGTACACACAATTTCCATTTGGCTGTTACCATGGTGGTCTTCAACTGTGGTTAGCAAGGTGGAAACATTATACAATGTTAGTAGTTGTTCTTCTCTGATATTAAGAACTACTTGGGAAATTGCTGTAGGTGGAGAATTTTTTCTTTACAAACATAAGGGGTAGTAAATAGCTGCTTTCTGGAAGGTCCATATTTATGAACACAAAACATTCCTTATGGGCATTGTTACATTGCTATGTTGAATTTGCAATGAAAAATTAATTTTTTTGGCAGTTTCTCACTCATTCCCCTTCCTTTCTTCTGTCAAATCCTTGTGTTCCAATTTTGGGTTAGGAAAAGGCAAGAAATTTAGAGCAGTTCTTGCCTCTAAATTTGTAGATTCAGCAGGCTTGTTCTTGAAGTACATTTCATGGTTGTCACTTAGGACAAAGAAGTGACATTTGGAACCATCTCACATCTCCTTAATGTGGAGTCAGTGTCCTGAACAAGATAAACCAGAGATATCTGACTGGCAAGATGATTAATGCTTACCTCTTGAGCCACATGGTAAATTTAGGTTGTAACTCTGAAGCCCAGACACAAGGCTAGGTGCATGATTATAAAGGAACAATAACAAATTCATGACTTAATATTAATCTACTATATAAGACATGAGGTCCTCAATTACAAGCTTAGTTAAGACTTTTTTTTGGAGAGGTTTTTGCTATAGGGCACGTGCACTTGCCAGACAGATGTAGAGACAGAAAGTGAGAAATCACCCCCCAGGGGAATGGTCACGCCGCAATCCCTTCTCCTCCACTCGGGACCTTGGGAATGCATGCATACGCGCCCGGCGTGAGTTTTAAGCCACCGGGTCCGGGACGCCAACCACTGTCAACTACGTGGGAGTCCAGTGACATAGCCATTACGCTAACTGCTGGTTCCCAAGCTTAGTTAAGACTTTTATCCCATGCATCTTCTTCCCTGTTGCATACCCTAAAATTTATGTTGCCCCAGATAACATTCTCAGTTCGTGGGCAAAATGTTCACATTAATTTTGGCTTTGACTCCTTTTCACCTTTGACACAATGATTATTTGGCTGTTTCTCAGTCACTAAGCTCGGTGTTCCATGCAGGAAATGACTTCACTTCCTACCCTGTAGATGAAACTACAATCATCAGCACCCAGATACCAGAGCTGGGTCTTATAATTTGCCAGTTGAGAAGATGTTAAGCTTTCTCAGTATCGGGCACTTGGAGGGACACTAAAGAGTCTCCTTTCCAAGCTTGAGGAGCTTTGTTCTTTCCTAGTTCTCTTGGCGACACGTGCAGGAAGCTTGGTGATGCTCAGCCCTTGGCAGTTTGAATAGCATTTCCTCAAGGAAATTCCCATGAAGAAAGTTCAACCCATGCCCCACATGGCTTCCCAGTGAGGCTCTTGGGTGTCCCAGTAAGCAGATTCCCAGCACGTTTCAGCAGTACCAAGTACAGCTTTCCACTAAATTCTTCTGGCTCCTCAGTGGTGGTTTGAGCTGTCTAGGTGTTTCCATGGTCAGAATTTTAGCAAGTTCTAGCAGCACCCCTGTAGGTGGTTTCTCAGTGAGAAATAGCATCCCAGAGAGTGTCAGCAGCACCTCAGAAGGTGGCCTCCTAGCAAGTCTCTTCAACACCCCAGTGGGTAGCGTCCTCTTTCCCAGTCGAGGTCTGTGACAACTCTACGAACATCTTTGCCATTCAGTGGTCATGCTCTCCAACATAGTCTAAATCCTGTTGAACCGTGTGTGTGTGTGTGTGTGTGTGTGTGTGTGTCTGTGTGTCTTCCAGCTTGTTCCTTCCTTGAGTATGCTCCTCTGTCCAAGGGCAGGAATGGCTCCCTACATACACTGTATCCAGAGCCTTTAATGTACCCTTGCCCTCTTAGAAGCTCATCTGCTGTCACTAGTTAAATTCTTCATATTAAACTTTCCAAAATTACTGTGTGGCTTCTGTCTCTTCACAAGATTCTGAAATACACAGAGAAATTGAACTGAAGATAAACCCAATGGAAATGAGCACAGAAAATAATGATTTGAAAGATGTTGAGGGGAAAAAATATCTCTCTGACTTGATAATTGGTTTCTGATTTGGGCAACTGAACAGATTTTGGTGCTCTTCTTGCAACTTAAGAATATAGATTTAGGGGGCCAGAAGGTGGCAGAGTGGTTAAGGCACTAGACTACCATATGGCAGGCTGTGGTTCGAGTCCTGGATCTGGTGGCTTGAAACTCACTCTAGGCGTGTGTGTGTGCATGCCTAAAAATATCCCAAGAGGAAAATGGAGGAGAAGGGATTATAGCATGACCATCTCCCCCAGGGGGTGGTTTCTCACCTTCCCTCTCACTGTCTTTATCTCTCCAGTGAGTGCGTGTGTCCTATGGCAAAAACCTTTCAAAAAATACAGATTTAAAAAACAGAGGGGAAATACAAGTTCATTTTCATACATATTTATAGCATCCCTGGATATACTAGTGAATATGTTAACTGGTATAGAAATAAGTTATAAATATAAAAAATAATTAGATTTTGATTAAAATTAAGAGCACCTTGGACTACAGTGCTAGTAGGTAGAGGGGGAAAGAAAACTGAAGGGGAAAAAATGTTACTGAAATACCTAAAGAATTGAAAGGTGGGTCAGCCTGTGGCCTCGTGGTTAAGACAACTGTAGCCCACAGGACTGAACGTACAGTTTGAGCCCTGACTCACCAACCCGAAAACGGCCTATGTGTGTATGCCGAAAATCATGAAAAGAGGGAGAAAAAAGGGGAGGAGAAAGGATCATGGTGTGACCATTTCCCATGGGGGTTGCTTTCTTACCCCCTGCTCTTTTCCTGGGAGTGCACACCCCTCTGACAAAATTTAGAAAAAAGAAGGAGGAGAAGGAAATTTAAAGCTATTTATCATATTAATGAAATAAGGAAAGTTGCACTAAAAGTGCTTATTCACTGTATTTTTGTTATCACTGAATGGAAAGTACCCGTGTATGGGGACATGGTGTGGCAGAGCTTTTTTTCTTAATTTCTTTTTTAAAAATAATTATTTTGTGGGACCAGCAGTTAGCATAATGGCTATGTCGTTGAACTCCCATGTAGTCGACCACGGTTCGAGTCCCAGATCTGGTGGCTTAAACTCACGCCAGGCATGTGTGCGTGTGTCCCCAAGGTCCAGAAGAGAATGGAGAAGAGATTGCGGCATGGCTATCCCCCCCGGGGGGTGATTTCTCGCTTTCTGTCTCTCTGTCTTTCTGGTGAGCGCACGTGTCCTGTAGCAAAAAACCTCTCCAAAAAAAATTATTATTTTGTTTTATTTATTATTATTATTATTTTTAATTTGACCAGAGAGAGACAGAGAAAGAGAGGGAGGGAGAGGGAGAGAGAGGAAGGGGGATAGAGAAGGAGGGGGGGAAAGAATGAAAAAGCAAGCCACCCATCTGGGACTTGAACTATGTTCAGCCACATAGGAGTCCAGCGCCTTAACCCTCATGCCACCTGCCCTCCCAGCAGAGTTCTCTTTAAGCATAAATAGGTAACTCTTTTCCTCTTAAATACAACTACCATTCATGAAATAGCTCTGAAATAGCTGTTGTATCAGAGGACAATTTAGTTAGCTTCTTGGAGACAGCTGTAAAAATGAAAGCTCTGTGCACGAAGGAGAGCTGACTGAGCAGGAAGCACCCCAGCTCATGCTCTTTCTGCTGGGACGATGATGGTAAGTCATTAGAAAGTGAAATGCCGAGGGGCATGATGCCAGAACAACAGAAGTAAACAAGGACTATACGACAAACCGGGGATATGGTCACCCTCTGGGGTCATAATATTTTCTTTTTATCTTATTTTTATACTGACTGTTTATTAAATGTAAAGAGTTTCTACCACCTTACATTAATTCTGAACCAGGAAGACTGATTTTTTTTTTCCTTTTTCACCTATTGTATTATCTGGAAACTCATTCTAGTAAGATTCAAATTTACATATATTTAGGGCATGATCTTAGAGTAATATTTGTAAGTTGGTGAAACTGAGATACAGAGCTCAAAAAAAAAAAAAAAATCCAACCAAACAAAAAAAACTAAAAACAACTTTCCTGACAAAGGAACGATAGTAGTTCCCTCTCTATTTCAAAGGCTCCAGTGGATGGCTGAAACTGCTGACAATACTCAACCTACGGATACTCTATGTTCCAGTTTGTTAACTGAGAAGGGCAAGTTACTAAGAGGTGAGTGGCGTGTACAGTTGGATGTACTGGATAAGGGAACGATTCACATCCCAGACAGTATGGAGAACACTGTGGGATTTCATCACACTACTAAGAATGGCACGAATAAGCCTTATGAATTATTTGCTTCTGGAATTTTCCACATTCAATTTCTTGTGGTCAGCTGTAGTCTACAGAGAGGTGAGTACAGTATAGCACAATAAAATATGTTGAGAGAGAGAATACATTCATGTAACCTTTACTACATCAGATGATTATAATTATTCTATTATTAATATTGTTAATCTTCTATTGTGCCTAATATATAAATTAAACTTTATCATAGATTATGTATAGGAAAAAGTCAGCATATTTGGGGTGTGGTATGTTCCATGGTTTTTGGTAGCCACTGGAGGATCTTGGAAGTAGTCCCATGGGTAAGGGAGGGTAACAGCGCTGGTGGTAAGAATAAATACGCTTCCTTCCCATCACCTCTTTCTCTCTCTTTCTTTGTTTAAATCCTGAAAGGAATAATTTGAGTTTTTAAATACAGAGGTTGAAAGTGGCTCCAGGCTTTTTTAATTAAAAGTTTGAGTTGCAACTTCTTGGCACTGGAAAAGACTAAATCTCTTCTTGGAATCGGTTGACATGACGTTAAAATGGACTGTGCTATTTCTTTGAAAACATGTACAATGGCCAGTCCTCATCAAAAGGTGTTTCAGCTGGAGGCAAGTTTCTCAGTTCTCCAACCTTATGGATGGAAAAGGACAGTTTTAAAAGACATTTATACCTAGTTAACACTTTTTTTTGACACTCTATTAGATGTGACAATTTTCTTTTACATTAAATGGATAAAAGAAGAAAAAAAGAACAGTCAACTTTTCCTGCTGTTTCAATAGTTTCAATTAGTTTCTTTCCCCTCAATTGCTCCATCAGATGGGCTAGATAAGATTTCACTATTTGGGGGGATCATTTTAAGCCTCTTTCCTAGCAGTTTGTTATTTTTAAAGCTCCAATGATTCACTATAAAATGCATCTCCATCTGTAGGAAGCAATTCCTAAATTGCTTCTCTCAACAAATCCAAAACTGCTAGGCTCACTATAGCCCTGAAATAGAACTGGTTTGGAAAGGGATTACCTATTGGGTTCAGAACGACTCTTTTAAGACAGGTTATGGCATAGAGCAGACCACTGATTGCCAGAGGAAACTTTTATTTTATTTTTTAGTAAGAATCATTTGAAGTTTTGTTTCATTGATTTGAACTATTCTTTGGCAAGAAAAAAGTTACATTTTCTGATAACTACTAGATGTATGAGTTATGAGTTACTTTCCAGTTTTAACTGATTTAAAATTTTCTAAGCAACTTAAAATTGTGTTTGAATAGATATCTATTTAAACACATTTTTTCCAGACTTTATTAAATTTTAAGTTGATTTCATTTCTGATTTCATTTTGTTTAAAGTCATTTTTTTCTTCCTCCCCCCCACTATCACATATATACACAAAATATTATTCTTCAGTGTGGAGATGTTATTTGCATTACTCATATAATAGAGTTAAATCTGTGATGTAGTTTTTATCTACCTAAAAGTGCTATGTGGTTAGAACTACTTGGTTTGTCTTAGTTATTTTAAATCTAAAGTAAAATAAAAGTAAGAAAAAATGCAGGTCAAGGTACAAAGAATTGTTTGCTAGTTTAATCACATGTAGGAAGCTATTATTATCCTTGACACTTAGGAAGGTTGATGATTTTGTAGGATTTTTATAGACAGGACACAATTTATCTTCATACTGTGTCAGCATTTTCCTGAATCTGATTTAGCCTTTCACAAGAGAAAGAAGGAACACACTAAAACTTTTAATTGAAAAAAAAAAAAAAAAAGCCTGCAGCAACTTTCAGCCTCAGATGTCTAAAATCAAGTTATCTCTTTCTAAAAAGAACAAAAAAGAACCAGCTTATCTGGAAGTTGTTCAGGAGCCATTTATCACTAAAAATATTGTTAGTAACTGGCTCTGTTGCTTCAGGAGACCTCTAGGTATGAAGATCATAATATATAAAAAAAACTATTAAAGGGACATTTTGTCTTATTAGGAAAAATGTCACTTAAATCTCCAGTAAGTAGCTTCCTACACATATTTTGCAGGGACACACCATTAGCCAAGGGCTGTCACATTGTGTTTGGTTTTGCACTGAAACTTCTTGAGGGTGTCCCACAAGTTTTCATGAGAGGCCAAGGAAGGGCAAGTTTTCACCCTAGTCTGTCATGCCTCAACTAGAGTTAGTTTGCTTCTAATTTCAGTCATTGATTCATTCGCCCACTCAACAAACACTGGGCTTTTCCCCTGTGTTACGTACTGCTTGGCACTCCAACCCTGTGGTGAATGAAATAGTTTCAGTCCCACTTTACCTTGGATTTACAGTCTGGATGGGGAGACAGGAATTCAACAACTGAGAGAAGCCCGGTGGTGTAGTTGATAGCAAAGCGAAGCGCAGTGCTGGAAGCCACATGGCCAGCTGTGAGGTGTGGTGGTTTAGGGCACCGGACTCCCACATGGCTGGCCATGGTTTGCTTTCTCACTTTCCTCTCTCTCTCTCAGTCTGTTTCCCAAGTTAAAAAAAATAATGATAATAGTAAGTTAAATAAAAATAATTCTTTAAAAAAATGGCAAGTTAGGCTAAGTGCTAAAAAAGAATACCACACAAAGTTATAGAACACAACTGGGGATTTATTTTAGGTGGGTGGTCAGGGAAAATTTTTTAGTGAAATTAGTAATTAAACTAAATATATAAAATGGGAAATTGGGCTAGGTGAGGAGTGAGGGGGCATTTTGAACAGTGAACATGTACAAAGGCTAGACGTGAAAGTTTGAACTATCCCAGGCTGTAAAAAACAGCCATTTTTGTCTAGAGTTTAGTAAAAGGGCAGGATTTGAAGATCCAGACAGAGGTTAGATGACACCAAAATGTTTCTGATTTTATATTCAACTTTACTCAACATTTAACTGAAGCAAAATGAGTATAATTATCTCCCAGAGGTTGATCAAGGCAATCTTTATGAAAAATTCCAAGTGTACATCATTCACAGTAGTCACCTTTTCCAAAGGACTGATTCCGCCAGTCACCCATCACAGCTCTCTAGCTTTTACAGCAATGATCTTCTACTGTGTTTTATACTCAGTCCAGCTTTCCTGCTGGAGCCTGCAGGGCAGGGCGTGATCTGTCTCCTGCTTTCCCCTGTGACCTCCCTGCCTCTTCCCACTTACTTGTGGGCTCCTGCTTCCCACAGCTCAGCTGACTTCAGGTGTAGCTACCCTGGATAGTTACCTGAGAACTGGGACTCCTCGCACTGACAACTTCCTATTCAGAGCAGAGTGCAAGCCATTTTTCCTTGGACTCCACACTCCTCAGAAATCCTTCTACCCTTGTACGAACTGTCTGAAAGAACAGGGTTAATGCCTTAGGGGCACCTCTAGGTGGTTGGAAGTCAGCAGACACGCTTTTATTTTTACTTTTTTTTTTTTTTTTGAGAGATTTTTGCTATAGGATACATGCACTTGCCAGAAAGACAGAGAGAAACAGAGAGACAGAAAGTGAGAAATCATTCCCACGCTGCAATCTCTTCTCCTCCATTCTCCTCTTGGGATCTTGGGCACACATGACAAGCACTTGGTATGAATTTTAAGCTACTGGGTCTGGGACTCAAACTGTGATCGACTACATGGGAGTCCAGTGACATAGCCATTACGCCAACTGCTGGTCCTAGCAGACACACTTTTTATTTATCTTTTTTTGTTGTTGTTGTTGTTGTTTTGTTTTTCACCCTAAGCCTGTGTTACAGTGTCTGCTTTTAAGAGGAAACCAGAGCAATAGTCCTGATCTTTCTGTTTCACAAACATGTGACTGCTCCCCCTTAAGCCCTTTGTGCTTTAATTGAAAACCTATATATATATGTGTGTGTGTGTGTGTGTGTGTGTGTATATATATATACATATATATATATGTATGTATATACATATATATATAATTTAATTATTTATTTAGTGAGAGAGATGAGAGAGAGAGACCCCTAACAGACTCTAGCCATGCTGTGACTGTGTCCCCCCTCTCCAGCCTTCTAGTCAGCTAGGACCCAGGGAGCACCTACACATGCTAAGCCATTTCAGTTGACCTGGAATCTGAACCCCAGGTCTTCCATTCGGCTCCCATACACACACACAGCAGCTCCCGGCTCCCTGCCCCAGCACAGCTGGGTCTTTTGTGAGCTCTCTAAGTGGCTGATGCCATCTCATAATTATACTTTAGGCTCAACGTTAACTCCTAAGAGTAGCCTTTGCTTTAATCTAGTGTTTTCTCTGCTTCTCTTTCTTCATGACCTAACTCTTAGTTTGTTTATTACAGCTGATCACTTTTGAAATGTGCTTATTTATTTTCTTACCATTCTATTTGATTAAACGTCTACTTATCTCTCCTGCCTAGAATTTAGCCTCAGGAAGGCAGAATCCTGACTATGCCATGAAGAATTAATTGTGTCATCAGAGCCTAGAACAATCTTTTCTTAAAAAATGTAACGTTTGAGGGAACCAGCAGTTAGCGTAATGGCTATGTCCCTGGACTCCCACGTAGTCGACCGTGGTTTGCGTTCCGGACCCGGTGGCTTAAAACTCACGCCGGGCGCGTGTGCGTGCGTGCCCAAGATCCAGAGAGGAGAATGGAGGAGAAGGGATTGCGGCGTGACCATCCCCCCTGGGGGGTGATTTCTCGCTTTCTATCTCTCTGTCTGTCTCTGTCTGTCTGGCGAGTGCATGCACCCTATAGCGAAAACCTCTCCAAAAAAAAAAAAAAAAAAAGTAACGTTTGATAGTAGATACTGCATATTAATTGCAGATGCTTTATCAGTTGTCATGGAAATCATATATTTTAAGGTTCTTTGCATTGGTCCTGTGGAGAAATACTGTGCTGGTTCTGTGGAGCACTTCCATTTTTAAATTTGTATTTGCCTGTTCTTTTCATTTAGATCTCATGTCTAATTGTATGGCTATATTAACACCCATTTAGGTGTAGTATTTAAATGGAACGCTAATATCCTCCAATATCTTAATCAGGAATTACGTGTTTTATAAATAACAATTACTTTTTTTTTGGTGGTGAAGTGATAATGCTCATATTCCATGAGCACTGAAAATCTAGGGGTAATTTAATAACATTAGGGAGGACTTCAATTGCTGACCAGTGGGCTGATTCTTTTATACTAGGGGTTGAGAAGCTGGGTGTCCTCCAGTCTAAAAATACCTGCCACTGTCTTTAACTGTTCATGAAAATCTACTCTCAATATCTAATTCTTGTTAAAGATTCTTCGCATACTTAGGGGACTGTTTTAAGTTCCACCTTCTCAATGATACCCATGGCCTGAAGAAATCTTTTTCTTTGACATATTATTGCCATTTACTTATCCATTCAGGCATTTAATAAATATGTATGAGGAACTGAAATGTGTCGGATGCCATTTGGCCTTTAGGATAGAGAAATACATTAGGCAAGACCATATCTTATCAATATTAAAGTCTAAACTAGTAGTTCTTAAAATTAGTTTTGTATCAGAATTGCTATTAGAGCTAATAAAAAATAGAGATCCATAGATCTCAGCATGAAGCCACTTGAAGCAGAATTTGATCAGACAGAGGCAGGAACAGGGGAGAGGTGGAAACTGGGCACATACATGTTAATGATGGTTATGATATACACATTTGGTGGTCTAGTTCCTACCCTGCTACAATATTTCTACTACAGGAACCTGACACAATTTGGGACTAAAAAAGAGAATTCTTTTTTCCCCCCTAAGTTTATTTGTCTCCTCCTGAGAAAGACAGAGCGACATAAAGACAGCACCAACAGGGTCTTGAGACAGTGATCCACCCTCAGCTTCAGCCAGCCATGGATAATGGACACACACATGCTTGGTGTATTCAGGAAGGTCTGCAGACACAGGCACGAAACCTTCCCACCTGGTCAGTCTTAAAGGGTGTTGCATTTTACCTCTGAACCACCATCTGGTGCCCCAAAGAGAATCTTAGATGTTAACATTGTTTGTAGAGAATGCTCTAATGTGAATGGTGTGTAGTTGATGTCAAACAAGTATTTGTTGAACAACAAGTGAAGGGGTGACATTCCTCAATTATTCAAACAGCTGTCTTCAGGCTAAATGGCTCCTATATGGCGTGACTTCAAATCTTTAAAGGAAATTAAAAGTTGGCATCTAGATTTCTGATATGCAGGGAGGAAAAAGAAAGTAGATGCTCAATGCTTCTTGTTAAACAATCTGTAAATTTTTATATTGCGCAAAATGATATAGCCTTTCAACTACTGGTTTGAGTCATACAAGAGTCATCTGAAACCTGTTTTATTTAAAATGAGCATTGGATTTTATTTTGAGTGCATTTATGTTACAGGATTAAAATGACATGTTTTTAGTTTATATTTTAAGATGTATTGTCTAGAAAACAAGACCTACCCTCTGCTTTATAGGTTAGATAATATGAAATAAAATGACAATGGGAAATGGCATAATTTATAAAGACTAAGCAAAAAAAGGAAAAAAAAATCTATATGTAGATTGCATTCTGAAAATAAAGATATTATTACTTTAGATCACTTCATTAAATATGTAGAAGATTCCAGGAAAAAGTAATTCTATGCAAGTTTCAACATAGCACATTTTTAAAATGATAAACTCTTTAGGAAATTTGATAATAAGGTGGTAATGAGATGATAAGGTGCTAAAGGAGTTAGTCTCTGCTTTGCATTTTTTTAGTCCATTATCTTTATTAATGCCTGAGAACACCTCAGTCTATATACTGACCTTTTATTCTGACTGCTGCCTTAACTGTGCCTATCACGCATTTTTGGGAGATGGCTATAATTTATAAAAGGTTGAAAGTGCCCCCAAAAGTGTTAAATCAAATGCTATAAAATGGAGTGTTGACATTTTTCAAAAGTGCAAGAGTTTCAGAGTGTTGAATATTACCGTGGAAGGAAACTGTACCTGGGAGAATTTCATATGTGTATAGAGGGTGAGGCAACTTTATATTTGACACAAAAGGTTGTTTTTCTTATGTTTTGCTAATGGAATGTAATTAAACACTTAATTGCTCTTATTCTCCTTCAAAACAGACATTGGGAGATCATGTAGGTCAGGACACAGTCTGGCTCATTTATTACAATACAAGGCTGACCTAGAAACAAACTGATAGAACAAGGGCCAGCCAGTGAGACAGTATCTGCAGGCATAAGCACCAGTGAGCTATTAATATAGCTTCAAATATGCAAATACGCTACCTTTTTTCTAAGGAGTTGCTACAGTTTAACTTCACTATGTTGAGCATGAGTGTAATGAGAATATATTTAGACTATTAAGTGGCCAAAACCGACAGGATCTTAACTAAGAGGGAAATAAAAGGTGCCTTTGTTGGATTTGGAAAATAGAACAGAAGTGTAGGCCATAAATATTTGATGGTACATCCTATTTAAAATTTAGATAATATCTTTTCCCACAATCTTAATGATTTCATTTTGCATCATTTGTTAACCAAATCAATTGGAAGTATATCTAGCTACTACAATTTGAATTGTATTGTAGAATTAATTATTGCACAATATAAAGACAAGAAACACATAGTCACTGCATCAGCATTTTTTTAAAAGAATGATTTCATTTTATTTATTATTATTTTTAATTTCCTATAGGACATGTGTGGTCACCAGAGAGAGAACAAGACACCAGGTGTGGCACTTAAACTGCAGTGCCCTAACCACTATGTCACCTGCTGGCCCCACAATATTTTGAGTTATAAGAGACATAAAAAAATCATTGAATTGAACAGCTGCCTTATTTCAGAGATAAAGGACTTGAGAACTATGAAGGCATGGCAGCTAGTTAACAGCAAAGCTAGAACCAGTGCGATCTATGGTAGTGCCCGCTTGCCCTGACATGCTTATATGCTGCTAACTTGAAACATTTAATTCTTCCTTCCTTGATAATATTCCATGGTAATATTCAATATGCTGAACCATGTGCAGTTGCTAGTACCCATTCATACTTCTGTGCTTTGTTACAACGCTTTTCCTCTCTTTACCACTCCCTTTCTCCAAATATTTCTTTTCTTTACATGGACAGTTCTTACTTAAACCTTCAAGAATGAGACTAATTGTCATGAATTTCACCAAACCTTTCATAAACTCAACAGAACTTCTATAAACTTGGGCTGAATGTTTCTATTATTCCAAAGCACCTTGTACATATTTTAATCTTAGTATTTATAACATCGTTGGAGTAGGGTATGTATCTGTCTTTTCAAATATGCTGTAAATTACTTGAAAGAGCAGATACATTTGGACTGGAATATCTGTCTCAATAGTTTCTTAAATTGTTCTTGTAATTTTTATGATTCTAACCATCTCATACTTGCTTATGAGTTTCCTGGAGGGACCAGCAAATAGCAATGGTTACATTGCTGGACACCCACGTAGTCAACTGCAGCTTGACTCCTGGACCTGGTGGCTTCAAACTCATGCTTGGCATATGTGCATGAATACCTAGGATCCTGAGAGGAGACTGGAGGAGACGGGATTGCAGCGTGGCCGCCTCCCCTGGGGGGGGGGGGTGATATCTTGTTTTCTGTCTTCCTGTCTCTCTGTTTTTCCAGCGAGCACATGTGCTCTGTAGCAAAAATTCCTCTTAAAAAAACCCAAAACAAAAAAAACAAAAACAAACAAACAAAATGACCCTGGAATTCTAGCCTCCCAAACTATGAGAGTATATTTGTTTTACACATGTCATTGTAAATTGCCAAGTTTGTTGTAGTTTGTTACAGCAGCCATAGGAAACTAATACAAGGCCCCACTGTATTTCTGCACTGGGTCAAGTAGTACACGTAAAAAGACAAATAGAACACTGGACTTGACCTTGCAAAGTTAGGAATGGCACCTACATGACAGGTTGGTCATGCATGAAGGACTATGTGCCAATACATGGTGTCTCTCATGTTTCCTAGGGACCAGGTAGGAACCCGCAGAGGTTGTAAGGCAGGGAAATGACATCATGACCTTTGTTTTCAAGGGGTACAAGGACACTAGAAGCAGAGATATGGTAACAATTGCTCATGGGAACTGACGAGAGTCTGAACTATGACAGTGATACCAGTACTAAAGAGAGAGACTTGAATTTAAGAGATTTTTCTGAAGTAGAATTGAAACTATTTGGTAATTACATAATTTTTACAATTTTTAATTTTAGAGAGATTTTTGCTATAGGGCATGTGTGCTAGTTGAAAAGACAGAGACAGAGAGAGACAGAAAGCAAGAAATTACCCCCTGGGGGGGGGAATGGCCATGCTGCAATCCTTTCTCTTCTATTTTCCTCTCAGGATATTGGGCACATATCCATGTGTGCCTGCTGTGAGTTTTAAACTGCCAGGTTCTGGACTCAAACTATAGTTGACTACCTGGGAGTCCAGCGATGTAGCCATTACACCATCTTCCGGTCTTGGTAATTACATAATTTTAGAGTCATAGTACTATTCTGAGTCGAATTTGTCCTTGAAAATGATTTTTGTACATGTTTGGGCTTTACCTACCTAAATCATAACAGTTCTTCAGAAAAATGATTTGAGTGTTATTTTGAAAATTTTTTGAAATCAGGAATAATATTCTCTTAAAGGTGTTATTTTAAGCTATCTTCTCCTATAATCTTGATAATATATTTTTTAAAAGTATGAACCAATGAATTAATAAGAATTTATATCACATCCAATTTCCATCAAAGGAAGATTAATGTAATTATTTCATTTTAGGTGATCTCAAATATAACCTGAAAGATAAATCAAATTATTGTAAATGCACATAGCTTTTCTTCTATGTATTAAATCTCAGAGAAAAATATAAGCATAAATTAATAACATTTTAGCTATGTACTGATGGAATTATTTTGCTAATAATCAAATTAGTCAGATTAAGAACTGATCAGTTTTAATTCATTATTCTGAAGAATAAGTGCAATTTTGTAAACATGGAATCAGTACCATGCTGACTCCTGGTAATAATTAATTTATGAAAGGTTAATTAATGTCAAATAAAAGCAGCTGTGACCTGCCTAAAGGTTAAACTGAAAATAGCTAAAAAGAAAAAGAAAGTGCAGATTATTACATTTATTGGCAGACACTGATTCTTAGAGAGTAGACACTTCTGAAAGGATTAATTAATAATTAAATTTCAAACAAGTACCTCTAACCTCTAAACATGGAGATAATTTGAGGACTTTACCAAATTCATCCTACTTGCTAAGGTATCTCCCTTCCCCCTGCTACCTAAAAGTCTGAAATATCAATGGCTAATTTTATTTCTGAGAATCTTTACAACATGTATTGAGAGAGTAAAAAAGATAACCACAAGGATCCGCACAGCACAAGTGGGTGCAGGACTCCAAAAGTGACTCTCCTTTCTGAGAGCCAGTAGATCCCAATGACATTTGAAGTAGTATCAACACTTGGCTTGGGATATAAGGCATTTCATGATATGATCATGCTTTCATCTTTTATTCTCTTTCACATACCATCTTCCAAATCATATATTTCACCTAGTAACCTGTCTGGAGCTCCTTCAAATACTCCATGCCTTTTTTTGTCTATACCCAGAAAACCCTGTCCTTTTTCAAATGCTGGGTTGATTCTTATTTATTCTTCAGGATTCATTCATGTCACCTCTCTTGAGAAACACTCTCTGATCCCTCCAAGAAGATTTCTTTATCATGGAACTCAGTATAATGTACTCTCATTTTAGGATTACTCATACCTATTCCTCGCTCAACTGTAAGGTCCTTTAAGATAGAGGCTGACTCACCTGCTCTATATATCAAGTATTTAGCAGAGTGTCTGCCCCATAGCAAGTGTTTGATGAATGCTAGGTGAATACCGGCACTCCTCACTTAACTGAGTTCCATTTCTACAAGAAGGGCATTAAGTTAATTGGTCAGTAAGTGAGGAGCTTAATGGTGGATGTCTTGTGGTGTGTCATGGCTCCATAGGGTATGCATTTTTCAGTAGCTATCACATGACACACTAGAATAATGTAATTCTATTAGCATGAAAAGCATTCACTAGATAAGCAGCAGAAAGTGACATGACACAACACAATACAATCATATAAATTTGGCGTAACCATGTGGATTTGTTCTGAACACTACTATGGGTGCACAATAAAGTGCAAATTTATAAACAAAACATGTAGTCTCACATAATTTCAAATACTTCTGTAGTAAATAATGACTGCGGAACAAAACAAATACTGAGAAAGAAAATGTCCTAGACATATACAAACTGAAAAAAACGGATACCCTGGACTGGAGAGCTGATCATATGTGGTCACTAAACGAGTAGGTCAATAAGTGAGAAGTGGCTGTGAATAAATGGAATTTATGAATGAAGACAGAATATTTGATGATAAAAGGATAGAGAAATACCCTTTCTGTTAATTTTGGTTGAAAGCTAAATTTATATCGTAAGTTCATGAGAATATTTTTCAGAGAAGAAAACACACTTGTTTACCAATTGTCAGTTGATGTTGGCCTTTCTTTTTCCATAATGTAATAATTGGTTATTGCTATATACTTTGCTTTGAAACTTTCTGTGAAGTCAAACCAGTTTAGATTTTTTTCCACCCACTATTTCCTTATAGTATGAGTATTAAAAAAATAATGTTTTTAGTGATATTGAACAGCCTGGGGGAGCTATTTCTTTATTTTTTCTTAGCACAGAATGACAAAAATAAAGATACAATAACAAAGGCATTAGTAGATGTATGTATTTAGTATATTAAAATATACACTTTTGGTGGTATTCTTTTGTGAAATGTCCTTCCTTAAAGTAAGCCTTATTATCTACCAGAAAATAATTGCAATATTAAGGGGTCTGAGAGAAATCAAATTGCACTGAATCCATCTTGAGAGCAAACAAGAAAATCCACTTTTCGTACAGTACAAACTTTTCTGGATGTTCAGTTCTCAGTTTTCAAGGACTGAGGCTGTGCATACGCACAACAGAAATAACAGTGGTCCCAAGTCATCAGCTATTGCTACCTGACAGAACCTGTGCACAGGTCCAGACAAGATGTGACAGATCCTAGTGGAAAGTTAAAAGAAGGTAAAGAGTTGAAATCATCTGAATTTGTAATATGTTCCCCAGCTTAAACACAGATTCATCAGCAGAAAACAGAAGCCTTCCTGGCTTGAGGTGTTGGAGAACAACCTCTGTGTAAACCTTTCTACAAGATAAACCATGCCAATACAAGGATGACCCCTAGGAAGGTAGGCTGAGAAATAGAAAAAAGGGGGGACCAGCAGTTAGCGTAATGGCTATGTCGCTGGACTCCCACGTAGTCGACCACGGTTCGTGTCCTGGACCCAGTGGCTTAAAACTCACGCCGGGCACATGTGCGTGCATGCCCAAGATCTCGAGAGGAGAATGGAGGAGAAGGGATTGCGGCGTGGCCATCCCCCCCGGGGGGTGATTTCTCGCTTTCTGTCTTTCTGTCTCTCTGTCTCTCTCTGTCTGTCTGGTGAGCACACGTGCCCTATAGCAAAAACCTCTCCAAAAAAAAAAAAAAATAGGAAAAAGGAATAACAATTGAACAGAAACATCAGTAGCTGCACATTTTGGGAAAGACAGACTTCATAAGTTTAGTCTAGGCAAGTTTACTAAACAAACAAAACGAAACAACACTTTGGTGAAAAAAAAAAGAATCTAGAGTTGCTACAGTATATCATCTAAAAAGGCCAGGATTCAACAAAAAAGTTATAAAACATGCAAAGAAACAAGAAAGTGTAATATATATTTAGGAAATAAAAACAGTCAATAGAAATTATCTCTGAGTGTTCTCAGCTGCTGGATTTGGTGTATGAAATGTCAAAAGAAAGCAGTATAAATATTTATGTTCAAATAATTAAATTTTAAAAAAAGTTAAAGACTCATGACAGTCATTCAGTAAATAGAATGTCCCAATAAAGAAATGGGAATTAATTAAAAACTAGAGAATCAAATGGAAATACTAGAGTCAAAATGTACAAAGACTTAACTGAACAATTTGCTGTCTGGAGTCAGCAGAAAAGATGAGATGCTGGAAAAATAGAATCAATGAACTTGAAGATAGATAAATGGAAATTACCCAAACTAAAAAATAGAATAAGAAATTAAAGTAAAATTAACATAGCCTCAGAGATTTGTGCAGTAATAAAATCATACAGACATATGTGTAATGGGTCAATAAGGAGAGGAAATGGAGAAAGGGACATAAAATATTTTGAGAAAAAATGGCTACATGCTTCCTTAAAATTTTTTTTTTTTTTGGAGAGGTTTTTGCTATAGGGCGCGTGCGCTCGCCAGACAGAGACAGAGAAACAGAAAGCGAGAAATCACCCTCCTCCCCCAAGGGGAGATGGCCACGCTGCAATCCCTTCTCCTCCATTCTCCTCTTGGGATCTTGGGCACGCACACACACGCGCCCTGTGTGAGTTTAAGCCACCGGGTCTGGGACACGAACCGCGGTCGACTACATGGGAGTCCAGTGACATACCCATTATGCTAACTGCTGGTCCTGTGCTTCCTTAAATTTTGAAAAATATAAATTTACAAATCAAAAAAGTTCAATGAACATCAAGTAAGAATAACACAAAATTGTCTGCAACCAGACATGTAATAGTGTAAGTCGAAGTGAAAGAGAAAACCTTGACAACAGCAAGAGAAAAGCAACTTTTCAAATACAGAGGAACAACAATATGGTTAATAGCTGGCTTCTTATCAGAAGCCATGAAAACCAGTTAGCATTAGAATATGTTGACATTGCCGGGGGTGGGGAGGGAGGTTGTCAAGCAAGAATTCTATGCCTAGCCAAGCTTTATTTTAAAATTAAGGTGAAATAAAGACATTAGAGATAAACAAAGACTGAAATAATTTGTTGGTGGCACAAGTAATAAAGGAATTCTTTTGGGTTGGAAGGGAATATATTATAATAGTAACTTGAATCCATAGGAAAAATATAAAGATTGCTGGAAATGTTAACTATGTGGGCTAATGTAAAATTATTTATTTTCTCATTTTTTTAACTACTTAAGGGAAAATATGATTGTATGAAGCAGTGATTATAACATTGTGTTGTTACATATAAATATATATTATACAATATATGACAATAATAGCACAAAGGAAGGAGAGTGAGGAAAGAAGTATGTAAGAGAAAAGATTGTATTTTATTAAAATGATTTGTACTAAAAAAATTTGGCAGAAGGTGTGTGTATGCTTATCAGAGAGAGACTAAGAGACAGATAAAGAGGGGAGAGAGACCAGGGCCCATGGGATATGGTCATGCTCCATTTCTCCATCCTCTCAGGATTTGAGGGGAAAGCATGCATGTACTCCTGGGGAGTTTTTCAAGCTGCAGGGGCTGGGATTTGAACTATGTGTTCGACCATGTGGAATCCAGTTACTGTAACTGTTAGGTCACAGAACTGACTCAAAATTACTTTAGTATTATTCTGAAATATATCAATGTAACTTAAGGAGCGTAATGTAATTCTTAAAAAACAGTAAAAAATAATAAATAATAATATAGTAAAATATCCACAAAGTAATTTAAGTGGCATACAAAGATATACTTATTTTCCATAAAAGTAGACATAAAAGGAGGAAAAAGAAAATAGTTTGTCTACTGAAAGAGGAGAGGAGGTAAGAGTATGTGGCTAAAGATGCACGTTGCCTATGGAGGCTTGTCGGTAGAACTTTGTGAGAGTACTTTTCCTACTGCATCTATGACGGTGGTCAGCTAAGCATGAAGTAGGGAAGGTGGTGTTAGATGTTTGAGGAAAAAGGAGTAGTGTGAAAAGTCACCTAGGATAAGGGAAGAGTGAATAAATTAGAAAATGTAGTAAGATTTTGGAGAGGCACTAGGGTCCATTGGAAGCTGGTGATTGTGAATTTGAAGAGCAACCAGGTACCATGGTCATACATTTTTCTTCATTTAATGTCATCACACAGGTGTCAGTGCACTGGAGGGGAGAGAAATGCAGGAGATTTAAGATTCTTTGAAGGGATCGAATATACTAATTGATGATGGAATCTAAGTGTGTGGAAGAAAAGAATACCATGTGTCCTAATACCCTTACCGAAGGGTAGCTGGGTAGGAGGGTCATTGTGTTGCAGATCAAAGGCGTTGAAGAACAGCATGCTGAAGAGCATAGAGGTGGAAATAAACACGTAGGACATAAAGAAGAGGAAGGAGTTACATCTGCCTGAGGTGGCAGGCATATCACGGGAAATTTGTGAGCAGAAAATAGACGAGGGAATATAGACTCAGATGATGCTCACATATACTCTTAGATTTGGGGACCCTCTGGTTTCTATATCTGATAACCTTTGGTGTTAGTAAAGTTGGGAGAGCAGTGGAAGCAGCCATCTGCCACAATCAACAGCAAGTCGAGCTCAGCGTGGAAGCTGCCGTGAGAAGGTGAGCGCCACTGTACACACGCTACACTCCCACCCTGCACTAAAGCCAAGGAGCTTTCCAGACCCACAGCCCCGCCGTGTCCTGTGGTGCACTTGTTTGGTTTCCTCCCACGCTTCCTTCTGCGGTCACAGCTCCAGTCTACTGGTCTCCTCAGTGTTCCTCTTACACAGCAGGCAGACTTTATTTCTCCTGGTATCTGCAGGGCTCCCTCCCTCAACTCCTGTAAACCTTTGTATAAGGAATATATCCTCAATCAAGCCTGACTTTGCCCTATTTAAAATAAAATTATCTTCTCTTACCACTCTGTTTCTCTTTCCCCCCTTTTATATGCATAGATTTCCAATCATCTTGTAATCTACTGATGTAGTATTGTACTCTTTCCTTCCTACCACTGATATTTAAGCTCCATGAAGGCAGAGATGTTCTATTTGGTTCAACACCTAGAATAGTACTGCACACCTAGTCATCCTCAATAGATATTGATGGAAGGAAGTTTCCTACCAAGAGCAGTAGCTACAGGTGGGACAGATGAGGAAAGGTACATGGACAATGCCTCCAATCTACTCTCGCTCAGTGAACATGTGAAGAGAACTTATGGAGACTTTAGGCAGCACCTAAGGTGAAATTATATAAATATTTTTTATTTATGATCCCTGATTTTTATCTTTTTTAACATGTAGTTTCCCTCTTTCCAAAAGCTTACTTCAAGGTGAAGATACTTAGACCAGTACTATTTCACTCTTACTAATTGCTTAGCAATTTTTTTTTTAGAGAGGTTTTCCCTATAGAGTGTATGTACTCACTGGAGAGAAAGAGAGACAGGAAGCAAGAGATCATGCCTCTTCCCCCAAGGGGATGGCCATGCCACAATCCCTTCTACTCCATTCTCCTCTTGAGATTTTGGGCACACACAAACACCTGGCATGTATTTTAAGCTGTCATGATTGACTATGTGAGAGTCCAGTGACAACCATTATGCCATCCGCTGGTCCCATTAGTTGTTTATTTTTAAGTTGCTTTTCTAATGCAGTGTTTTTAATAGATGAACAGAGTTCTGCTTGTATTGCGTCAGCCAGAAGTGGGCCTGCATAGTTTAGATCTTTGTTCTGCCTGGCTGGAGCTCTAGGGGCATCTCAGTTGTCCTTCATGGTATTGGAAATGTACATAATGTATAGCTTTTCTTCCTTATTTGTTTTCTTTGAAAGACCTGTTGACCTGGGTTTCTTTTCTAGTAACTCAGTCTGATATGTTTTATCTCATAGTTATCATCATAAATTCTTACTGAGACTTACTTATTTTTTTCCTACCTTCTTACTATAAAGACCCTTGCATCTTAGCAATAATTATTCAGCAATGTGTCCATGCCAACTAGCTTCTAAGATGAGCAATCTAACGTGGGGTTCCATATAGCTGGAAGCAAGCATGCTCACCCCAGGAAAGGAGATTCAAACCTGAAATTTATCATCTTAATTAAAAATAGTCTTTCAAAATTGGCCCAATGGAGTAGAAAATGGTGACCTTCCAAATTATCTCCTAGAATATTGGCAAATATAGACAGGATTGGAAGCTCAGGCTGGAAAATTTAAGCCCCCCTTCTACACATCTCATGGAAGGAACTGGAATGTGTGCCATGAAACGGCAAGATTATGTAAGTTCCAAGGCCCTTCACTTGCATCACTTGAAAGTATACAATTCAGTGACATTCACTACATCTACAATGTTGTGTAACCGTCACCATATCTGGTCCTAGAATATTTTCAGTACCCCAAAAGGAAACACTCGACACACTGAGCAGTCACTCCTCGTGTCCTATTGGCTCTGGTCCTTGGCAATCACTGATCTGCTTTCTCTTTCTGTGAATTTTCCTCATCTGGACATTTCATATAAAGGAATATAACATGTGGCCTTTTGTGTCTGTTTTTGCTTTTCCATTTAACATAATGTTCTCAAGGCTCATCCATGTTACAACATGTGTCAGTACTTTGTTTCTTTTCATGTGGAAATAACTTTTTAAATAAAAGATCATTTTACAGAGAGTATAGCCAATTAAATAAAAGGATTCCACAAGAAAAACTGAACAGAATGCCTCATACTATCAGTACATCTTTTCATGGTGGTGTACGTATTGCATCAAATTTTTCTAACACAGTAAACTAGAATTTACCTGTGTTTCTGGTCTTGAAGCTCATTGTAATAAAATGATCTCGACTAACTTTATAAAACTTTCTGGACTGATACTTTCTGCTTAGAAATAATCCTTGTGACAGTTGGCCGTTCTTCTCCTGTCCCGCTTCTGTCCCTCTTTGCATGACCCCAATTATTGCGTTTCTCCTTTGGGTCGGGATCCAAATTGCCCATGGAAGTTTCAGAAACACAGAGCAAAGCAAAAGCAAACAATAACAACAATTTCCCTTAATTTTAGTGAGGAAATTTGAACATAATCTGTGCATAGCTAAATCCCTTAGGCTCATTCTAATGTCTCCTTTCTTATTTAAAAAGCTAGGCATATTTCCTCCAATTAAGAAGTAAGTGCCAAATTTATTAATGTTATCTCTGGTTGTCCATCTCCAATTTGTTATAAAAGGCTGGGAGACATTTTGAATAAGAGAGTGTGTATATAAACAAAATTGTGTAACATTTACCTCTGTTATTAAGCATCACTACTTTATGAAGCTATAAAATGCTATATGGTTCAGTAACTTAGCATTTTATTCACTATATCTGTAGTCTACTGCACTGCAGAGGTTGAAAGATCCTCTACGGTTTATCAGCGTGCCGCACAAACAACTGCACCTGCTATGCAGGCGATGCCTGCACAAGTCTGCACGCCAGTATGAGGACAGCCCGTGAGCACTTGGCTTGGCCTTCTTCACCCTCTTCCTGTCTCTGCCCACAACTATGTCCATTCTCAATGAGATCGTAGTAAAATCTTGCATTTATTCAAGTCAAAGTCTCTAAAAACACATTTTTAAGATTTTGTACACAAACGGTGACCTCCTTTAGTCTTTTGTACTAGAACTTTAATCTTCTGTATTTGAACACTACTGAATACTTTTGAAAAGCTTTTAGTTCTAATCTTAGGTTTTAACGTTATTTGAAATTTCATAGCATTTCACTTATACCTATGAAAATCTCATGTTTTGCTTGGGTAACAAAGGTATGACAAAAAAGTAAGCCTTTATCTGCTTAACTCATGCATTTTCATCGGGGAGGGATGGATACTGTTCTCAAAGAGCAGAAGTTGTTTCTTGGGGGGATGGCAAAAATTCTTGCCTTTTTAATGGATGTAAAGCACAGATATGTACAGTATTTAAACCTAACATGCCAATGACTTTGAAATTTCACGACTGGGGCTGTTAGGAAAAAAATGTCTAAGAAAACACATTGAGAAGCGATAATAAAAGCAATGCTCTAAGAAACTCTTGTCTAACTCATTAGAGCTGATCAGTGTGTTTGTACTCACTATGACAGGAAAGCCAAGGTTGCATAGCATGTATGTGCAGATGCAAGTCTGGACCCTGGTCTATTTCCACATATGTGTTCTTTCTCCTGTAGCATGTTGACTTGAACTGGGCCTTGACGGACCCTTGCAAGGAAGAAATATCTTACCTGTTATCTTTTCTTTCAAGACTAGTTAATAAACTCTCAGAGTATTTGGTCTTCAAGCTTATGAGTTTATGCAGTTTTCTTTCCTGTCTGGTGTGTGTGAAAATTCTCTCCTTTGTGCTGAAGTGGTGCACATCTCCCTTTATATTTGCACAAGACCTGGACAAAGACAAGCGTTGATACAAGGCTGCAGGGGTGGGAGGATTATTTCTAGTCCTCTTGATCCAAACCACTTTAAGATCAAAGAATCCTAAAGCTTTGAGATACTCAACTTTTTTCTTGTTCTCGCCCTCATGATTTTCTAAGCTGACTTTCGAATTTAGTAATACAGACTCTAAGAACCCGTGAGAACTGCTTCACCCTTGTGTTCCCCCTTATGATACTTCAAATAGCTCCTTCTCAAAGAATTTGGATACATTAACTCCCAAACATTCATGTTTAAAAGCCATTATTATCATTGTAAATGGCTATTGCATCAGTACTAATCTCTCTCCTTAAATAAGGGTAGAAAAGGGAGACAAATAGGTGTTTCTGGGAATGAAAGAAAATTTATATTTTATGTAATTTGCAAGTAAATATGAACTGTTTGGCTCTAGAAAGTTAATACAAACTCCAGCACGTGATTGGACTGAGGTACCAGTGTATTTGGTTTCCTGATGAACGTATTAGCCTCACCCTAAAGATCTACTACACCAGCAGGGGGCAGGAATCAGAGGTCTCTGATAAAGTAGATGCATGTGTAAAGATGAGAAATGTGAATTTATTCTGTAGGTCAATGGTTCTGAAAATGCCTTCTATATGGTTTTCTTTTCTTTTTTGGAGAGGTTTTTGCTATAGGGTGCGTGTGCTCGCCAGAAAGACAGACAGAGAGAGAGAGAGAGAGAGAGAGAGACAGAAAGCAAGAAATCACCCCCACCCCCAGGGGGGATGGCCATGCCCCCAATCCCTTCTCCTCCATTCTCCTCTCTGGATCTTGGGCATGCACGCATACATGCCCAGCATGAGTTTAAGCTGCCAGGTCCGGGCCTCGAACCGCAGTCAGCTACATGGGAGTCCAGTGACATAGCCATTACGCTAACTGCTGGTCCCTATATGGTTTTCTTAATTTCTATAGAAACCCTTTCCATATTATCATGGGGGGGGGGGGAGTGGCACAGTGGACCACACTCTTGGTTCCCTAGCTCATTTTATTGAAGAAGTTCTGTTGTCTCTTTCTCTTTTCTTTATTCTTTTTGTTTCCTTCTTTTTTTTTTTCTTTTCTTTTTTTCTCTTTCTTTCATTCTTCTTCTTCTTTCTTTCTCCCTTTGGTCTTGCTCTCTATTTTTATTTACTGGAGTTCCATGTAAATGTATCTTTGGAAAAGGTATCTACTGACGTACATATCCCCATGGATTTTCTGGCTAATACATACATCAGGAAACTGAATCTACTAGTACCTCAGTTCCAGCAGTGTGTGGGAGTTGGTTTATCTCAACTGTTCAGAGCCATTAAGAGACACTTCCAGAGCCACTAAGAAATTGTTAAAATCAGGAATTTTGAGAGGTGGTCGAAGTCAAGATGATAGCTTGATGTTGGCCATGGTTGAAGTATTAAACCAGTGAAAGCAGCAAATGATAAAAATCAGATACTACTTTGCTAACACACCACAACCAGTTCTCAAACTTTGTTGCATATTAGAATGAATACGAAAGATGTAAAAAATTCTGGTGCCTGGGCATTATCCTCACAAATTCTTCTTAAACTGGTAGAAGATATTATCTGGGCATCAAGACTATTAAAATGTCCCCAAGTAATAAGCAGCAAAACAGCAAAGTTGAAGACTCACTACACTATATGCCATTCAGGACAGATGTCAGCATATATTGATTTGGAAGTCAAAGTTAGAAAGTGTTATTTTTAAAAATGAGAGTGAATGACACTGCTGAAAGAAAACATGTCAAGAGAGAACAAAAGCAGTGAACCAAAGCTGAAACCTTGGGGAATGCAATCATTTAAGTGGTGAATGAAGGAAAAAGAGAAGCTTAAAAAAAGACTGCAAAGGGGAAGGAAAGAATATTATAGCAATCAATGAATTAGACTGTTTCTAGTTCCTTAAAGAAGAGTTAGATGATAGCAAAATTTTGTTTCCTATAAGAATTTTCAATATATTGGGACCAGCAGATGGCGTAATGGTTATGTTTCTGGACTCCCACATAGTTGACTGTGGTTTGAGTCCTGGACCTGACTAATTGAAACTCAAGCCTGTGCGTGCTCATGTGTGTCCAAGATCATGAGAGGAGAATGTAGGAGAAGGGATTGTGGCGTGGCCAACACCTCAGGGGATGGTATCTTGCTTTCTGTCTCTCTATCTGTCCAGCAAGCACATGTGCCCTACAACAAAAAATTTCTCTCTTAAAAAAAATAAGACAGATATTTTTCAATATATTAGGACTTCTTTAAGCCCAGTTGACCACTTTAAATAGGATCCTGGATGACTAATTGTCGGTGATAGTGTTGATACATTTTTCATCGAAGGGGAGGTTGAAGCTACTGATGAAGAATCTGCAGACTAGAGGGATACTAGGATTTAATGACTGTCCAAGAAGACACAAGAGATTTCTGATTTAATTTGTAACCAACATGCATGCAAAGTGGTCTCAGTTAAAGAAAAGAATAATTATTCAAAATTTTTAGAATTGCATGTTTTAGTTCTACATAAATAAATGCATAAATGTTCTTGCTCAAATGGCCACCATTTAAGTATTTTTTTTTTTTGAATCCATGTAGAAACAGTAGTTTTTGTAGTTTCTGTGTCTTATGGTTGGTTTGCCATTATTATTTTGTTTATTTTTATTTTTTAAAATTTTTCTATAGGTTGTGTGCTTGCTGGAGAGAGAAAGGGAGAGTAAGAAAGCACCCCTCCCCTCAGGGAAGATGGTCATGTTATAATCTTTCTCCATTCTCCTTTTGGGACACTGGGCATACATGCACACATATTTGGCATGTTCCTCAAACCACTGGACCTGGTGGTATCTGAGCAGTGCATTCAGTCATGTGGGACCATCTACTCCAATCACCATGCTGCTAACTGGTCTTGTTATTGTGTTTTAAATTGTGCTGATCATATTAAAAAAAACCCTTCACATTAATATCAGGACTAAAACTTCCAAAGCATGTAGATATTTTAGATTATTGTGAATGGTGATTAATTATATTTAAGTTTTATCAGGTGTAATAAGTCTATTTCAAGTATGCCTTTGATTTCAAAAATAAGAAAATGAGATTGTTAAAATATTAATGTATTTAGAATTTTTAAATAAGTTTCCTGCTTCTATTTTTTTTTATATTTGCCTGATGTATTGGCTTTGAGTTATGGCAAATTTATTTTAGAGAACAGTTATTAATTACTGAGCAGTAGTTAATTGAAGTAAAAAAAAGTACAAGATATTTCTGAGAATGCCTTTCACTCATGGCAGATTACCTGCTTCTGTTTTCCCAAAATAATATGCAATAGCAATGAGAGAGGGATGCAAACACAGGTGGTTTGAATTTGACTGTTCACAGATCATGATATTGCTTAAGAAAGCAAAAAAAAAAAAAATCTGAAATCTAGGTTGAAGTCATTGGTTAAAAAAAAAAAGTCCTAATGTAAATGCATCTGCACACATTTCAATTACTGTCACTTTTCCCACAAATCAGCTTTATCAGCTCCATTAGCAGTTGACGACGATAAAAATCTGAGGGAGACTTCCTGCTGCTTAGTCTCTTCCTTGTCAGAAATCATACATTCTGTGTTACAGATGTCCTGGAGGTACCCATATCTGCAGCCTCCAACACTGCTATAACTTATTCTCGAGGATACACATCTGCCTTTGTGTGCATTAAAAATTGCTTTTAAAAATAGGAAATAGAGTAAAAACAAACGAATATACGTGAACAGCCTGCTACAGGCTAACTGCCAAGGACAGACTGGTTCTGTCTTCAGAACTCCCACTGACATCAGGCTTGGCTTGAGTTTTATTCACATTCGTTCTCATTCATTTATTTGTGTATTTGTCTTTAGTATTGTAATTGATTACCATTGAGCAATGAAACCCAAAATTATCAAAGCGTTGGACAATGTGACCCTGGTTTATTCCTCATTAGACACTATGAACACCTCTGCTTCTTTCATCATCTAAAGATACAGTCTGGCATGAATTCAAGTTTTTTAGGCTAAGTTAAACATCGTTTCTCCTTCAACATATAAAACAAACTATTCATTGTATTAATTGGAGCTCTTATGGGTTTTACATCTCTAGAGCTGGAAATCTGAGAAAAACATAAAACAAATAGTGAGTGCTTGACCAACTATTTTCTTTCCCATGTAGCTTGAATTTAACAAAGACTTATTGTGCATCTATTATGTACTGGGTGTGTGCAAAGATGAAAAAAACACAAACACTGTCCTTAAGGAGTTAATGGTTTAAGAACATATATGTATTTAAAGTAATTATTATGATAAGTGCAATCATAAAAATATTCAGAATACCCAAGACTCACTTCTTTATTTGCTAGTACTGTTAATACAAGTCCAAGAAGCCCTACATTAGGTTTTGTCTCGTTGGATTCGCAAAGTTGCAGGGTAAGGAAGGGAGACAAGGGGAGAGCAGAGAAAGAAGGCAAGGAAAAGCAACAACCTCACACTTCCCGTTTCTTACCATTTTAAACCTCTCTTTTAAAACCTTTATGGAGAAGCATTATTTTTGTCCTGTGTCTCCTCATGTTGCAAGGCCTCTTCTCTGGTTACTCTGATAACTTTGTATAGTATTCGTGTTTCTAGTCCAGAGCTATCCAATGTAAATATAATATGTGTCACAAATTAACTTTTAAATATTCTAGATGTCTCGTTATAAAAAACAAAATTAAATGGATTAAATTAATTTTAATTATATTTTTTATTTAATAAAATATATTCAAGATGTTATAATTTCAACATATAATTAGTATTATGGAAGTTGTTAATTAGGTATTGTACTTAAAAAAAATCAAGTGTGTATTTTATACCATGGCTCAATCCCAACAGCCACATTTCAAATACTCAGTGGCTACATGTGACTGGTAGCTGTTGTGTTGGAAAGATAGTTCTAGATGTTTTAACTATTTAGGGCTCTTCTTTCTCTGCTTCATCCTCTGTGTGTATAAGAACACTGATGGGAGCAGCAGATAGAGTAATGGTTACGTTGCTGGACTCCCTTGTAGTCGACTGCAGTTCAAGTTACGGATCTGGTGGCTTAAAACTCATGCTGAGGGGTGGGGCCAGCTAGTGGTGTGGAGTTTAAGGGCACTGGACTCCCATTTGGCTGACCTTGGTTTGAGTCCCAGACTTGGTGGCTTGCTTTCTCACTTTCTCTCTCTGTCCCTCTCTGGGCAAATTAAAAAATAATAATAATAAATAAAAAGAAGTTAAATTAAACAATTCTTAAAAAGAACCACACTCGGTGTGTACGTATGTGTTTGTGTGTGTGTGTGTGTGTGTGTGTGTGTGCGCTCGCCCAAAATCCCAAGGAGAGACTGGAGGAAAAGGGATTGTGGTGTGGTCATCACCCCTAGGGGGTGATTTCTCACTTTCTGACTCTCTCTCTGTCTCTCTTGTGAGCACACATGCCATATAGCAAAAATCTCTAAAAAAAAAACAAAACAAAAAACCCCAAAAAAACAAAAATTGACAAACATTCACAACTTGTCTGACAGCTATTTTTCAGACTGAACCAAGGAAAGTTATGTTTTTTCCAAGTTCCTTAAAGGAGACCTGAAAGGAACTCTGTAAGCGTTATAGATGACTTGGTTGTTTTAGCTCAGAATTCTTATGAACACAGGGGAGGTTTCATATTTTCTTTCCCAAACCATGAGATTGCCTTGGGGATGTGGCTTCATGTGATTTTCTTTACATGAAGAAAACTGACACTTTAATTCTATTTCCCACAAACCTTTTAAAGTCCCCTCTTGTTCACGTATGTCTTAGCAGCTTTATTGAGATATCATTTGTATAATAAAATCTAATCATTTAAGGTGTACAGTTTAATGTTTTTTTAATATATTCGTAGAGTTGTGAAAAATATCATAATTTGTTAATAGTTTTAGGACATTTTCACTGCTCTAAAAAGAAGCTCCATGCCCGTTAGCACTCACTACCCATTCTACTATCGCCCAGTCCTAAGCAAACACTTGTCTATTTTCTGCTGAATGGGTTTGCCTAATCAGAACATTTCATGGAAATGAACTTATACAAATGTGGTCACTTGTGACTGGCATTTTCCCCGTAGTATTGTTTTGAAGTTCATCCGTGTTGTAGCATGTATCAGTACTTCACTCCTTTTTATGGCTGAGGACTTTCCCACTACATGGATGTATCACAAGTTGTCTATCCATTCATCTGCGATGGGCTTTCTGGTCTTTATCAACTTTTGGTTCTGTGAAGAATGCTGCTATGAGTATTCATGTATATGCTTTTGTGTAGATAAACATTTCCATTCCCGACGAATATACCTTAGTAGAGGAAATTGTTCTCGGAAGTCATTGTACCATTTTATATCCCACCAGCAGTTTAGAATGATCACTTCCTCTGTCCTCGCCATCACTTCCAATTATCTATCATTTTGATTATAGTCATCTCAGTGTGTGTGAAGTGGTATCTCATTGCAGTTTTTGTCTGTATTTTCCAAATACTAATGTTGTTAAGCGTTTATTCCTGTGTTTATTGGGTGTTTGTGCATCTTCTTTGGAGAAGTGTCTATTCAAATTTATTGCCTTTTTGGTTTTGCTTTTGCTGTAGGGCACAGCCACTTGATGGAGAGGGACAGAAAGAGAGAAAGAGGGAGAGAAAGTGAGAAATCGCCCCCTTCAGGGGAGACTGCCCTACCACAATCCTTTCTCCTCCATTCTCCTCTTGGGATTTTGGGCATGCACACATATCCATCTGGTGTGGTTTTCAAGTTGCTGGATCCAAGACTCAAACCGCATAGTTGACCACGTGGAATCCAGCCACATTAACCTCTGTGCTGCCTGCTGGCCCTCATTGCCCATTTCAAAACCAATTTTTTCTATTACTGAGTTGCAAGAGTTTATTTTACATATTCTGAATGTATAATTTGCACATTTTCTCATATTCTATAGATTGTTGGTTTATTTATGACTAAGACATAGACATTACCTCTGTTCACTGGAGCAGACAAAGCAGAGAAGCAATTAAATAAGCAGTAACAGAAAGGACGAAAGGCAAGGTTCAAAGTGCTGTGTATTCACCTTACAAGAACGATTCATCCTGGCTCATTATGGTAAGAGACCAGAGAAATATCAGAAAGACGATTTTGAAAGTAGAATCAAGAAGTATTATGTAACAGTGAAGGGAATAAAGAATTTAGTCATGTGGACTGGTCATGAATGTAATTTTTAAAACATTTTAGACATAATAAAATTCCCCGACTTCCAATACAGTGTTGTGTTATATAACACACAGGGGTGTGTGTGTGTGTGTGTGTGAGTGTTTAGAGAATGTGGTTTAGGGTCTTGCAGCTCATCCTCAGGCCATCTTTTCGAAGCTTAATTATTGGTTTGGTTGTGCAAAGAGGAATAGTGGTGAATAGGGGTTGTGGTCGGTAGGGTGGTAAAGTCATGTAAGGATAAGCTACACAATCAGTTTTCACTGTGGTTATGTCCTTAACATTTAAAATAAACAACTGCAAACCGTCTCTATATGTTGTGAAAAGTACACTGTGTTCAAGAATCTTTTGAAGGTTTTTCCATTTTCCTCTGCCTGTGCCAAGAGAAATAGCAACAGAATAAGGGACTACAGTCTCAACTTCAGCTTTTACACTTGCCCAACTCCAGGTCTTGCTTTTCCATTGTATTTTAACCTGTTTAGGTAAATGTAAACCTTACTAGGAAAACTGGGAAAATTGTAGGTAAGCTGCTCTGAAAATTATCAGTTGTACCAAATGTCAAATGGTAGGAATGGATATTAAAACAGACATGAAAGAGGCAATAAAGGTAAAATCAATAAAGTTGATTTCACAAAAGGCTGAGTTACACAGCTTTTATGACGAGCCTAATTTTTAGAGTAGACAGAACCCTGGGGATGTATTCTCCCATTGGTGTGCACGCGTCACTCCTATTTACTTTAATGAGCCTTATCAGTGGGAAACAAGGGAAAATAGATTCTTCAGCTCTCCTTCCTAGTGCTGGCTCGGAGCCCTTAACAAAGCACCCATGATGCATTAGTTTGGAGGACTATTCAGATACGAGACACTCAGCAAAGAAAGTATCCAAAATCCTGCACAGTGTTCTTCATGCATATTGTTTAGGAGATCCAGTTAGTACCTAAGCAGTTATTCTCTGTATTAGAATGCCTTTATCCCAGGTTGTGCAAGTTTAAGAATTACGTCCAGGCAATCCGTAATGCAGATGATATTGGCAGCTAAGTGAAAATGCAGGTAAATATTGTTGCATAAATAATACTGATGATGAGAATTACTAGATACATTTGTAGCAGGCTTAATACCATCCTTTCAATTTGGTACTGCAACTCCATGAGGCTTTGTGATTTGTTTGAATCGGCAGTGTTATTAAAATATTTTATAGTGGTTTGCTATATGAAAAGAAAATGGAATTCTAAAATCTAAGATGGTTTATTTATTATTGTTTATTTTATTTATTTATTTATTTGCTCTAGGGCACGTGCGCTTGCTAGGAAGACAGAGAGAGACAGAGAGACAGAAAGCAAGAAATCACTCCCCAGGGAGGATGGCCACAGCGCAATCCTTTCCCCTCCATTTTCCTCTCAGGATCTTGGGCACCCGACATAAGTTTAAGCCACCGGGTCCAGGACTCAAACCGCGGTCGACTACATGGGAGTCCAGCGACATAGCCATTATGTCAACTGCATAATTAAGAAGCTCACTCGCAGATCTCTGGGGGTCCAGAGAGGGACACTGAGCTTGGCTATGTAGTGTCAGTAAAGGCTTTGAGTGATGACACAGCCAGGTCTCAAAGACTGAGGTAGAATTAACCAGGCCTCTTCAAGGCCAGAAGGACACATTTCCCTTATAAATGTTGTGTATCATTTACATCTAAATAAGTGTAGCATCTCTCTGCCTCTTTAAAAGTAACATTTTGAAAGAAAGAAGTGTTGATTTCTTTGTTAAGTCATTTAGAAATTTTTAGGGCTGGTTCTGTGGTCCATTCCATTTTGCAAGAATTTGCAGAGAACTTTCTGTGATCTCTGCACTAGACTCTTTGGTACCCAGGACTATAACTACTATAACTACATCTGACTTTAGGTGGCTATTTTGTTATTCTTCCTTTTTTTTCTTATTTTAGAGAGATATTTTTGCTATACATGTAGTTGTGGGTGAGTCAAAGAGAGACAGAAAGACAGAGAGTGAGAAATCACCTTTGGGGGCATGGCCACACCACAATCCCTTTTCGTCCATTCTCTTCAGATTTTGGGCACACGTGCCTGGCGTGGATTTCATGCCACTGGGTCTAGGACTTGAACTGCAATCAACTATGTGGGAGTCCAGCAACGTAACTATTATGCCATCTGCTGGTCCCATAGGTGGCTACTTTCTTTGAAGCTGTGCTCTGGGACCATTTTCTAGGACAAGAGCACTAGAAGGGAAGGTTTTAAATCTGGGGGTAGAAAACATCAGGGAAGTGCTGAACGAAGCAGAGGCACGGCCATGGTTTCTATGGAAGGTGACAGGGAGGGGTGTGTTGGGAGGAGTGTGTGTAGTGAGGCTGGGTGGGGAGACCACAGGAAGAACTAGGTGCATAAGGAGAAGTGTGTGTGTGTGTGTGTGTGTGTGTGTGTGTGTGTGTGCAGGGGGAGCGCCAAGGTTGGGGAAGAAGGAAAGGAAATGGGACTTTTTCTTTTTTGAACAGCCTGGGAGGTAGTTTGAAATATTGTGTTTCAGATCAAAGAAACAAACAAAAAGACTCCCAAAACAAAAGCCAAAATCCATAGACCTTTCTTCAAACTGGATAAAAGTATAATTTCTAGCCCCTTTTAAGTAATTCAAATTGTAATTTTATTTTCTATCTTACTTGATGTCAAAATCCAGACAAGGGAGTTTGGAAAGTAGGCATAAAACCTTATTACACTGTGATACATAATCTAGTCTTCCGGGCCATCCTTCTGGGGGAGCTGGCGGAAGGTGTGACAACCACATGTTGGCCAGGTCGGAACAGGGCATCCTGGGATGATTTTGCTGGGGAGATGAACAGGCGGGAGAAGCTACAGCTACAGCTGGTACTTGCCAGCACACTCTGCCTGCTGCTGTTCTCTCTGCACTCCCCGGGAGCCTGTGGCTCTAGCAGTGCTTCCTGTAACTCTCGGTGAGCTGCTGCAGCAGTGTCACTGTATTTAGCTAGATTCCACTGCACAGTTCCCGTGAAACCTGCAGTCAGTTATCCACTAGTTGCCAAATAGCTGGATGCTGGGCACCAGGTCCATGAAGTAAATCTATTGGTTTATTTGTTGAATCCCCTGGCAAACTTATACATGCTTTTTTTTTTTAATTTTTAGTTTTATTTTTTTATTTTTGGAGAGGTTTTTGCTATAGGGCGCGTGCGCTCACCAGACAGAGAGAGACAGAGAGACAGAAAGTGAGAAATCACCCCCCAGGGGAGATGGCCACACCGCAATCCCTTCTCCTCCATTCTCCTCTTGGGATCTTGGGCACGCACGCACACACGCCCAGCGTGAGTTTAAGCCACTGGGTCCGGGACTCGAACCACAGTCGACTACGTGGGAGTCCAGCGACATAACCATTACGCTAACTGCTGGTCCCGCTTTTTTATTTTTTAATTGCCAATGATTTGAGAAAAAAATCGTCTGTCTACCTATTATCTATCTCTCCATCTATTATCCATCCATTCATCCACTCACTTCTCTATCTGTGTGTGGGAAAAAAACAAAACAAAACAAAACAAAAAAACAAAACCAGGAAAAGAGAAAAGGAGCAGCCCCAGCATGTAGAGGAATCTGGGTCCCCCACGGCTGACCGCAGTGCGAATGCCCTACTGACAGCAATATGCCCGCTCTGCGTGCCATGCCCAGGATCCCGAGGGGATGGAGTCGGAGAAGCAGGATTGCAACTCTCTCTGCTCTCCCTCCCCCATGGAGAACATCTACCATGAACAAAGGGAAAAAACATTGTGTGTGTGTGTGTGTGTGTGTGTGTGTGTGTATGAAATCACTTCTAGTTTTGGTAAAATGAGGAATTAGTGAAAACTTGATAAGTACCCTTGCAGTGTTCCATGTTTTCCCGGAGGCACTTTTAGATGCTAAAGATAAGGCCTGTGCAGCTGATGGCCCCGCCCTTCCACTCCCTAGGTCTTTGCTTTCCTGCTCTCTTCTGCTATGTGTCCAGCAAGCTGACCTTGGTCTGCTCCCTGCAGTCCCTCCTGGAGGCTTCTGACTGAGTGTGGTCTGTGGGAAGCACCTGCAGGGACTGGAGGGTGGGCAAACAGAGATGTCTGGGCTGCTGCTTCTGGAAAGCGCTGCCAACGTTGCGGTAGGAGCTCCTTCGTAGGTTCAGTTCTCAGTGGACTCCTGCAAACGCTGGTTCCTTCCTGGCACAGGACTGGCATGACCGCCCACTCCTGATGGTAGCTAGGTGCTTCCACTTCACTTTTTAATTCCTTTAAGACCTTCACACCTCTGAAAATAAAATTGGTGCAAGTCTCTTGACCCATGTTAGTTGGATTCTTCTTCCTGCCAGGACTCTGACTGACATAAAGGGGCATTTTCTAAAAAATCTACTTTCTGAGATTTCAGAGACAATCATGAGCCATGCATTTAGCACTGGGCGTCTCTGATTTTGCAGTTGGTACAGCTAGGGCAGGCTGCGTGACTATGTGTGATGAACACTGGAAAAGGGGGCAGAGGAGAGCACTGCGTGACCTCGGCAAGACGCTCTTATGAGCATAGGGGCTGTCTTCTGCAACCACAGGCTGCTTACCTGCTGTGTCAGCTGACTGGGAAGGGCACAGGAGCCACTGTGTCTGGAAAACCCTTGGAAAATACAATATTAGGCCACGGACTTCGAGGTCGTACTTTCACGGCTGCCATCTGGTCTGCTTTATGCCCTTGGCCCTCATTCTTTCCTATTCCCCTTTTGCCAGTGCTGTTTATTATTTTGTGTTTCCATATGCCACTAATTTAAGCTTAGATCCTCAATTTAACATAATTAATTATAAATATCCTGGACATGTAGTTTTGTGGTTGGGTGACAGTTTGGACATTTGCAGTGGAAATATCTGTTAGTTAAAGCTTGTTTTTATGTATTTATTTATTTTTAAAATAATTATTTATTTAATTTTAATTTGGCCAGAGAGAGACACAGAGAGGGAGGAGGAAAGTGAGAAAGCAAGCCACCGGGTCAGGGACTTGAACGATGGTTGGCTGTGTGGGAATGTCCAATGCCTTAACCACCACGCCTAGTTCAGGCGTTTGCTTACATGTTTATGATTTGACTTTGGGCCATTAATACATTGCATGATTTGTGGTGGACTTTGCTTTCTCATACTTAAAGCTGTAACATCAGTGCCTCTTTCTCACTAGGATCATGTAACGATGAAGTGAAAAAAATAAGAGAGCATTTTTGAAATCAATAGGAATGATATCGTTTCTAGGAACCTCTGTGTGTTTCTATTTTCTTTTCTAGAGAATATGAAATACTAGAATGGGGTAGGATAGTGTGTAGAGGTACATTCAAGCTTCAGAATTCTTTGTTCCTAAAAGGCTATGTAGGTCCTCAAAATCCAGTTAAGAAAGATTTGTGCTGCACGTTCTAGAGAAAGCTTTACTAAAGACAAAGAATGATATTAGGAACACATTTTACATGGGCAATGCATGGAAAAGGTAGGTCTTGGTAAAGACCAGAGGAAAAAACTACTAACTCTAAATCAAAGATGCAAGAGCAATGAATGCAAGGATTCTTTCCTTCCTGTTATTTCCCCTCCCAAGTGAGTTGTGCAGAGTTCACGAGGTTTCTAAATTATCTAATTTGGGCCAAACTCTCTCTTAAAAATTATATATCACATAACAGTATTTTGATTCAATTAAATAGTAATTTCTCATTTTAAACTATCTAATATTTGATGCTATGGACAGAATTATGTCCCCCACAACACTCCTTTATGGAAGCCCTAACCTCCAATGTAACTGTATGTGGAGATTTTTTTTCCCTTTTTTATTTTATTGTATTTATTTCTTATTTTTTGGAGAGGTTTTCACTATAGGGTGCGTGCGCTCACCAGACAGAGAGAGACATAGAGACAGAAAGCGAGAAATCACCCCCCAGGGGGGATGGTCACGCCACAATCCCTTCTCCTCCATTCTCTTCTCAGGATCTTGGGCACGCACGCACACGCACCCGGCGTGAGTTTTAAGCCACCGGGTCCGGGACGCGAACTGCAGTCGACTACGTGGGAGTCCAGCGACATAGCCATTACGCTAACTGCTGGTTCCCTTTATTTCTTTTTAAAATTTTTTTTTTCCTTTTATTATTTTTTTTCATTTCATTTTCTTCCATACATTCAATCACATTATTATTTGTCTTACAAAATGGATATTTAAACAGGTGAACATTTCTCCCTAGTACTGTTGATAAAACTACGAAGTATCTTCAACAGATAATACCACACCTCTTTGTGCCATTAATGCTTGGCCTCCCTGTCCCTCCCCCAAATGTCCTTCCTCAGACCCTCGGAGATTACTGTAGGAGGTGACTAAGGTTAGATGAGGTCATAAGGATAGAGGTCTATTCTAATATAACTGAATATAACTGTTCCCCTATAAGAGAGGAAGAGAGAGAGAGATTACTACACACACAGCAAGGATGGGCCATATGAGGACATAGCAAGAAGGCAGTCCTGTGGAAGACAAGAAGAAAGTCCCGAGAACCCAACCATGCTGGCACCCTGGTCTTGAACTTCCATCCTTCTGAAGTGTGAGAAAACAAACTTTCATTGTGGAAATGACCAAGACCATGACTACTGTATTTTGTTACAACAACACAAGTCAACCAATATCTTTTATTTAGCTTTGTTACCATCATAGATTATTAGTACTTGTAAACATTCTTCATGTCTGGGAAGTAATCATGCACAGCTTTAAAGGAGATAAAAAGTTGTAACTGGGCCAACAGGTGGCACAGTGGCTAAGGCGTTGTACTCTCACATGGTCCACCCCAGTCCCAGATCCAGCGGCTCGAAACTCATGCTGGGCACACGTGTGTGTGTACTCTGATTCTGAGAGAAGAATGGAGGAGAAAGGATTTTGGTGTGGCCATGCACCCACCAGGGGAAGTTTCTCACTTTCTACCTCTCTGTCTCTCCAGCAAGTACATGCAACCTATAGCATCTCTCCCAAAAACAAGCAAACAAAAACAAAACCAAAAACCCAAAACCACACCAAAAAACTTCAGAGAGTTTAAATAAACATATAACTGCTCATACCTCACTGTTACTTGTCCTTTCCTAAGAAGTGTCATTGCATATGCTAGTTGTAGAAAAGCTTTTATAAACTAATACAATTTTTAGAGTGAGTTTTGTAAAGCAAACTGAAGATAATTTCTCTAACTCCATTCTAACATGGGGTCATGTCACAGCACTAACTCTGACATCTAATCAGAAAAGCTGAATAAATGGTAGAAGGTGCCCTGGATCGGCGCTGGATAACCTCATTTCTAGTCCCTGACAAACAGCCGGCTCTGTGTCCTTGAACAAGTCACTCTATCCCTTAGGTGGCAAAGTCCTCCTCTGTAACGTAAGGAAGCAGTACTTGAATGGTGTCTGGGAGCTCTCTTAGCTCTCACACTTTAAAGTACATAGGACAATGCATTGTAAGTTTGCTAACTTCAATCTCTCAGTCTGAAAGACGCCTTTGGGTGGAAGATGCTGCTAACACAGTGCTTATCAGTCTTCTTACGATAGGCAAATATATTCACTGTGCTCTTAATTTTTTCAGTGTGTTGATTTTATTTTCCCTGAATATAAAATAAAATTCTATGATTTTTCCATTAACAAGACCAAAGGAACAAAATCCTTATGCTATACACATGAGGGTTCATTTTCACAAACATTTTATACAGAAGTCATAATCTTGTCATACTTAAAACTAGGCACTAGGTGGAAGCAAAGAGTAAGAGAATATGTTATCCGGCTAGAAAATGGCAATTTGTGTAGGCCATCAGCCACACTTGTCTGGTTGGTAAAGGTCATTGAAATGATATATTACATTTCTTTTTTAAAGATGCCAATTAGAAAAGAAAACAGCAAATAGCACTGCCTACTCAGGATATTGAAATAATACAAAGGTGGACCACTGCTTAAACCTAATCTGTACTAACCTTATGAACTCTGGCTGGTACCATAAGAAATTAAATACTGAATCATTAATATTAATTTCTGAGATTTCACTGGTTAATAAGCATAACACAGCACAGTGGCCAGTCCAACTGTGCTTCCAATAGACATACTTTTTTCCAAAGTTTGTTAAGTATAAAGTATAAATTCGAAAAAGATTTCTCTAAAGCTTATATCGTTCTAAGCTTGGTAATGGGAAATTTACCCCACTACATATAATTTTACATGTCATGTCTTTAAAAAATTGCATAGTTAATCCTCTCTTTCAAAATTAATTGGGTCTTACATTGTAGTTTCTGAAACATGAAATGATGCAGTGATGTTCACGTTTAGGCTTGTGAAAAGTCAACACTCAGCTTAAATGCATTGTGTAGAGAAGGAAAAAGCCTCTTTATTCTAGAAAAGCATTTCGAAGTTGTTCATATAGCAGTACATCAAAACTGATGCATTATATGCAGTGGTAATTCCTACATGGTGTTTTAAATGAAAATCCATAGTGAAGTTTAGTTGATAGTGCAGTGCTTACGAAATTCTGAGAGTAAGATCAAGGTATACCAGCAGTTACGACAAAGCTGCAGCTGACGAACCGATGGATACTGAGAGAGCTTATTTTATTTTATTTTATTTATTTATTATTTTGTTGACTTTAGTCTAAACATTGCTTAGCAACCCTTATAACCTTGGGGGCAATCATTAACTCTTTATTGAGATACAGGTTCCTGATTTGTCAGACGTGAAGTCAAGGTCAGTGGGTTCAGTGGTTGCTTTCTAAGATCCTGTGACACTTGTTTTACTAAGGACGGGCTAGCACGAACACACTAGATCTCCAGGATTAGAATATATGTTCTCTGGTTGCTTGTTTTCTTATTTGGCCCCAAACAGAAAAGTAAAAATGGGAAATAAACAATCTATATGAACAGGTTTGGGGTAGTCTCTATATTCTTTGTTTAATGCTGTGCCTAGACAATGGAGAAGTCATAGTTCTTCTGTCACACACCACTGCCCAGCCACATTCACAGAGGAGCTATGGGCACAGCCCAAAATAGTCCATATGTGCATTTCGGATCCTTCTTTCTTCTTTCCTTCCTCTTCCTCCCTCCCTCCCTCCCTCCCTCCCTCCCTCCCTCCCTCCCTCCCTCCCTCCCTTCCTTCCTCCCTTCCTCCCTGTCTTCCCTCCTTCCTTCCTTCCAAGAGAATAAGAGGAAGAGGGAGAAGAAAATAATTATTTTGACAGAGTCCATTGCAATCTTTTGTTCCAGCCTCCTGATTAGCTAGGATTATAGGCGTGTACTTCTGTGACTAATCTGTTCAGGGGTGTTCAGGATCCAAACCCAGGCCTCCCACACAGTCCTAATTTCACATAGTTCTGTCCTATTGTTTGCACCATTGTGGCTTGGACATACTTTTTTTTTTTTTTTAAGGAGATTTTTGCTATAGGGTGCATGCACTCACCAGAGAGACAGAGAGAGACAGAGAGACAGAAAGTGATAAATCACCCCACCCCGCTGGGGATGGCCATGCCACAGTCCCTTCTCCTCCATTGTCCTCTTGGGATTTTGGGAACACATGCACATGTGCCCGATGTGAGTTTTAAGCCATCGGCTACGTGCCCGGAACCGCAGTCGACTATGAGGGAGTCCAGTGATGCCATCTGCTGGTCTCACATTTTGGGTTTTGATGATAGTATTTAGATGCTCAGTCATAAAAATGTATATGCTGGATCTCTTTGGGCAATTTAATCCCCTTGAGCCTCATATTCCATATTTGTAAAATGAAGATACTGATGACTTAAGAAAGCAATCTAGAGATTAAACAACAAACACAAATGTTCACTGATATGCCCAGTGTGTTGTGGGGAGAATTTCTGGGCAGTGCTGTCAAACACCTAGGAAAAAGTATGTTTCCAGACAAAATGGCAACCCTGCCATTTCTCTGTGGTCTCCTTCTCTAAATGTCGTCCATCCTGTTTCTCAGTAAGAATCATAAGAGAAACAGAAGGGAAATACTAAAGAAATGAGTCCATTTTACTCAGCATAGGTAGTGGAAAACTTTAAAAATTCTTACGGAAATTCCACAAATTAGACTCATTGTGCAGTCCTGCATAAAGTGAAAGTTGGTATTTGATTGCTTTTTCCTGTGTCCAGTGTCTCTGGCATCATGTTCCCTCCACACGGCTCACGCTATCAGCATGGGCTTGCCAACAAACACATACTGTTTCAAAGTTTTCCTTTACTGTCCCTTTTTAAGATGTTTAGTTAAA
Organism: Tupaia tana; assembly: GCA_026018925.1. Lineage (NCBI taxonomy): Eukaryota > Metazoa > Chordata > Mammalia > Scandentia > Tupaiidae > Tupaia > Tupaia tana. The sequence goes on along the minus strand of JAKSZU010000002.1, from coordinate 102,129,841 downwards.
TTCTGTGGAGATTGAGGATTAATCTAGTCAATCACAGCCTAACCTTTCAATCTCTCCAGAAAAAAAAAATCGCAGAATAAAAGAATCCTTACCACATGCTATGACAAGCGGTGCAGAGAGAACAATGGCCTTTTCTTCTCAGGGCATAATGGCATAGCAGGAAAGGCCCTTAGCATTTTTATTTTCTGTATAGTTGTTCATCTCGTAACATACTATATGTTCAAGTCAGACATTAACACCGCCTGGAACTTTGAAAGTGCGTTTAATGGGCTCAGCATGTCTTATATCTAGTGTTTTAGAGCGGCAATATCTCAACAACACACCTAATGGCAGGTTACTCTTTCTCCATTACATTAAAGACAGAAGGTGAGGGGATGGAGAGGGTAAGTGGCTTATAAATGATTATCAGTGGAGAACCTAGACTGAGAACTTGGGTTCCATTTGAACAGTTAGTCCCAGAAGTTAAATCGTAGCTTTTGGGTCAGTGTTGATGTCTATGATGATAATTACTTTGTAGTAATAGTCATGGATAATGTTAGTGTTAATGGCACTTCTACATATATTGCTTCCAGAAATGCTAAGTGTTTAAAACGTAAGGAAAGTTACTTATTGCTGTTATTATTACTTCTGTACCAACTGACAATGATAAAAATGACCTGCATCTAGGGCAAGACTGCACCTTATCATTTATAATTCAACGATTACGTAGATGCTTAGCTAAGAACTAAGCAGAAATAAGATTTCAATAAATATTTATCTATTTGTTCAAAGAGCTTATACATACATTTTAGTTCACTTGATTTCACAACTGTTCTGTGAGAAAGATTGGATAGGTGTCATTATGCCAATTTTTCTATGAAACAGATGAAAACGAATAAAATGGGAATGGTCCTTGGAGTCATAGACACTTGGGTTCTTAGCTTGACTCGGTCTTACCGACTGTGTGATGTTGGCATAGTTACTCGAATCCTCTGAGCCTCAGTTTTATCAACAGAAAAGCATGATGTTGCCATTAAACAAAGAGTTATTGTTAGGAACAAATGATATTAGGCAAATATGCCTCTAGCTCAATGTGATTTCTGATCTGGATTTTGTATTTAAGAGACAGAAATGAGATCAGAACTCAATCTGAGCTGGGTCAGTCATTCTTTGCATTAAGTCAGACTTAAAGCAATAATCTCCTAGTCATTGTATCATGAGCCGTGGCCAAAACACCTGACAAGCTTTGAAGATTTGTTATTACTTTGCCTTATGAACATTTAAAGAGTCATGATCATAAAACAATTAGTGTTTCTGCTGATCTCGAAACAATGTCACTTGAATTGAGATGGATTTTCTCTTTTACTTTTTTTCCCCCCTGTGGGTTGAGTGTGGTCAAGCTAAGTTTTCAGAGATGGCATTTCTTAGATATTACTTCAGCTTAGTATTCTATATTCCTCTTGTGGCCGGAAATGCCAAGTAGCTCCTGAACTGTAACTCCTGACATATTATCAATATGTCAAATGGAAACCAGTTACTGCAGAATCTCTGGCTTGAGATGAGAGATTGTTAAGGAGACGGTAGAAGCAGAAGCTCTGCTTCTGAGATGGATACGGGGTAGGGACCCTTTAAATTACAGAGGGCATAAAATGGTGGGCATAGGTAGAATGAAGCTAGTGGTGAAAGTATAGCTTTTTCTACTCATGACTGCTGAGATCACCTCCATACATGAAATTAAATGAAAATTTATAAATGATATGAATTATAATAAGCTTCCTGAACTTTTATTGTTTTGATGCTCAAGTTCCTTTCTCTACTCTGGATTGATGTCTCATGCATCTTCCACTGATTTAGGGAAACAGTGTGGCAGAATGTGAGAAGCACACGTTTTGATGAACTGTGTAAACTTAGGTAGATTGTTGAGTATCCGAATGTCTTTTTGTCAGCTGTATAAAAGGGATAATCAATTATGTTGATGATATGAAATGCATTGAAAATATAAACTGCTAGACAATGCTAGCTTATAAAATAACTAGCAGAAAGAGGAGATGCATGTTAATTGAACTGATTGAGTATGCTTTAGGCCTCTCCCATAGTGCTCAGTCAACTACCTGTAGGCTCAACTTTGTGCCTGTATAGGAAAAAAAAGAAAGATAAGATACACTTCTGCACTTATTCTCCTCATTGCCAGAATTTCATTAGAAGATAACCTCCTTGGGTCCAGCAGATGGCATAATAGTTACATCACTGGGCACCCACATGGCTGACCTAGTTTGAGTCCCAGCCCCTGCGAGTTGAAACTCACGCCAGGTGTGTGTGCCTGCATGCCCAAAATCCCAAGAGAAGAATGGACGAGAAGAGATTGCAGTGTGGCCATATCCCCTGGGGGGGATGGGTGATTTCTCACTCCCTGTCTATATCTGGCGAGCATACGTTCTTTATAGCAAAAATCTCTATAAAAAAATAAAGAAATAAGCTCCATGAAAGCAGGTCTTTTTGTATATTGGTTGACAGATGTGTCTAAGGTACCAGACACAAAACAAACACTCAATGAGTATTTGCTAAATGATTTATAGGAGGGAGGCACAGGCAGCTACTGTTGCCCACTTTTCAGCTGTGTGTGCATGTGTGCGTGCGTGCGTGTGTGTGTGTGTGTGTTGGTGGGGGGTTCTGAGGAGGGCTTGGTGATTAGAATATTTCCTTACATATATTCTATTACATCTTCAATGATAAACATTTAACCTCATGGTTTCTTATTTGGGGTCGGGTAGCATCTGCTTAAAGGACACATTTCCTTCTGACATTTTAATTCAAGTCACAATTCAAATCCCACTCGTTCTGGAGGCTCCTGGATCAACACATTAGCACACTCAGCTTAACGATGCCCTACCAGGCTTCCTGAAAGCCTTATAGAGGTATACAATTACCAAATCCCACCTAGGAGGCCAGCACATTCACGAAATCACTAATGGGATTCAAGAGAGAGTGCTGACAATATAATCAGTCTTTAAATGAAGAGTTTCTTATGTTAGAGCTAAATCCAGCCAGGAAACAGAGGGTGGTTTTTATGAATTGTACAAATCCACGAGAGCATCGGTAGTAATTTGAGGCTGGCTGAAATGTTGAATGCCACCAATTTCTATTGAGTCTGGGAAGACATTGCCTGGGTTTATCTAGGCACGTAGAGTGGGTCAAATGAGATCCACAACGTCATCAGTGATATTTACCTGATTTGTTATTTTAAACATTTTAATGAAAACTAAGACAGATGAAATGAATTGTTTCTAATCTGATTGCATGCGACAAACTAAGATCTTAGCTATTAAACTAAAGCGCAGGAAATCTAACAACAACAACAACAACAAACCAAAAAATAGTGACCAATAGACTGTAAGAAAACCTCACTCTGCAGGGTCTGTGTCAACGGTTAATTTCAGCGGAGCTGTGGATTCTCACATGCCTCAGGACTCAGGGAGCTATTCTGTCTGCAGGAAAAAAAGCAGCCGATCAAGGCGCTTTCTCTCTCCTTAGGTTAGACGGTATAACAGCTCAAGATTAAACTTGTCATCAAAAGGTATGAGTATCCTTTTAATCTCTTAGAATCATCCACTCCTCTAGGTTACTAGCCCAACATTTTGTACAAATGAATCCAGCATCATTTTAGCATGACTTGGAGTTCTAAAAATCATAGCCTGCGCAAGTACCCTCTCTCAACTGCTTTACAAGGAAGAGGGTTCTGTTACCTGCTATTACTGTTAATTTTCTTCTGTTTTACATTTTATCAAGGTAATGCATGCGCAGGATAAAAATTGAAGGAGAAAAGAAGTCACAATGAGAGATAGTAGGTCCTCAACTAAAAGTACCCCCATACTCATTTTCTGTTATTTAAAATTTTTCCCATATTATATAATTATAATGTTTTTTAATCAATGAAATTCTGACATGATCTATTAATTTTCTGCTAAGAAACAGTTTAGTTGAACAATTCTCCCAGTATTTGTGCCTCACATTTGACTTACCCTGCTTGTTATCATTGTGCCATTATGTAACACACAGAAATCTGTTCCTTTACATGAATTTACTCTGTATCTTGCCTTTCTGCTCTGTCACAAAGGCAATGTATTAGCACCACGCCCTGCTGGCCCATATTAACACCATGCCCATGAATCTCTGTGTTCATTGTTAGCTTCCATCTCCCATCAGTCCCACCTTTATGTTCTAAAATGTGGAGTTTAAGGGGCCAGCAGATGGCATAGCAGTTACGTTGCTGGACTCCCACATGGCCAACCGTGGTTCAAGGCCTGGACCTGATGGCTTCAAAATCACGCCAGGAATGTGTGAATGCACGCACAAGATCCCAGGAGGAGATTGGAGGAGAAGGATTGTGGCATGGCCATTCCCTCTGGAGGGTGATTTCTCACTTTCCCCTCTCACTGTCTCTGTCTCTCTCTCTCTCTGGCAAGTGCAAGCTCCCTAAGGCAAAAAAACCTCTTTAAAAAAATGGAGTTTAAATGTTTTCACTACAAAGAAATGATAAGTATGTGTAGTGATGGATATATGAATTAGCCTGATTTCCCCATCATAAAATGTGTACATGTATCAAAACTTCACATATACCACATGCATATATATATATATATATATATATATATATATATATTCTTTGTTGATTAGAAATAAATATTTTGTATAAAATCCAAAATCAAGCAAATCAAAGTGTCAGAGCTCATCACACATACATTTTGCTTTGTTTTGGTTTCATGTGTTTTACTGTATACAATTTCTAGAGACTGAAATCAATACACCCTTATTCTGTCACAGCTGTCCACTGCATGTATTAGGAGCTAGGAGTCCTGTATTTTTTTTTTTTTTAATTCTTTTCTTTCTAGAGAGATCCAGCTCCAAAATGTCTCTACCAACCAACAACAACAAATTGAAGAGTCTTCATGGCCTAAAAAAACAGATTGGTTTCCAAATAATTATTTTTATTTAATTATCAAAGCAATGCTTATTTTAGATATAAAAAAGAGGAAAAAAATTAAAACAAATTTTTTTCTTTCTTTCTTTTCCTTTTTTATTTTTTTTTTTGGAGAGGTTTTTGCCATAGGGTGCATGTGCTTACCAGAAAGACAGAGAGAGACAGAGAAACAGAAAGCAAGAAATCACCCCCCAGGGGGGAATGGTCACACCACAACCCCTTCTCCTCCATTCTCCTCTCAGTATCTTGGGCATGCATGCACATGCGCCCAGTATGAGTTTAAGCCACTGGATCAGGGGCTCAAACCATGATCAAGGGACCAGCAGTTAGCGTAATGGCTATCTCGCTGGACTCCCATGTAGTCGACTGCTGTTCGAGTCCCAGACCTGATGGCTTAAACTCATGCCGGGTGCGTGTGCGTGCGTGCCTAAGATCCTGAGAGGAGAATGGAGGAGAAGGGATTGTAGCATGGCCATCCCCCTTGGGCGGGGGGTGATTTCTCTCTTTCTGTCTCTCTGTCTCTCTCTGTCTTTCTGGTGAACGCACACGCCCTATAGCAAAAACCTCTCCCTTCCAAAAAAATCCCCCCAAAACATGATTGACTACATGGGAGTCCAGCAACATAGTCATTACACCATCTGCTGGTCCCAAAACAACAACAAAAAAATTAATTAAAAAAAATGGAGGTTCCTCAAAGATTTACAAATAGAACTACTATATGACCAAGCAATTCCACTCCTACCCAAATGACAAGAGAATGCTCAGCTGGAAAAATGCTTGCACATCTATATTTATTATGGCATTATTCATGATTACTAAGACATGGAACCAACCCAAATGTCCACAACAGATGAATGGCCTGAAAAAGTGTGGCATGTATACTCTGTGGAATCCTTCTCAGTCATAAAAAAGTAAGACCCTGGCTTTTGATAGAAGATGGATGAATCTGGAAGATTTACTGCTGAGTGAAGCAAGCTAGGCTACAAAAGAGAGACATCATATGTCTCCACTTAATATATACTGACTGTCTACACTCTATGGTGGAAACTGAAAGATTAGAGGATATAGAAACATGGAAAATGGTTATGGATACTGGAGACAGTGTGGAAAGAGGGTGGGAGAAAGGGGAGAGTGTGAGGAAAGAAATTAAGGAGAAAAATAGAGAGGCAAGACATCTATGGGACACAGAAATAGATTATCTGTTGATGATAATGTGTATAATATCCTCAACTGGACTGGTGTGAAGTGTATTCATATTAGGTAAATTCACTTTACAAGCTAAGTGCTGTGTAGTGACTGTATAAAACAAAAATTAAATATAAAAAAAGTGACACTGGGGCGCACAGGTAGTGTGGTGATTAAGATGACTCCCACATGGCTGACAGTGGTTGGAGTCCCAGACCTGGTGGCAACCTTTCTCACTCCCCACCTCCCCACTCTCTCTGGTGAGCACACATGCCCTATAGCAAATTAAAATAAAATAAAATCAATAATTTAAAAAACTCTGTAAAATCTTAACATGGGCTCTTTAAGCTTGACTTTTTTCTCCATTGAAATGGCAGATAAAGAATCAGATAAGTCCCTTTAATACCGCTTCTGGGATCTGCAGGGAAGTGGTGGATGTTCTGGATGACAACAAGCAGACCTTAAAGAGGCCATTTTCTCAAACCTGCAACCCACTTCCTTATCCTACTCCATAATTTATTGGAAAGATAAAGAATATTTAATTGAACTCATAAACATTCTTGGTTATTGTATTAACATTTCCTTGAATCTTCATGTAATTTCTCCCCCCTCTTGCCGTTTTATAGAAAGAGTGCTGCTCTTTGTTTACTTTGGCAGAGATTAAGGGGCATCCACCCAACTGATTATTGTTGGTAAGTGGGGCAAGGCACAGTCATTCGCCTGGGACAGCAGGTGTAAACTGGCAGTACACTCACCTGAGATTAGTTTTCTCTTTTAAAAAAGAAACACTACCTGTGTAATACCAGTGTGCTCCACCCTCACCTTCTATCCTGAAGAGCCTGCTTTCCCCCGGGCTTCCTGATCTCTAGTCACCATATTTGGTTTCTGTGGTCTCCACCTTACCAAAACTACCTCTTTGAATCAGCTCCTGGGACCTAAGCACAACGGCCCTTTCCCTTCCTCATCCTCTGTCACTACTTTGCAGCATTTTCTGTTGCTGCCTAAGGCTTCTTCCTTGACTTCCTTTCTCTTCGTTTCTGACACTGTGCTTTTCCCAGCCCTCTAATTACACTTCAGCTTTTCTGTTGACCAGTTTCCAATCTGAAAATATCTAGAGGTCCCATGAGAGGAAAGTTGTTCAGTACTAGCATATTAGTGAAGGATGGTGATCGAATAAGCACTCCGGTTTAGTGAACACTTTTGAACAACCACTACATTCCAGATGATTGTAGGAGTATAGAGGAGAATCAGATACGGTTCTAGTCCTCAAGAAGTGAGTAAAACAGACAAAAAACCTCTGACCCTACAAGTGGGGCTAGTGAGGCTGTTATGATTCCACTGGGCTGTTATCTAAAGTGACATCAAATGCTATGGCCATCCAAATTCTTAATCTTCTGTCTTAATGGAAAGAAACAGCATAATCCCCAGAATTCTGCCTTAGGGTAGGGAACAGAAAAAAAAAATAGAGATCTATATATTTTGGTGGATGGTAGAGGAACAGTGCTGGGTATTTCACCTTTTTCTCTCCCATCACAATTTATCCTTCTCCACTCTTCCCGTTTTTGTGTAAGTTTGACCTATGTGAAATATTAATGTATTGATTGGGCTTCTTTGCTCTCACTATGGAGAGCTCCCATAGGCAAATCTAAACAGAAGGGGAAGTGACGTCAGAATATTGTCCCCTGGCTTCCTTCTCTCAGGGTCATGATAAACGTGCTGTATCTCCTCAACTGAAGTTGACCTCTTTTCACTTTACAATTCTTTTCTTCTAGGTTCAGAGACTTGTTTTGTCTGTGCCTTCCTCTGACCTTAGAGTGGTCTCTGTTCTTATTAACCCTGGGTTCTGTATGATTCCTTAGACTCTGGTTATATCTTTTTAAAAGGTCTCTTTGTGGGACCAGCAGTTAGCGTAATGGCTATGTCGCTGGACTCCCACGTTGTCAACCGCGGTTCGAGTCCCGGACCCGGCGGCTTAAACTCACGCCGGGCGCGTGTGCATGCGTGCCCAAGATCCCGAGAGGAGAATGAAGGAGAAGGGATTGCGGCGTGGCCATCCCCCCTGGGGGGTGATTTCCTGCTTTCTATCTCTCTGTCTCTCTCTGTCTGTCTGGCGAGCGCACACGCCCTATAGCAAAAACCTCTCCAAAAAAAGAAAAAAAAAAAAAAAGGTCTCTTTGTTAAACCTTCATTGGATTATCCCAATTTGAGAGAGTATATAGTGTTTCTTTCTTAAACTCCTCATTTGATTCAAGAACTAATCAAAAGGGCAGAGGTGGAGCCAAATAGAAGTGGAAGCCTGAACCTAATGTCTGGGAAGATACTGAGTCCTGTGGCTCAAACACTGCACGGGTCCCCACGATTTATTCCTGGATGCTGCATTGGCAGTTGTTTGGAAACCTAGAAGCTGAGCGACTGTTATCAAAAGACCCCAAAATGGACAGTGTCACTGTTCTGCATGCCTGGAATTGCAACTTAATTCTAAGTTCCACCTAGTAAGAGCTATATTCTTTTCATTTTTCCAAATGACATGTGGTAACTTAAGCCCTTAAACAGTGGACTGCAAATGGTGTCTGCTTTCAGAACCAGTTGGAGGCAGAGGAAGGAAGACAGTCTCAGCTTAGGTGCAATAACTTTAATGTCATTTTATTTCCTTTTTGAAAAGTTCTATATTTGTCAAACCACCTTACCAGGGTCCTAATGTCCCTCAAATTTATGTATGGAAATGCAATCCCCATAAATCCTTTGGCAAATAAGTCATGAAAGCTCCATCCTTATAAACTGATTAGTGGCGGAGAAAGCTCATTTGAACCCTTTTTGTCTTTCTGCCCTTCTGCACTGTGGGCACTCTTAGTGTCATCTGTGAGTTATAGGTGCTCACTATACACCAAACCCGCTAGGGCTTTGATCTTGATCTTGGTTTCCTACTCTCCAGGACTATGAGAAATAAATTTCTGTTGTTTATAAATCACTCAGTCTGGGGTATTTTGGCATTATGGCACAAATGGATGAAGACACAATTTTCTAAATTTAAACAAGTTTCTATTGTACCAATATTGGAAAGAACAGGAGCTGGCAAAAATCGTTACCATCTAATTGGAATTATATTTCTCACTACAAAATAATGAGATAGTGATCTGGTTGATAATCAATTTATATGCACTTAGATTTCTAAATCGAGTGGTTAACCTGAAACAAGTGAATAAAGTTAGATGTTTAGGGGCCAGGAGGTGATGTGGTGATGTAGGTGCTGGATTCCCACATGGTCAACAATGGTTCAATTTCCAGAACTGGAGGCTTGAAAATCACTCTGGGTGTGTGTGAATGCATTCCCCAAATCCCGAGAGGAGAATGGAGCAGGAGGGATTGCAATGTGACCATGCTCCCTCGCCCTCCCTGGGCGCTGATTTTTCACTTTCCTTCTCTCTGTCTCCTTCTGGTGAACTCATGCACCCTGTTTCAAAGACTAAAACAAACAAACGAATAAATAAATTAGATGTCTGAACTCTGTGCAGCAAAGATACTGCACAGAGGAGGGAAAGGAGGAGGGAAATAGGAGACTCAACTACCCAACCTTACCTACTCCAACAGAAATAATGTGTGTTTAAAATTGTTACTCCAGTAGTGATAGTTCTGGCTCAACTGGAATCTAATTACTAGGCTTCAAGTGTCATCTGCTAGCTGCCTTTGAAAAGCAGTTAAAATAACTAGTCTTTACGGGGTGTCAGAATTGTTAATGCGATGCTGAAATAGGAACATGCTCCAGGTCCTAAGAAAATAGAGCTCTTGCAGAGTTGCTGCTAAATTCCAGATGGAATCAAGGGGATTTTAACATTTAAAGTAACATTGGTCAGTCTGATCAACCGTCTAGGTGGCTCAGGTGGCCATAGGGAAACCAAAATTTATTTTCTTAAGTACATTTTCTGAGATAGCCTAAACATGGTAGAACTATGGAAATGCAGTTTAGTTCTGGTTGGAAGAGAAAATATGACTGATCCATAAAGTGACGATGTAGCAACCTGCTGACTGTTTTCCTTAACTTTCGCTCCAGTATGTCACAGATGATACAGTTGGTCAAATCGGCACCATTTATGAATTAACACATTTACGTATCTAAAAGACAGCAGACCGTGTTGGATATATAAAAATATTTGGCAAGCTTAGCAAGTGGGTTTAGTAAAGAAAAGCCTGATGTCTAAGCTACACCTGCACACCCAAGGGCCTGGGATTGGATGAGCTCATATTTTACAAAGAGCTGGGCAGCTCTGGCCCTTGTTTTACCAGGTGTTGGGAGCACAAAAGTGAACTAAATAACAGAAATCAAAGGGCAAACATTGACACTGGAAACTCACAAGACTTAGCAAGGAACACATTCTCAAAAGTCATTAAACAATTTTGAAAAGAAATTCAAGCTGCGGGGACTGAGCTCTGAGATCAGAACAATAAGCTCCATGAATTGGAACAGAGGCTTTCTGAAAGAAATGTCTACAGTTTTGAAGAATACTTTTTGCAGACAAGCTTCTTTGTGAGGGGATTTTTTTTTTTTTTAACAAACATGCCTATTTTTGACTCAGCTCAGAAATGAAATATTTCAAAAGCCCTTTCAAGCTCAACATCTCTAAAATTACTCCTTCAAAGTTGTACGTTAAGGGGTACTAGAGCAGTGAGATTAGGAGGAATACTAAGTTGGTGAAATTTTCACAGGCATCATAAAGATGCATAAAAATCTCCATCACACTATTAGTTTTTTAAGTGTCTTAGGTAAAACAAACAAAAAATAAAACAGTTGGGAACGATGGCATAGTAGCAGGAGTGGAAAAATAATTCAAAGTTTTGACTAAAGAAATCATTACATAAGATTGCGTTCTCCCCTGTGTTTAGGAGTTTTTAAAAAGGGAGTTTTCATGAACAATATTTTTAACTAAGTTACTAGTTGGGAAAGTCATGATGCATTTTTATATAGAAATGCAGAAAAATTTGTCATGACTTCCCCAACAACCTAATGTATTTTTAAATCATGATTTGAGAGTGTTCTGCTTATAAAATAAAGTTTCCTCTGAAGCGATATGCCATACATCTTGTGATTACGATGTCTCTTAATTGCATCATTTCCTCTTGTGCTCGTTTTGATCTCATGTTATTCTGTTCTTCATGACCTCTTTAGTGGGACAAGACATGGATGTGGAAGACAGTGATGCTGATGATCACTGGCCCACTAGGCCCAGTCTAATAAACATCTCTCTTAAAATACAATGAAAGGGGGGCCAGCAGATGGCATGATGGTTAAGGGGCTGGACTTCCACATAGTTAACTGTGGTTTGAGTCTCTGACTCGATAGCATGAAAATCACGCCAGACTATCACACACACACACACACAAACACACAAACACATATGATGTGTATATCTATCTATCATCTATCTATCTATCTATCTATCTATCTATCTATCTATCTAATCTATCTAATCTATCTAGTAAGATAGTAGTTTTAGGGCCAGCCAGAGGTGGTGGTGAAGATGGCTGGAACCTACGTGGCCAACTGCACAGTTCTAGTCCTGAACTCAGTGGCTTGAAAAGCATGCCACATGCATGTGTATGTGTGCCCAAAATTCTGAGAGGAGAATTTAGGAGAAGGGATTGTGGCGTGTCCGTTTCCCCATGGGATGCTTTCTCACTTTCTCTCTCTCTCTCTCTGTGTCTCTCTCCAGTGAGAGCATGTGCTATACAGTAAAACTAAAAAAAAAGACATAAAGGAAGAAAATATTTTTGTACAGATATATGTGTTTTAAACTACTATTATTACAGAAGAGCCCTAAAGTTTAAAAAGTTTAGAAAGCACAAAAGTCATAACAAATTAGATTAATTTATTATTCATGAAAGAAGAATGTTTTTTAAAAATTTAGTGTAGCCCAAGTATTCACAGTTTATAAAGTCTACCATAATGTACAACAATGTCCTGGGTCTTCACACTCACTCACCCCTTGCTCACTGACTTACCCAGAGCAACTTCTAGTCCTGCAAGCTCCATTCATAATAGGGCCCTACATAGATCATTTTTTACGATTTTCTTTCTCTTTCTTTCTTTCTTTCCTCCTTTCTTTCTTTCATCTTTCTCTTTCTTTCTTTTTACATTTCTATACCTTATTTTTTATTGTAACTTTTCTATGTTTAGAGACATAAATGCATACCATTGTGTACAATTGCCCAGTAACTTAGTTGTTCATTGTCACCATCAAGTATTATGTGTAATGCCCAAAATTGTATGTACTGAATTTTTATATGACTGGCAGAGTAGTAGGTTTACTTATACCAGTATTGTCACAGACGCATGAGTGATGTGTTGCACTGTGATGTTATGACAGCTAAGACATCCCTAGGTATGGAAAACTTTCAGAGTAGTATGGTTTTGTAGCTCAGCAGTTAAGGGAGCAAGATCCCACATGGCCAACGGTGGTTAGAATCTTGGTCCTGTGGCTTGAAAAACATGCCAAGTGCATGTGTGTACAGATGCTTAAAATTCTTATGGGAAGGAGGAATGAAAAAAAATTATCGTAGTATGACTATGCTCCATTGGGAGATGTTTTCTCTCTTTTTTTCTCTCTCTATTGTGAGTGTGTAAACCCTCTAGAAATTAAATAACAAAAGAATTTTAAAAAAAGGAAAGAAAAATTTCACATTCATTATAACCTTATAGGAAACTGTTAAGATAAGGGGTCTTCGAGAAGCGCATGGAAAATGCATCTTGTAAAATAAAAACTATGCATGTATTTCAAGGGATTTTTTTGCACTGTAATAAACTCATACTTCAATTCTAGTTTTCCATGAACATTTTGAAGTCCCTTCATATGTATAGTCTCTCATTGACTGAAACATCCTTACATAGCATATGACTGAAGATATCTGTGAATATAAGATGTATCTATATATCTATGTATATATACCTCTAAGATATAGAGGCATCTGTGTACTTGAACATTATAAATATGAATTAAAGCAAGTTATTTTTTCTGATAAGATACCCAGAAACTATAGTATTTTTTGAACAATCCATTTTCAAAGTTCAAATTTAATTAAAACTAAGCATGTGACCAACATGGTATTTTACTTTAAGGAACAGATTTAGAGTAATTCTGACTTTTATTGCTCCTATTTTGGTAGGTTACTCTTCCCTACTGGTTCTCAGGGGGCCATTGCTCTTAGTTCTCTGCAGCATTTTGTATTCTCCAGATAGTGACCCAACCAAATTCCTACTCAGTCCACGAGTGAATTGCATGTATTGTTTCTGCCTGCCTAATTCCATTCCTTTGTGTGGGTCAATCAGATCTACCTAGCCACAATAATATTCCAATAAGAGGCTTCCCTAACATTTGATAAATGGATGCAGGAAAGAAAGGCTTTTTCTTGTCCTGGGCCACATTCTGGGAAGACAGTCTAGTTGGAATGCTAACAGCCTTCTTTTCTAGCTGCTGGGACTAAAAGTTGCAGAATGAAGGCAGAGAGAAAAGCAGAATGAAGACAGAGAAGGATGCACTCTCTTGGACTGGATCCTGCCTGAAGCCTTAGACTTTTTAATAAGACCCAATCACCATTCCTGCTTTTGTTTTAAGATAGTTTGTGTTGAGACTATCCCTTACAGCCAAAATAATCCTAGTTAATTCAACAAATAAGCAATAGAAGTAGCTGGAAAGTAAACAATTTATAGCAAATTATAAGGCAGTGCATCTAGTTCTTAGCCATGCAAAAATGTACTTTCTGTGTGTCTACACATACATAGTGAGAGAGAAAAATAAGAATTTTGGCTTTAATGTGTCTTGAACTTAGAGTACAAATAGTGATGACATGCATTAGAATGGTAGTTAATTTCTAAGGGTTTTATGTATTTCTTTTAAAATTTCTAAAACTTTTTAATCAAAATTTTTCTCATTGACAGATAATTGTATATATTTATTGTGTTTAACATGATGCTTTGAAGTATGTATACGTTGTGGAATGACTATATCTAGCTGATTAACAAATGTATTACCTCACAGTTAACATTTTCTTGTAAGAACATTTTTACATCTACTCTTAGCACTTGTCAAGAATACAACAGAAATTTCATAAGAATTGTAATTATATTTACATATCAAAAACATGATCACTTTAGTAAAATATTGTTGAATAATCATTTTTTTGGGGGGGGGAACAAGTCACTATTTTGATGAATTATTCAATAACAGAATAATTTGGCCATGTAGGCAGGTAATTTTAAGATCAGATGTTTAAGGAGGTTAATGGCAAAAGATTTAGAGTAATTAATTTGACCTTAAACTAGCTCATGACCTCTTACAATTCCTACACAAAAACACATGCAAACACACTTAATTACTGTACATTACAAAGCAATATAATTACCAGGTTAAATGCCAATTTCGAGTCAACAAACCAGGGCAAATAAAATCATAGGAAGAAATTTGGATGTAATTGGACGGGTCTAGTAGGAAGTCTGCGTATCTCCGGTTATGTCTACATACCAAACAGGTTTGATTCTTTTGACTGAATTGAAGTTAGTTTGATTTCATCAACGTATTTGCCAAAGTAGTTTTTTGAGTTGCCACGTAAAGGAAGGTGAGCTGGTTTATATGAGTAAACCCCACCTCAGTTACTCAGATGACCGTATCAATTATGTCATTGTCCATTGGCTTTGCATTGCTCCTGCTCCCCTTTAGAACTGAACCTAGGCACAGAACCTGACACCTTCGACTTTGAGCTTGCTGCTTAGCCTACTCTTCAGTGTTGTCTTTATCATTCAAACTTGCACTGCAGATAAAACCATAAAGTGCTTACACACCACTTACTAGTTTTCTAAGTGAAAACTCATACTCAGAGCTCTAACATACCTGTCCAAGGTCTCAAGTGGCAGAAATGGGCCTGGACACAGATCTTCAAAGGCCCAGTTTAATGTTTCTATTAGATACTCATTACTCAGATGCTCTGCACACAACTTATCACTTTCATTGTATGGATTAAGCTTTATAATAACATACAATATTATAATGACACAACATAGCATCATAAATCTAGACTAGATGTTAAAATTATATGTGAGGTTTATCATGCTAAATAATTAAAAATTAATATTAATGGGACAAGCAGTTGGCATAATGGTTATGTTCCTGGACTCCCACATAGTTGATGTTGGTTCGAGTCCCAGACATGGCGGCTTTAAACTCATGCCAGACCTGTGTGTGTGTGTGTGTGTGTGCCCAAAATCCCAAGAGGAGAATGGAGAAGGGATTGCAGTGTGTCCATCCCTTCTGGGGGTTGATTTCTCACTTTCTGTCTGTCTGTCTCTCTGGCGAGTGCACACCCCCACACCAAAACTTCTCTCTAAAAATAAATTATTAAACAGTAATTGTTCCTTTTTTGTTTCTAAGTAATAAAATATTTTATATGCATAAATGTACACCAATAATTCTTAAGATTTTTTTAGTTGTACTAGTAATTTTTCCATAAAATTTCATTTACTTTTCTTTTAATTTCCAGGCAGTAAGTGTACTCACAAGAGACAGCCAGAGAGGAAGAGGGAGAAACTACCCCTAATGAGGCATAGTCGTACTGCAATCCCTTCTCTATTGCTCTATCTTGTGAGGATCTGGGGCATGCACGAACACTTTCCTGGTTTTCGAGTTGCTTGGTCTGGAATTTTAATTGCAGTCAACCAAGTGGGATCTGTTTCCGTAGACCACTAGGCCTTCCCACCCCCTTTTAAAATTTTTCTTTTCTTTTTATAGCCAGAGGGCATGTGTGCTTGCCAGAAAGAGAGAGAAGCACAATAATGTGACATGGTCATGCTACAATAACCTTTCCTATATTTCTCCAACCTATCATGATTTGGGCATGTATGTGTAGACATCTACCTTGTTTTTTAAGCTACCAGAGGTTGGGATTCAAACCTCAGTTGGCCATGTGGGATCAGGCTCTCTATACATTGTTCTTTTTTTTTTTTTTTTCTTTTTTTGGAGAGGTTTTTGCTATAGGGCGCGTGCGCTCGCCAGACAGACAGAGACAGAGAGATAGAAAGCGAGAAATCACCCCCCAGGGGGGATGGCCACGCCACAATCCCTTCTCCTCCATTCTCCTCTTGGGATCTTGGGCACGCACGCACATGCGCCCGGCGTGAGTTTAAGCCCCCGGGTCCGGGACTCGAACCGCGGTTGACTACGTGGGAGTCCAGCGACATAGCCATTACGCTAACTGCTGGTCCCACTATACATTGTTCTTAACTACTGCACTACAGGCTGGTCTTTTAATTTAAAATTCGTGAGAGATAGCCTGTAGGTGTATACACAAGAGACATGGAGAGAAAGGGACACCTTCAACAGGATCTGGTCACTCCTGCTGTGATCTTCCCCTGCCCGCCAGCTCATTAAGATCTTGGGCATGTGCACTAGTGCTGGGCGTGGTCAGGTCAACAGGCTGAGGGTCTGAGCCTGCAGTAGGCATGTGGCTTCCAGTACTACAGTATGGTACACTCCAACTGCACCACAGAGGCCGGGCCGCATCTACTTTTCAGTAAGTCCTCTTCACTTTATCTAGAAGGTCTTGGGCTATGTTTGGCGTATCTGCTCATTTGAATTTGAGTTGACACATAAAGTAAGGTACATTGGTTTGTGCAAGTAAATGCCACTTCAGTCAGGTAGTAAAATGTGTGAAATTGAATGAAGAATTTGGGAAAAATTCTAAATGCATTCTAGTTTTACCTGTTGTCATTATTTCTGGTTACATGAGAGAAAAGGAAATCTCTCTTTTTCAGAAGAAACATAACTGTTTGGAAACTTTAAAGAAATAGAACTTTAAGAAATTTGGATAAAAATGTTTGTAATAGAATACCAGTGTACCCCAAAGATGATATTTGTTTAAATCCATGGAGTATAAACTTACAATTTTGGAAATTCTTATTTTGTAAGATGAGAGTGGTGGTGGTTGCAACATAACTTTTAAAGAAAATACATTAAATCTAAACATAACATCATAACAAAATTAATGTTTTTCAGTAGCTGAGAGTTGGCTTATTGAGTTGCATTGTATTCAAACCTCACCTCCCAAATTTTCTAGCTTATGTGACTATGGCAATAGTACTCAATCTTTTTGTACCTCAGTTTTCTCATCTAAGAAAACCTGAAAATAATAAATAGTTCTCATCTCAAAGAGTGGTTAGGACAATTAAACTAATGTATTAACCACATTAAGAAATGCTCTATAAACATTAGCTATTTTTGCTGAATATAGAAAATTATGTATATTACTCTTTTTTTTTTTTTTGAGAGGTTTTTCGCTATAGGGCGCGTGCGCTCGCCAGACAGACAGAGAGAGACATAGAGACAGAAAGCGAGAAATCACCCCCCAGGGGGGATGGTCATGCCACAATCCCTTCTCCTCCATTCTCCTCTCGGGATCTTGGGCACGCACGCACACGCGCCCGGCGTGAGTTGTAAGCCACCAGGTCCGAGACGCGAACCGCGGTCGACTACGTGGGAGTCCAGCGACATAGCCATTACGCTAACTGCTGGTTCCCTGTATATTACTCTTTAAAAGGATGACAAGTACTATTATTAGCCTACATTCTGTTGTATTTCAGTTGAGTTGTTTGAAAGAGAAGTGATTTCCTTTATAAAGGTAAATGACTTTTCTAGTTAAAAAAAGATCAGTAATTTACTCACTGTTGGGGGTGTACATGTGTGACTGATCTGTGAATCCTGCCCTAGCACTTCCTGAGATTTGCTTGCTTTGATTCCAAGCTCCAAGCCCTTGAGGCTTTTCTTTTTCTTTTTCTTTTTCTTTTTCTTTTTCTTTTTCTTTTTCTTTTTCTTTTTCTTTTTCTTTTTCTTTTTCTCTTCTTTCTTTTCTTTTTTATCTTTCTAATCAATTCTTTTATGACTATCAGCAAAGTAAGTGATGAAGATGTTAAATATCTATATAGCAAGCAAGAATATTGTCATAACATAATAAGCATTTGTCAGAAAGATGTCTTCTGACAGAAAGTTATCCTTGCTTGCACTGTATGTCAAACTCTCCTGTTTTCTGAGATAGATTCAATTTATATATTTTTTTCTGGTAAATTATTGCTGAGAAAACACCTGTTTGTATGGAAAATTGTGACATAGGTTATTTGTTACTTAGGCCAACATAGAAAGGTTTTTAGTAATGAGACTTTTTTTTTTTTTTTTTGAGAGGTTTTCGCTATAGGGCGCGTGCGCTTGCCAGACAGACAGAGAGAGACAGAGAGACAGAAAGCGAGAAATCACCCCCCAGGGGGGATGGTCACGCCGCAATCCCTTCTCCTCCATTCTCCTCTCGGGATCTTGGGCACGCACGCACACGCGCCCGGCGTGAGTTTTAAGACACCGGGTCTGGGACGCGAACCGCGGTCGACTACGTGGGAGTCCAGTGACACAGCCATTACACTAACTGCTGGTCCCAGTAATGAGACTTTTGAAGAAGGTTCATTTGAATGAGCTTTCTTCGCTCACATTATATTCTGCTGAGGTTTTATTAAGATGGAATATTAAATACAGTACTAAGGACTCATGAGTAAAAGTGTGCTGAATTAAATGATGCAAAGCATGCATCATGCATTTGATTCAAGTATGTTAAACACATATGCACAGCCCAAAGACTAAGAGAAAATGGAAAAGGTCTTGCTTTTATATTGGTTTAGGGCTTCCAGGCTTCTCCTTTCATATTAATCATACTTGGCTGCATAGAACACTTGTGCTCTGTCATTTCTTTGTAGAAGCTGCCATTGTGTGAAGATGGATATGCCTTTTTCCTCCCTCTTTTCCCAGAAGATGAATTCTCAATCTCAATCGCTTCCTCATAGCATGCGCACTTATCTTTGCCTTTTGTGCACTGGAGGAGAACAAGCTTCTTCATTTCTTTGTCTCTCAGAAATATGAGACAAGTGCCTTTCCCTCTATCATGTAGCTGCCCTTTACAATGTCAGCCTCACTGACGCCTGCCTCCAGTAGCAGCAAGCTAGTGACAGACACTGCAGGAAGTAGCTCCCCAACGAGGTGCTGATCAGACAGCTTGAAAGAAAGCATTGCTGTTTTTCCATTTCAGGGGACAAACATTTCTCTTTCCCTCCTTCTTTCATGCTCTGTTCTCCCTCTCTTCCTTTCTCCCTCTCTCCTCTCTTTTTTCCGAATGGCTTTTTCTAAAAAAGACTAATTTGAATCAAGCTTTTGATCAAGATGATCCTCTTAACTTGGTTTCAAACTAAGGACAGCAGTATAATTTCATGTTCAAAGGATTAGATTTATGTTCTTTATTGGCTTAAAGAAGCAATCATTTTGCATCTGTACATTTAAGTAGTGTTTAACGTATATACATGTTATCTAAAAAATTGGAGGTAATTAGCATTTCTTATCTCAAAGAATGGTTGAGACTATTATACAAATTAATGCATTAAGCATACTAAGAGGTGCTTCATAATTGTTATTTTTATTAAATATAAAAAAGTATGTATATCATTCTTTCAAAGTTATAATAAGTGTATATAATTTCCTTTTCCACTTTCTTCTCCCTTGTGCTCTCATTATTCTGTATTTTCAGATTTATTCAATTAGTACAGTGTACTACCTACCGTTCTTTGATTTTTTCTTAAATATGTAAAAGTGAGTGTTTTAAATTGTACTGCCAATAAAGCTTTCATTCAGCCCCCAAACTAAATGAGAAAGGAATAAACGTGAGAAATGAAAGACTCATTAATGGATACTTTTAAAATCACGCATAGGTAGTCACAACTCTTTCAGAGCAAAGATGAAGCTAGAGAACTGTCTATACTTTACATATTTCATTATTCCTCATTACCTTATGCATAACTTAAACTCATCAATCTAACCCCTGACTGCTTGCCCATCTCAACTCTTACCACTCTTCTACAGGTCTCCTGTGTTCTAGTAATACTAATTTCCTTAGACTTTCTTTAACTTTTTAGATTATCTTCCTCCCACAGTTTTTGTACATACAGCTCCTTTCCTTTCCTGGGTAAATTTTTTGAAATCCATAAGTATTCTCAATTTCAGTTCTCAATTAGCATAAGTGCCTCCTGTTGCTCAGGTTTTATTTATTTTTTCCATTGCCCCCCCCCTTTTTTAGAATTATTTTATTTAACTTTATTTATTTACTTATTTATTTTAATTTGACCAGAGAGGAACAGAGTAAGACAGAGAGAGAGAGGGGGAAAGTGAGGAAGCAAGCTGCCTGGTCTGGGACTCAACCTACATTTGGCCATTTGTGGGAGTCCAGTGCCCTTAACCACTACGTCACCTGCCGGCCCCTCCATTTCTGTTTCTTAATCACCCATTTCTTTTTTTTATTCATTTAGCAAATGTATGTTTTGTGTATAATATAGACCTTTTGTATAACTGTCTGCTAATATGCCTCTCATCCACTAGACTGGGGTCTATTTGATGTAAGAGACATACAGTTGTCTTCATTGCTCCTGGGACTTATGTTCTATAAAGTTGGTGTGAACATTAAATTAGTGAATGTGGAACTATTGCTCCTAGGAGAAATAAAGGTTCTTGTAAGCCTCTGGTTACAAAATTGTCATCAATCAAAATATTTTTATTACCAGTCTCATTAGCATTGAAATGTGCTCTTCCACAAAAGCCTTTTTGTTTGTAATACTTGGTAGGTATTTAACAAATTCTCTCTTCTCTCTTTCTCTCTCTGTGTGTGTGTATATATATATATGTATATATATAATTTTTAATTGACAAATAATTGTATATATTTATGGGGTACAATGTGATGTTTTGATATATGTATATATTATAGAATGATATAATCAAGCTAATTAACATATCCACCTTCCACAGTCTCCTGATCTGCAAAAGTAGCCTTGTCTGAAATTTTAACATTTTCTTTTTTTAAAACATATTACTGCAGCATACAAAATGAGTTTTCCCATCCAGAATACCCTGTATATTGGCTAAATAAAAGATATTACCATAGTACATATCACCATCTTCAACAAATAATTTTCCGTTTCTTGTTTCTTATAGATTTTACTTCTGTTTTGTTTTCCTCTTGATTCCTTCCCTCTCACCCTCTGCCATTTTTTCACCCTCCTCCTCCACTGCCCCTGGTATTTGCAGTTGCTTTCCATGTTCCCCCCCCCATTTTATTAATTCACAAAGATTGTCATTTAAAAAAATTATTTATTCAATTTTTATTTTTATTTATTCATTCATTTATTTTAATTTGACCAGAGAGAGAGAGGGAGAAAGTGAGAAAGCAAGCCACCAGGTTCGGGACTTGAACCACAGCTACACATGTGGGAGTGTCCAGTGCGTTAACCACCACATCACCTGCTGGTCCCCAACAAAAGATCTTAATTAAACTGAATACTTTCAATAGTGAGTGCAGTTGATATAAACATACCTATGAATACATGTCTGACTTTAGGTATAAAACTCAGTGAGTAGAGTGAACATGCTATAAAGTAGCACCTAGCTGAGGCTATACAGCTTACTGCGGTCATTAAGTAGATAAGCTTTTTATTTAATTAAAAAAAGGTTAACATTTTCTGAATATTGTCTTTTG
Source organism: Tupaia tana (assembly GCA_026018925.1). NCBI lineage: Eukaryota > Metazoa > Chordata > Mammalia > Scandentia > Tupaiidae > Tupaia > Tupaia tana. The sequence goes on along the minus strand of JAKSZU010000002.1, from coordinate 102,108,108 downwards.
AAATGTGCAAGCTAGCCAGCCTTGACTGAGAATGATTTAAAAATTTCCTGATCCAAGATCATGTGACTTTAAAGTTTTTTTGGCTTTCAACCTTTGAAAGGATCATATAATGTTTTCTGCCACTTTTTATTTATTTATTTATTTATTTATTTATTTATTTAGGAGAGGTTTTTGCTATAGGGGTGTGCACTCGCCAGAGAGAGAGAGACACAGAGACAGAAAGTGAGAAATCACCCCCCACAGGAGATGGCCACGTCGCGATACTTTCTCCTCCATTCTCCTCTCTGGACCTTAGGCATGCATGCACATGCACCCAGTCTGAGTTTAAGCCACTGGGTCTGGGACTTGAACCATGGTGGACTACATGGGAATCCAGTGACATAGCCATTATGCCAACTGCTGGTCCTAACTTTCTGCCTTTTTTAAAAATGGGTCTTTATTTCATGGATCCACAAATGTAGCCACTCTTCTGTCTTTTCCATAGCATTATGACATACTACAGCTGTTACTTTAGCATTTTCTAGAGTGGCCCCATGTACAGCTTGATGAATTTCCTTTTTTCCCCCTGTATGTATCATATTGTTAATCCATTAAGACTGAGCTCATGGGCAGCAGCATTATATCTCATCTTAAATTAAGCTTATCTAACACTTGGCTTTTTCTCTGAAAGGCATGTACTGCCTTCCTCCACTTAGGGACAGCAGCTAGCACTTCAGCACTACACTTGTGGGACACTTTATATAATAAAATCACTAACAAAAAGTGAAAAATGCAAAAGAATGTGGTGCTAAATAGGCTGCAAGAAGAACACTTGTTCAGTATGAGCATTGAAACAGAAAGGCTGACTGTCACAGCCTCAGCTGGGAGATTGCATCTCATGCAAATCAAATTTTTTGCCACTCTGTATACTTGGGAGTGACCTAAATGAATGCAAGAATGCTGTGAGTATTGCTTTGGTAGTTACAAATAAATTTTAGTGAGTAGGTGAACTTGCAAATATGGAATGCATGAATAATAAAAATTATTTCCTTTTATTAAAGAATAGGAGCTCGATAAATGTTAGATGATGGGTTGAAGACTGAATGTTATATAAAAAGCTGTTTCTCCAGATTTATTGCATTAAAACTCTTGATGCTAAAAATGTGTAAATGTTAAAGAAAAGTTTTGTATGTATATTGTGCAAATTATGCTTTCACTTGTAATATTCTTAAGTACCTCAAGGCATGATATAATTAATTGTCATTTTGTAGGATATTAAAGGATTTATGTGTGCAAAAATAAAAGGTATATCTGTAAGTGTTGATCATCTCCAGAAGAAAAGCAAAGAACAACTCTACAACATTGCTCTTTGTTATTTAAAAGTTTCTGAGCTATTGACAAAGGAAGTGTATGAAAACTAGCGTTAGTACTCAAACATTGTGTGAAATGTTCTCTCTTTTATAACTGAAACACTTCAGTCGAAGGCCACCATATCCACAACATACATTTACTGTGGAATCTAATGATAACATTTGGAGGAAACAGGGCAGGGCAACTCACTGAGAGATATAACTTTGGGTTGATTTCCAATTAGCAGAGACTTTGAATTCGCTCCACTTGTCCACTGTCTTGTTTCTCCTTAAGTCAAAGATGACATTTTTTCAAGATGTTTGTAGATCTCATAATATAGTCTATGACCATGGTTAATAGGGAAACTAATGTGCTAATGTGGGGCATCAGATCTATCATCATAACTAACATAATTAATTCGTTTATTCAGTCAACAAATTTTTTGCTGAGTGCTAATAAATACTTATTGAAAGTACTTTAGGCTTATGTAACTGTTGGGAATAAATCTTGAATAAAATGGGCATAGATCCCCATAGAGTTAACAGTCTACCAGAAAAGACATACACTTAATATGTTAAACAAAAGAGAATATAAATAAAGCGAAAGGTATCATAGAAGAAGAAAGTCTGATGAAGGGAGAGAATAACGGTCATAGTATAGTGGGGGACAAAACATGTTGGATGGGGTTTGCTATGGTTTGTCCCATCCAACATGTTTTGGACTCTATATTACAATATTTCTAAGGAAACTTAATTCCTAATGTAAAACTATTAGAAGGTCGATCCTTTAGGAGGTGATTAGTCCATGAGGCCTCTGACTTCATGGATGAGATTAAAGCCTTATGAAAGGATGGAAGAGAACTGGTTAAATCCTGTCCTTCCAACTCTTCTGCCAATGAGAATGCCTCAAGAAGACCTTCAGGAGACATTGGAATACTGGCACCTTAATCTTGGACCTTCCAGTCTCTGCAACTATAAGAAATACATTTTTATAGTTTATAAATTACTCAGTTTGGGGCATTTTATTATAGCAGCAAGAACAGATTGACAACATTCTTTAGGAGCTTTATTAAGCAGATAATTTGTGAACTGAAATTGAACAGAGAAGGATCCTCTAGGGAGAGGAGCTGTATGAAGTCTATCGCAGGTTCAGGGAACAGCAAGTGGAATGGTGGCTCGAAGGTGGACACAAACTTCACCTTGTGGGAACTCAAACAGCTATGTGAGCAAGGGGAGTTGATACAAAGGTCTGTTGGAGATTCAGACATGGGCAGACATTGTAAGACAGAGTATGGAGTTTGCGGTGAACTCTAAGTACACTTAGAAGGCATTGAAGAATGTTATAAAGGAGAGGAACTATTATCTAAACTGCAATTTACAAAGACTATTTAGAGTATATGTTGGAGAATGCATGGTAGGGGCACATTGGGAGTCAGGAAGACTAGTTTAGAACTAGTTTAATTGGGATAAAAGAAGATGGTGATCTCAACTTCTTTCTCGGCAGTGGAGGTAGAGAAGAGTGGGCTTCTGATATGCTATAAAATGAAATGGACTTACTGCTGGATTGCAGTGGCAGTGAGAGAAAGAGAAATGATTTTGAATTACTCTTAGACTTCTGGCTTGGTTAACTGGGGATATGGTCCTACTGTCTATTGAAGAGGGAAGACTACTTGCTTGCAGCTGATGCTAAAGTTGGCAGTTGGTTTACACAATAAATGCTGTAGAAATGGGCATCACAGGCAGATTGGCTTCATTCAATGTTATAGAAACGGTGGGGATCATCTGTGTAGAGAAAGTAGGGCATAATGTGAAGAGTAGTTTGGAAGAACATGAATGTTTCCTAGAGAAGAAGGACTTTACATGGTCTTTCTTAAGTAGAGGTAAAGTCAGATTATAGTGGGATGCAAGGAAAGGTGTGTTTCTGATTCAACTAATATAACTCTAAAATTTGGCTCTAACCTCATCTCTACCATAAACTAGTGAGAAGCAATGTGTATCAGTTGAAGAATTCTATGTTTTGGAATGTTATAAACTTGGGCTCAGACCTGAAGTCTGGAACTTACTGGCCATGGGCAAGTTTTTCAAGACTCTTAGTGTCTAAAGTATTAGGCTTTACTTGTAATATGGTTATAAGTGATGGATAAAATAAAGGTAATTTTTGTTACAGTGGTGTTTTATGAATGATTTGCCCTAAGTTTAAATTGTAGATATATATAAATGGTGTAATAATGTTTTAATACAGAGTTAAATTAAAAATTTTTCAATGTTAAAATTTTGTTGTTAACATATTCTTCCTCAAACTTTTGCATATTTATATTGTACGCACCAGATAAGGAAGGTATAGAATTTTATCTTCTAATATCAGTTTTTTTTTTTTAGAGATTTTTGCTATAGGGCGCGTGCGCTCGCCAGACAGACAGAGACATAGAGACAGAAAGCGAGAAATCACCCCCCAGGGGGGATGGTCACGCCGCAATCCCTTCTCCTCCATTCTCCTCTCGGGATCTTGGGCATGCACACACATGCGCCTGGCGTGAGTTTTAAGCCACCGGGTCCGGGACATGAACTGCGGTCGACTACGTGGGAGTCAAGCGACATAGCCATTACGCTAACTGCTGGTTCCCTAATATCAGTTTTTTAAAAAGAATTATTTAATTTAATTTATTTATTCATTTTATTTTAATTTGACCACAGAGAGGGAGAGAGAAGGAGAGTGAGAAAGCAAGCCACCAGGTCTGGGACTTGAACCGTGGTCAATCATGTTGGAGTGTCTAGCACCTTCACCACCACACCACCTGCTGGTCCCCAATATCAGTTTTCATTTGTTTGTTTGAACTATATATTAATAAGAACTATGCCTTACTTTTTTCCTAAGTGCTTTCCATGTGTCCAACTGCTGAGCAGTTCAGATGTATTAAATCATTTAATTCTAGTAGCCAGCCTAGAGGGATATACAATATTATTTCCAATTTGTAAGAAGAAAACTTTAACCTAGAAATTAAATATTTTGTTTTAAATTCAACCCTAGTTGTGTGTGCTTCTGTTCTTGGCAGTTCCTCTTAACATCTTCCCAAATTATCTGTTTTAGTCTGTTCCTTCTGCTATAACAAACTAGCTTAGGTGGGGTAATTTACAACCAACAGAAATTTATTGCCCACAATTCTGGGGGCTGGGAAGTCCAAAATCAGTGGGACAGAAGATTGTCTGTTGAGGGATAGCTTTCAGTTTCTGGAAAGGTAGAACAGATGAACAGGATTCCTCAAATTTCCTTTATAAAAGAAAAGAACCAATGGCATTCATGAGGCCCTCATAGCCTACTCACCTCTAAAAAGACTCAAATATTAATACTACCACATGGAGTAATAGGTTCCAACTTAGGAGTTTTGGGGGCACACTGACATTGAGACCACAGCAATCTTCAAAGCCTCTTAAACATTCTCCCTGTATATTCTGTTAATAATTTTTTCCAGATTGCTATTTTAGAGTTGGAGAATGTTATAATTGCTTGTTTGATAAAGCAAGACACCCAGCAGTACAGCAAAGTCATATGCACCATTTTATTTTATAAAAGGAAGCAGAGGATTAAAGGGACTGAAAAATAAGTACAAGAATACGATATATGAGGAGAAAAGGATTCTCAGTTAATTGCACACTGAGAGATGTGGGAGAGGAAGCTGGGGCACTTCCGATATGAGGCAAGGAAAGATGCTGGTATGTGGCTTGGAGACACACTCACACAAAGACGGCATGGCTTTCTGATCCCAGCACAGCCTGCTTACAAGACCAAGAGGCAGTATTACTGGCTCTGGGCGAGGCGACAGCTTCTTGCAAATGTCGACTGGCACAAAGCTTGTCACACACTGTGGGTTTTCTTCCTCTCCTTAAAACTTCCATGGTAGCAACTGACAACTCACTGCCATTAAGAGGAAACTTTAATGAGAAGAAAATGGCTTGAACATACTATTGGAGAATCTGCTTTTCCAGTAGCTCTAATTTCATTTAAATCTCATAAACTACAAATAAAATCTAATTACTGATGGTAGGGAGTATTCATTTCTCACACCAAATACCTATAAGATCTATGTTCTCTAACCTGTGGGTCTTTAGTGTGAATTCCAGGTTCATCTTTCTTGCTGCTAGCAGACATTTTCAAGCACTTATCTCCTATCTGTAGGTGGCAGTAAGTTATTACTGTTTTGGTTACTCTGCCCAGTGGAAGAACAATTAAATCCAGTTTAGAAAAACAGAATATAAAGAGAATATTGTTCTACCTTTGGGCCAATATAAAGAACAATAACTCAGTTGTTTTTTTTTTTTTTTTTTTCCAGTAGAAGTTTGGTTCTCTCCCTCATTTTAATTGTAGATTCTCCTCTAGCTAGAATGAAGTTATGTTCACATCAGGCTAAACAAACCTAAAACAAGAGAATAAAGGGTATTATATACATCAGCAATTCAAGAAACCCGCTGTTAAGGAGGCATATCTAAGCAAGATTAGTTCAGGTCTTAAAGCCTGTCAATGACATTTTACTTTCAAATATGTGCATATAAAACATCAAATAATTATTCTCCCAAACTTAGAATAAAAATAAGATTTTTTTCTAAATCACTTGCTGATTTCCTTCCTCAGTGTTTAATGGAAAAAAACCAAAAAACCAAAAAACAAAACACACACACACACACACATCCAAAAGGGAAAGGAATTGTCGAATTGCAGAACTGCAGTTTTTTTCTGTTGTCCTCTGCCTGGTGGTAGTTCGTATGCAAAACATGCTTCCTTACAGATGGAATCTACCAGTCTTTGCCATTAAGGGAAACACAGCAGGACCCAGAGAGGATTTGTTGAAGCTGAAAACTGACTTTATAATTCAGCTCTGAATCTTGAAGCAGCATAAGTCACACTATAAATCAGAACACCGAATCCAAAAATGTAAGGCAAATAGAGTGAAACATGAATTTTTCTCCTCACACTTCTCTTCTTGTTAGTACAATTAAAACAACAACCAGCTCCTTTATTGCTTGCGATTTCGCGGTTAGCCAAGTAAAGTGACAATTTCAGGCAACAGTAGACAGAGCCACAGAAAAGGAAAACATAGCCAGCAAGGTGAGGCAGTTACCGTCGTCTTATGCCAACAGATACTGCCAGGCTTCTAAAATAAAAACAATCTGCATCGTGCTGAATGGCTGTTTGCTTAGCTCAGCTCCATGGACTCTTCCTGTTGGAGTAAACCAGCACATACTTTTACTATCTATTCTTTGGCTTTTTTTTAAAAAAATAATAATTGAGATCACGGAGATCAAGGTGTCTATTTTTAAAACATGGCTTCAAGGGGCCCAGCAGATGATGCAGTGGTTATTTAGCTGGACTCCCACATGGCCATCCGTGGTTTGAGTCCTGGAACTGGTGGCTTGAAACTCCTGCAAGGGGCGAGTGCATGCATGCCCAAGATCCTGGGAGGAGAATGGGGAAGGAGGCAGCTTGGCCGTTCCTCTGGGGAGGTGGCTTCTCACCTTCCATCTCACTGTCTCTCTGGTGAGTCCACATGCCCTAAGGCAAAACCTCTTTTATATATTTATATGTGTGTGTGTGTGTGTGTGTGTGTGTGCATGTGTGTGTATATATATATATGGCTTGGGAATATATGCTTCACATTTTCATCCTTCCTATACTAGCAGAACACTTTTGGCCAGCAAGAGCCTTTCTAGCCACTTATCATACTTTCTTCCCCCCTCCCTCATTGTCCTGTTTTCCTAAGACCTAGACACAGGCCATGGCTGGGGTTCATAAACATCTTGACCATCACTGTCACTGCATGAAACTGGCCCATACCAGGCCCATTCCAGATGAATGCGCCCCCTCCCACATTGACATCACAAGATTAGGGGCCTGAGCCCTAAACATACTCTGTCGATTTACTGTAACCTTCAAACAAGGTACATACAAACCAGACCCTTGTCTTGGAGACAGAGAATATGCATTGATTTTTAATTGATTTATGAATGTTTTGTTCTTAATGTATATAAAACCTATGTTTGTGTCATGATAGTATGGACCATTCTCTGTCCAGCCACCGGTGGGACATTGTGTTCCACTTATGTAGGTAAATACATTCATGTCTTCTCCTGCTGGACCTTCATGTGCATTCTTTGGGATTGGTAAAAGTTACAGGGACGGCCTCACATATCTGGGGCTCTTCCAGTATACTTATTTACTGTTGATACGGCAGGATTTTGACGTTGTATAAGAGAACCTACTATTCATAACGACTGTTCCTCCACAAGAGTCCTGAAGGCAGGGATTCTTAATCTTTGCTGTAACAGCTGGCAGAAAAAAAGACAGGATGATGCCACTATCAATGCCGGATTTTCCACTCCTCCTTTCCTAGTCAGCAACATTTATGATCAGTTGTGTTAAGTGGTTTTTATTTTATTATTTTATTTTATTTTATTTTAGTGAGGGGTGAGGGGGGAAGGAGAAGGGGAGGAAGAGAAAGAGAGAGAGAGAGGAGAGAGAGAGGTGTTTTTTTGAACAGGGTCTTGCCATGCCATGATCCTTTGGTCCACTGTCCCACTGCATTATAGGTGTGCACCATAATGTCCAGTGGGTTGAGGCTGGTCTGGGATCGGAACCCAGGCCTCTTAAGCATTCCCAGTCTTGAGGAGCAGCATCATATGGTTTGTGCCACTGTGACTGGGTCTGTTTTAATTTTAATAGAGCTTTTCACAAATGAAAAATGCATTTTATCATTTGTGAGTGGGGGGATATCTAGCCTTTTAACACACATCCAGGTTTGAAATTGTCTTCCTTTCTCTCGTGAATCAGCTGGTAAGTAATGTCACACGCATGCATGGCAATGTATACAAACCTGCCCATGAGTACAAATGTCTATCTATTCCAGTTCTAACTCTTTGTAAAACATTTCTTGGGCCAGCAGGTGGCGTAGTGGTTAAGGTGCTGGACTCCTACATGACCAATGGAAGTTTCAGTTCTGTACTCCCTCATGGCAGACCACAGTTCTAGTCCAGGACCTGGCAGCTTGCTTTCTCACTTTCTCTCTCACTCTGTGTTTCTCTCTGGTGAAACATGTACCCTAATAGCAAATTAATACAAAAAAAGAAAGAAAGAAAGAGGAAGAAGAGAAAGGATTAAAAAATTTTTTTCAGGACCAGCAGTTGTCATAATGGCTATGTCACTGAACTCACATGTAGTCAACTGCAGTTCGAGTCCTGGACCCAGTGGCTTAAACTCATGCCGGGCGTGTGTATGTGCTTGCCCAAGATCCTGAGAGGAGAATGGAGAAGAGATTATGGTGTGGCCATCCCCACATGGGGGTGATTTCTCACTTCCTGTCTCTGTCTTTCTGGTGAGTGCATGTGCCCTATAGCAAAAACCGCTCAAAAAAAACCTATTTTTTTTTTCCTGTGGAGCCAACAATGGTAGCTCTGCAGCTGAACTGGCTTATCTAACTTCAATAAAAACAGCTCCATAGTTGGGCTTTTTGGACTTGCTTTGGTGCTTTTGTGAGATCTGGGGCACCATTTGGAAACCTTTTCTCACAAGCAGGAGCTAGAAAGATGGTATACGTTACAGTAGAAGACAGAGCCTGGAACAGAAAAGCTCACGGATATCATGTGAAAAAGACCATCAATATTTACCACAACATTGTTGAGAGAACATGGGATGTAAGATTCAAGTGGATTTGGGCTAAAGTCTAAGCTAAGCTACTGATGCCCTCTGTTCTGTGAACTTGAGCAATCTGTTTAACCTTTTCGAATCTCAATTCTCTCTTGTAACATAGGGGGCTGCTATTCTTACTTCAGAAATGTGCATTGTCTAACCAGATACTGTAATAAAAGTGCTCAGCATTGGCAGGCTCCATGATCTAGTGGCTAAAGGAGCCAGGGCAGCCAAGTGGCTGATCATGTGGTTTGAATCCAAGCCTGACAAGCCACTGATCATATGTGCATACCTACCCCAAACCCCTGGAGGATGGAGAAATGGACGAGAAGAGATTGCAGCATGACCATGCCCCAGTGTGGAGCACTTTCTCCTTCTCCCGTCTGTTACTCTGTTTCTTACTGGTGAGTACACACCTCCTCTGGCAAATTAAAAACCAAGAAGCATTCAGCACACTCCGGACACACAGCCAGCACTAAGCAGCAGGTCCTGGCCTAGCCTTGGCAGTGCAGGCAGCAGTATACTGGACTGGACTGCGGCTCTGAACGTCACATGACCAACTACAGATTCAGACTCCGGGGTGATGTGAAAACCTGCTGGGTGCACATGCCCAAGATCCTGGCGAGACGGAGGGCTGGAGAAAGAGACTCGTGGTGTGACAAGACCCTCCTGAAGGGGCCTCTTTCTCTTTTTATCTCTCATGGATGTATGTGTATGTTCACATGAGCCCTCCCTCATGAAAAAACATTGTGAAAATAAATAAAAACCCAGGACTATTAAACTTACAAAAAATGGTAACCATCCCCAATGATAACAGCATAAAAGCCATTTCAGCAATACATTGCATAGGATATAATACAGAAAGAATGACGTTGTTGGACAGAGGCTAAGCAAACTGCCTGAGGTCCCACCTCCACTGCTGGTGTGACCTTGGAGTGATTGTTTAATCTTTCTGTGTTTTAGTTTTGCCACTAATACAGTGGAGATAACCATAGCATGACTTTCACAGCATTATTGCAAGGATTAATCAGGGTAATACATACAATTAGGATGGTGTAAGTGATCAATGATGTCAGCTCTTTTTATTATCACCTTCCAGGGTCTAGGGGGCAAGAGTATCTGGCAAGAGTGTAGAAGGAGCACATGCAGTGTTAAAGAGCAACACAACATGCTTTTAAAACTCTGGTATAGCCACATACTATGATCCCTGGAGAGGAGAAACAGCTAGTGACTTGACATTGTCAATGCCACCGGATGATCACAGGAATTTACCCAGCTCTGAATGTTTGCATCAGAAGCACAGACGTCAACCTGACACAAGTGAGTATTAAGCAAGGCTGGAGATTTTTTTTTTTTTTTTTGACTTTTGATCAACTCTCCATGTTTCAGTTGGTTCTGAAGCTCACTATTTAAATAAATCTATGAATATTTTGGAAACATGGAAAGTCTGTAATTAATCCCCATGGGCAGTACAGTTCAAATCAAAAAAAGCCTTTGGACTCTCTCCTTTTCAACATTCTGTGCCTATATATATAAAAAAAAGTTCTTGCATTAGGATGGTGTTTTTCAATTGAAAGAGTTTCTACATGCACAATTTTATTTCAGTCTCTTACGGCTCTGGGGAGTAGGCCCAGGTGGTATTGCTGTCTCCTCCATCTTACAGGCAAGAAACTGGAGTTTTGAGAAGGGAAGCGACTAGTCTCAAACCACATAGCTTTAAAGTAGCAGAGTAAGTTGCAAAATTACTCAGCAGTGTTTGAAAGGTTGGTGTTTGCAGCTTAGTTTTAGGTTACTTAAGATGTCTTGTCACAAAGCCATTGGAATTACTGCCACATTGTGATTAATATTTACTTCTGCTTTCACTAACTACAATAAAAGGAGGCTTTTAAAGTATATCTTCTACATTCATTTTCTATATTTATACCCACTATTTGTAGTTATTTTAGTTTGACATTTTTTTCTAATTTTTCTAGGAATTTTCTCTGAAAACGACTCAGAAATCTCAGAAAAATATTACGGATAATAAAATTAGAGAAGAGCTTTAGTTTAGTGTAAGATGTGGTAGCTTACACTATAGTATTTTCAAGGACAAACAAAAGTCTTTATTTTTGTAGTTTTGCTTATGTCTCCATCTGAAAAACAACAAAAGGGCCACAACTGGATTTGCAGAAACATCTAATTGATAGGAAAAAAATGCAAGGGAAGCATTTTTTTTTTCCTTATTCCAAAAAGTGAACTGAAAAATAAAAGCACCTATGGAATTGAGATTCGAGGAGGAAAAGCAAGTGTTGGAAGATGGGTGACCTTTGATGTCAAGTTGATTTCTCATATCTATGTGGTCCAATTTCAGTTTGAATATTAGCTATCAGATCTGCAGTCCTCTGTTCTACGAGGCTAGAAAGGTGAAGGCAGAATATTTCAGAGGTTTCTCAAAACTCTAATAAAAATCTCTCCTGCCAGATGACCCCTGATAAACTTTAGTCTTCCTTTCAGTAAAAAGCTCCCCAAGACGGGCTCAAAAAGGATGATGTTCACCACTATTAAGTCTCTAGTCAGCCATGTTAGGCAGTGCAGAAATTTCATTGGATTTTTTTCCTTACTTGGCAGTTTTAGGTGGTGTAGTCAGTAATGCAAATCGAAAGAAGAACTTGGTAGGAATATGTGAAAAGTAGGTCTGTATCACATTAAATGCACTTGGGGTTGTATCGAAGTAAGATATATTTACCCAATGATACAACGTATCAAAATGAAACTTGTAAAGGCATACAATATGATATACTTGTATTGTAAAGGCATACAATATGATATACTCCACTTCTATGTCTGTTTATGCTGTGCTTATGCTGAGGGGTTTCACAGTGATATATTTTTCCAAGGGAACATCAACATGTCCCAGCACTTACTTGTTATATTGTGGTATCTTCATCCCCCTTAACCTTTTTGGATGTAGAATTTGTGATTCATTTATTGCACTATTTTTAGGCTTTGAAAAATGACTAGCATTGTAGTTTCTTTTTCTATGTACTTGTTGAATTGATCTGAAATTGGATGTTGGTTTGTACAAAGCTAATTTTATAATACAAAATGTATACAAATGAAAGCATCAGTTAAAATCTTTAAAAAGCAAATTTAAGGTATTCCTAACCTGACTTGTATAAGTTTGGGTTTAACAGAGAGCATGAGAAATTTTTGTTTATTTCATTTCTAGGATATAAATCCTAGACAAAGAGAATATCTTAGTGAGTTTCTATAGATTAATAAAGAATGATTAATACTCTGATAATCCCTGTAATTACTAAGGGGTCCTTAAATAACCTTGTGTAGTATTATTAGGATCCACACATATCATTATGATAGAAATAAAACAAGGATTTGAAGATAAACAAAGATCTGAAGAGCAATGTTAAATTGGATTGATGTGTTTGTGGTGGCCCCTTCATGTGTGCGGGGACTGGACACAAGCTGGTGTGACACTGAGAACTTTCACTCCTCACCCCACAAGACCAATTACGTAATTTGTGGAGCTCAGTTCAAAATGAAAAAGGAATTCCTAGATCAAACAGCAGAAAACACCTTTATAATTTGGTTGCCCTCTTTCTCAACCTGTTGTCATGTTTTTTTATTTGCTGCTTAATGCCACACTTTCTCAGGCATGGGGACACTCACAGGATGAGTGCAAATCCTTATAGCCCCTGGGACCCTGCTCTGGGTGGAGTACCCAGTGTTAATTCTCCCTGTGCTCACACAGAGTCCCTTGCTGCGTGTGGAGAAGGCAGTAGTCTCCTGGTGGGGCAAGGGAAGCAGATGACAGAATTATTCCTGGAGACATAGGGCAGTGGTGGGAGCGGGACTGAATGTCAGCTAGGCCCTGACACCTGCTCCGTTGTTCCATCTTACTTCACTTACAAGATCCAGATTCAAAGATATTATATTAAGAATTTCGAGTATGAGACTTCTAGTGTACGCCTATCTGAGTGAGATACCTTGCACTTATACATGCCTGTGTTCACGAAGATGATCACGGTCCCCAAGACAAAAAATTCCATGGGATTATGGGGCACAGTTTGCTGATGGAGAAGTGATACCCCTCTCCTTAGCCCAGATGCAAGAGGGCTGACATTGTCTTTCTCCTTTCCTATTGTAACTGTTTCCACTTCAGCATGAACTTGGTCTTCATCTTAATCTAGTTTCTTTTATATAAAGGTGAGGGGAAAGGAAGTGGAAAACAGTTCTGATAAAGTATAATTTTATACTGGTAAAATCCTCACTCTCATGAAAACATAATACAAATGCATGTCAAGATTTTATTTAACTTAGTAATTAGTGAAGGAGTGAGAAATACACCCAAACTAATTCAAACAGAATTTGAGAGGCAAACAGGCTAATGTCCAACATGGCCATAAACTGTTACATTTAGTGTACTTCTCCAGGGGAAAGACATTATTCTCGTCTCTACTACACAGGAATCTACAAGGTAATTTTTACTTGTAAAAGTTGTAAACTAAACTATACAACAACAAGGCAAGCCTGGCACTGGAGAACTGTCCTGAGAGAATAGCCAAGTAATTTCTTTTGCCTATTCCAACGTGAGGATGATTCACCTGTCAAAGAGATTGATATCCTAGCGTTCTCCGGGCTTTTACTTCACCTGACCATCAGGTTAAAAGAGTCCCTCAGCCTCTCTCTCTCTGTGTGGAAGTAGATGCTTAAGGCACACAAGAGTAGAGCATGCAATTTTTTCTTAATATATTCTTATTAGCATGTATTCCTTCACTACTTAGATTAGATGATATATAATTTTAGACTGCAAACATTCGTTTTGAAAGGATCCTTCAATTCATAGACATGTAGGGGTTAAAAGGTCTTGGCTATGTTCAGTCAAGTGAAAAAATAGTCTGAGAGGATGAGTGTCCCATGACATAGAGGTACAGTTACAAGGCTTGACCCATTTCTCTAGCTCACAGGGAAAGTCTCCAGTGGTTCTGTAGAGTCCCATCCCATCTCTCTCAGAGATAGAGCATCCGTTTATATTTGCAAACTTGCACAAGGTATCTGCATAACTCACTCTCTGTTTTAGAGAAATTGTAGGCAAAATCCAGGGATTATCCAAGAGTGATCTACCTTCAAAACCAGCTAGGCCCTGAGTCCTCGTTACTATGTTCTTGTTTTGAGAGGTAAATGTTTCCTTTTTTAGTTCAATAAGTCTTTTTTTTTTTGTACTTTGCTTTCCATTATCTCTGCCATCATTTTCTCTCTTTGGGAGAATAAATGTCATGTAATAATTATTTATATACATATCTGTGACCCACATTTAGACTAGAACGTTTCTGAGGCTTTCATTTGTTTTTCCGTATGGATAGGTAGAATGAGGAAGGCAATAAAAAGTCTGGAGCACTTGGGAGAGAACAAAGAGGAAAGATACTGGTCATAACCCACCATGTAGGTCTAACATTGTATTGCAAATGGAGTCAGGATGGTTTAGTCTGACTCCCTTACCTCCTATCTTATTACATTTGAAGGTCACAGGGTAAACAACTTATGTTATAAGTTATACTAGGCTTGCACACTTGTTGCATAATTGCGACTTTGCTATTTTACACCATAGAATGTAACATGCATGTGTGCGTATGTGGTAGTTTTATTTTGGTAGTGAGTCACTATTGCCTGCACCCTCTTCAAGTAAAAGGAACATTTGGTCGGCTAGTGGTGCCCTCTGCTGCCTTGCTAGCTAGCCTGCTCTGCTTGGTCTTGGTTCAGGCTGGTGAGCCCCGATGGCCTTGGCTTGGCTTGGTCCTGACTCAGCTCAGTTTAGCTCAGCTCCGAGAATTGTGAGCACTGTGAGCTCTGAGAGAAAGCCACTCTGTGAGTATTTTCTGTGCTCCTTACTAGCTTCAAGAGGGAGGAAGTACTTGCAAGTGCTACTACAGGCTTTGTGAGCCCTCTAAGAGCTCCATGAGTTCCCACTGAGCTCAGCCAATAAACAACATAACATCAGTGCTGTGCATCTTTTCCCAACTCCCTGCATCTGTTCAAACCACTTTTTGGAGAAGGAAAGAACCTTGCAAGACAAATATCCAGGTACTTTATCAGCTTGAGATTGAACTCTAACATTTAGGCATAATTTTCTGCCAATTCTGTCATGTTTAAACTATTTTTCGTAAGTTCTATTAACTTAGAAACAGAAAGAGAAAACTGTATATCTTGAAGTTTATGGTGTTAAGTCAGATATAAAGAAAGGACCATAAAAAAAAGAAAAAGAAAAAAAGAAAAATCAAAGGAATTTTGGTGTTGAAGTATACTGAACTCAAAGTTCTTTTCCAATTGTTATTGTACAATCTTCTGCTACAGAAGTTTTTGAAAGTTAAAATAAAGATAAGCCTTACTGAGCCTTGTTTGTACCATCTGGTACAGCATTTCCTTACTATCCAGCATAGTTTTTTTTATGGGATATTAATAGCTATTCCTAGAAAAAAACTGTTTCTTATAGAGATGAAATAAGTTGAGCATCCAGAATTGTAAGAAACAAATTTCTTTATAAATTACCCAGTCTATGATATTTTGTTACAGTGATACAAAAATGGCCTAACAGGTTGATATACTCACAAGTCTTTAGCAAGAGTTAACTTTTGGCTCCAAATCATTTAAGGTTTAGGGAGGCAGGTGGGGATAATTTTTACTTCATTTTCCTAAAATGAAAGTTTAAGCAATTTTCCTAAGGTACATGATATGCCAGAAAATGTGCCAGGAACAAAATGTGGCTTGGCAACTTTGTCTACTGCTGAACCAAAAGAATTGGTTTATTTCTTAAATAAACTCCTTGTTTTAAAATTTTTATTTACCTAAGCCACATGATCCTGAATATCCCACATTTTATTTTAGCTTTAACTTTGTTCTGTTTTCATTTTGTTTGCCAAGCTTTTCACACATTTTAACAGTGGCATGTCTAATTATATATAAAAATCATAGTGATTAATACAACTTACCAAAATTTTTTTTTAGTGCTTACATGCAATCTGTAAATGATAAGCCATATAGATTTGACATAAGAATATATGCTTCTAGTTACAAAATAAACAGTATTTAGCACATCTTTCTCTATTGAAAAACCAGTAATACATAGTTTTGAAAGGAAGCAAAATAGCCAAGGAAAACACATTAGTGGGTCGTATTTAGCTTGGTTATTCCTGGAAGTTGAGAGGGAAAGAGAAAAACCTGTTAGCATTCTACAAGAAAAGAAGAGAAAAAATACTTTTCAGATGGGATTTAAGCCAGGGAGGTCTCTTATGCCCAGGAAGATCAATCAGGGTAAATGAGTTCTCCATGTATTATTACCTAAGGGTAGAGAAAATTGAAGATGAGATCCCCCCCTCCTTGTTTGACCTTGCTGCATAAATATGATGTAAAAAAATCTGTGTGGAATTGATAGTGGTCTTTTGCACTGGTCAAACCTTGAAACTTTTAACTCTTTCAGACTTTTTGGGTTTGGTGTAAAGAATACATTTTTCCCTCTTATTTAATCTTATTTGTTCTCATGGAAATACAATTGCACGCGGAATCATGACTTTAATGAAACTCTGATTTGCCAAGGACCCAAATGCTTTCTTCCCTGTAAAAACGAACACCAAACTCTTGTTGCTGCACTCAAGGATGGCAGTAATAAAAGTGGTTAGAAAATCAATTTAAACTGCATTTGTACTTTACCAAGAGCCCTGTGACACTTACATTGGTAAGAGTTATGCTTTCCAAATATGTGATCTACTTTTATAAGCAACTAAAAACCCTGCAGCTTCAGTCACACTCTCCAAGCAAGAATAAATGACCCCACCTCAATCCACTTTCACAATACCTGGCACTTGTAGAATGGGGAAAAGAAATGAGATTAAAAAAAGAGAGATAAACAACAGGGATTGTGAAACCTAGGCTGCATTAACCTAAGCCTGCACATTATATGTATGAGTAGAAAAACAAATTTTGTTCCACCTGCTTTAATATCATATAAATATACAATTTTTAAAAGCAAAAGAGTATGTAAAGTTTCTGTATCTTATTTATTTTTTATAAATTCCCTGCTAGATGCATTGCTTAACACAAAAGAGATGCTCCACAAATGTTTGTGGTACTAAAGAAAGTACAGATAGACACATATATCCCTTTTAATTAAACAGACCAGCATGATTTCTAACTATCATTCTGTATGGAAAAAACAAACAAACAAACAAAGTGTTTTGTTGTGATGCATTACATTTTATCTAATAAGGAGCTAAAATATATCTGTATTTCTTTTTTTTATTCCTTTAGTAATATCATTGGTATGATTGCTTTTCATATTATAAGAAACTTACATGGGTCTATTTTTCTAAGTCCTCTTTTGTTTATGATAATCTTATGCTTGTTAGACATTAAGAAAAGCAGAGGGTAGCATTGAAATAGCTGTAACTTCTATTCTTGGTGATGCAAAAGGTGGTGAAGTATTCAAAAAAATTAAAAACTTAGAAATAAAACAGAAGTATAACTGCATGTCTTATTTGTTTTGCCATAGGGTGTGTGTGTTCACTAGAAAGAGACAGAAAGAAAATGAGAAATCACCCCACCCTCACCCCAGAGGGGATGGTCATACCATAATCCCTTCTCCTCCATTCCTTTCTTGGAATCTTGGGTATGCACACTCTTTCAAACCATTGGGTCTGGGGCTCATGTGGAAGTCCAGAGACTTAACCAACACACGCACCATCTGCTGGTCCCTGAATATTCTTTTAATATTATACTAGAGCATTGTCTATCAGGCCTGAACAAGAATTACATAGAAAAGTGCATTTTTATTTCACTCACTTTTTACTACTAATTAGGCCAAGATTCTATAAAGTTACATGCTAACTTGTAGATTTTTGTCTGATGAAGATGCAAATGAATATAGATTGGTAGAAAAGAATACCACCAAAATTATATTTTATTGCTTTATAGGATATTAAGCAGCCTTGCTGCTAAACTATCAATCTTATTTCAGCACCCTTTCAGTTCCTACACACGCTTATCTAGTCTCTTTAACTCTCTTTGAACCAGCTTTACTATTGTGCTGGCTTCTATACTACTGAATTAAGAAAAAAAAAAAAACTTTGGCATTTGATTTTTATATATTTAAATAAAAGTCATGTTTATAATGTTTTGAAAATTAAGCTTGGACACTAGGCTTGAATTACTGGGACCAAATTCTGCCTCAGAGGATTAGCTGTGGACAGAGGGAAATCTAGATTTTTGTGGGGCCTGAAGTTTATATAGTTTTAGAGTCACTAATGACAAAAAGAATTCAAAAGTATCTATGAGTGGACTTCAAAAAGTTCATAGAACATGAAATTAAAACACAAATTTGATTTGGTGCAAATTTGTTTTGAAATCCATATTTTTTTTTCTTAATACTAGGTGTTTTCCATGAAATTTTTGAAGACCCCTGGTATATAAAGTTACGTATAAAAGTGAATATTTATTTAGAATGAAAAAAGAAATCACAATGAATTACTTAGAAATTGAGAGATTGGGCCAGAAGTTAGCATAATGGCTATGTTGCTGGACTCCCACGTAGTCGACCGCGGTTCGAGTCCCGGACCTGGTGGCTTAAACTCATGTCGGGCACGTGTGCGTGCATGCCCAAGATCCCGAGAGGAGATTGGAGGAGAAAGGATTGCGGCGTGGCCATCCCCTCTGGGGGGTGATTTCTTGCTTTCTATCTCTCTGTCTCTGTCTGTCTGGCGAGTGCACATGCCCTATAGCAAAAACCTCTCCAAAAAAAAAAAAAAAAAGGAACTGAGAGATTACGGTATTCTTTTCCCAATTCTCTTTAGACTGTGTGAAATGCTACATCCTTCTCATATGAAATGCTTTATGAGATGTCAACCTGCTTTCACATCTCAAAGAGAACTCCCTGTAATACCTAGCAATTCCAAGTTTCAGAAGCACCTATGTAAAAATGAGGACATTTTAAGCTACACTAACTTCAGGGTAAACCAGTTTTGCTACTGGTTGAGGGGATGTGAGTAGGTAAGGAGTTGCGGAGTACAAGGCTGAAGGAAGCAAACCAGAGAACATTTATTTCCTTCTTGGGCAATGGGACAACAGAGTGGATTTTTGGACAAGGTTTGGTGAAGACTCACATGAGTATCTGTTAAAAGATTTATCACTGAACTATTTTTGCAGGGAGCACAAACCCCGTCAATACAGAGTCACAGTGGTACCAGTTAATAAGGAAACCTTTCAACATTTCCCAGTCAAATTGCTCTTGACTAGCCCCAAATTTGGAGAAACTAGAAGTGGAAGAGAGATAAAAGGGAATTAGGAAGAATGTATTATATTCCTTTCTCACTCTAAATTCTTGAACTCGAAATATATCTAACTTGGCAGGGGGCTTATGACCACTAAACTATATGTAAGACAGAACTTTTAAGCTGGAGTAGGTTAAACCAGTTTACGTGAACATGAATGAAAGTCTGAACCTGCATGATATTAAATTATGGGAAAGCTAAGAGAGATCCTACAGAGTAGGCCTGATATCAGTGACAAAAGAAAACAAAATTTTATATTTGCACCCCATAAAGTTTCAACTGCTTTTTTTTTTTTTTTTCCTATGAGAGAGATTTTTGCTATGGGGCTCATGCACTCGCCTGAGATACAGAGAGACAGAAAGACAGAAAGTGAGAAATTGGTCCCCAGGGAGGATGACCATGCCTCAATTTTTTCTCCTCCATTCTTCTCTCAGGATCTTGGGCATGCATGCACATGAGCCTGGTGTGTTCTAAGCCTCTGGGTCCGGGACTCAAACCATGGTTGACTATGTGGGAGTCCAGCAACATAACCATTATGTCATCTGCTGGTCCCTCAACTGCTTTAAATGAATGGATTACATAGGCAAATGTCTTCAATGCTGTTGATTAATATAAAATGAGAGATGGGGAAAACCATAACTTCATATATGCTTCTAAGTTTTTACCCCAACTCTGTTTAGATATTTTCTTCTTTCCTCCTGTTTCTCCAGCAACAGGAGCTGCCTACAGATGAGATTCTTGGAGGGTCGTTGGTAAACTTTGACAGTTGGGGATAATCTAACCAAATATAAATTAGTCCTATGCTACAAGGAACGTTTAAATCCTATGTACAGTTGCAAGGGTGCTATCTACATACACAAAGTGTACTAACTTGGAAGAAGGGTTAAATAGTTGAAGATGTAATTAGTCTATATATGTGGCAAGAAATTGATCTCAGATAGGCTCTTTTTTCCCTTTGATATTTAGAAGAATAGGTTCGACTGCTGAGCTAGATTAGGGGTAATCTGGCCTGGATACAGAATAACTAAAAGATCTCAGCAGGCGATGCCACAGTGACATGACAATGAAGGCAGGCAAAATTTTTGTGGGGGGTTGCAAGTCATCACAGAACAAATGGAAAAGCTAAGACATAATACCCTAATTTTTTATATTGTATAAGAGTGTTACTATTGCAATTTCAATTCAATTTATGACTCCTACCTCATTCAAAGTGCCAAATGACTTGGAAACTAAATACCTCAGAAATCATGAAAAACTGGCTTCTTTCTAGCAGACAATGTTAAAAAAAATATGTCTATGAAATAAGATAATAGGGAAAAATGTGTTGAAAGAAAAGAACGAAGGACACCAACTTCCATTTTATTCACATGGGACACTGAGAATAATCATAGCTCCCTAATGTTAAGGTGCTGGGGGCCATGCTCTAGCTGGGGTGGGTACACAGGAAGGCGGCACGGGTGAATAGAATTAGACTGGGACCTCATGCCCTTTAGCATGTTCTCAGCCGGCTACAGCCAGAGTAAACTCAGGACTGCAGCTCTGATGGCCAGGAGTCATGCATATTTATTATAGAAGTTTTATAGCAGTAGGATGGGTGAGGGGAAATAAGTGAAAGATTTTAATCTAAAAGGTAAGGCATTCAAAGTATAGGAACAATAATCGTAAAACATGACATCTGTTTTGTTTAGGTATAAACAGTCATAATTCTTAGAATGAGGAAGTCTATTTTTTGGGTGCATTCTCTTTTTTGATTTTGATTACCATGGAGGGTCTTTGGATGAGAGGGTTTCTAGGAATCTTAATAATCTTAGTCCCAGACCAGCTTGATCACTTTAGTCCCAGATTGGCCTCAGGTCAGCTTTTTGAGAATTTTAGCTTCAGGCTAGGGTGGCAGCAATTACAGGAGCCTAGAAATAAATCCTGTCTGGTTTAGTAAAGACAAGGTTAGTATATACTAAAGTGAAATACCTATATTATCTCTGGGGTAGTTTACAGCTAAGAGGGTGAGTCTACATAGGAAAGGAATGTGGTCTTGTGAGTAGCTAAATGACTGACCTAAAGGTTACTGTGTACTTGGGACCCTCTACATGCTGCTCTATACAATGACTGTGGCTTGGGGAATGGCAATCTTCCCTTGTCCTGAGAGTAAGGGTGGCTTATGGTCTTTGGGGTAACAGCACCTCCTGGATGAGTCCCTGAGCCCCTCCCGGCTACTGAGATCCTTCGCCCATTAGCAGCTTTAATTTAAACTTTTCTAATGCTTATCTATGTAATCTCCAATAGGAGAAGTGAATGTAGCATTCTCTATTGACATTTTCCAGGAGGGTGGGGTGAGTCTAATGGGAGTAACTCCTGTTCGCAGCGCTGCCCTACGCAGCTGCCGCCTTAGTGGATCCGCATTCTTTCAGGATTATTGTAAAAGTTATAGTAAGGCTGGGGGGTCTTTATGGGGTACTAGGGTATGGCAATAAGGCCCATGGCAGAGAAATTGAGTGCAAGCCAGTACAGCGACACAATACGTGAGGTCCAGAACTCGTATGTTGACCTTGCAACCAGTTCTCCTCAGCCGAGTCCTTGCTCTAGGCATGAGGGGCAGTTCTTTCATACTCAGCCTGTGTTAACTGCATGGTCCCAGCATTAAGGAATACATTTTTAAAAGAGAGATTTCTTAATATAAAAATATTATCAATTTGAGTTTGATTTCATTGCTAGATTAATTGGATAATGCTAATTTGTCCACCTGTTACTCAAGTGCAATGGTCTAAAAACTATAATGCTCAGGCGAAATCCTCTCAGTCACCTATTTCTCTCTCTCTCTTTTTGATCAGAGGGTATGCACATGTGTAAGAGAGGGACAGAGGTAGGTAGACAGACAGATGATGGGGGAAGCCCACTCTGACGGAGCACACTCACACCACAACCTTTTGTTCTCATTTCTCCATCCAGTCAGAATTTTGGGCATGTGCACACATGTACCTGGTGTGTTTCTCAAGCTTCCTGGGCTGGGATTAGAACCACAGTTGGCCATGTAGGATCCAGCTCTCTATACTTAAGGTTTAATGCTGTGTTAACCCTGCCAGCTATTTTTGTAAATAAAGTTTTATTAGAATGCACCTATGTTCATTCATTTATATTTTGTCAGTGTCTGCTTTCCCATTATGATGGAAAAGGCAAATAGTTGCAATACTAGGTCTAAAATATTTTCTGTCTGACCCTTTAGAGAAAATCCTTTTGTTTGCCAATCCTTGCCCTGACACTTGGAGGCTTGAACTGATTAGTGATAAATGAGAGTTATGATAACAGTTAGAGGCACTGAAAGCACATTCATTCACATTTGGAAATTATTGATTTCAATGCATGATAAAATACTTTCATACTTTTTAGCTCCCAGTAGACTTAAGACCAATTTTAAAATTCGTGTCTCAATAATTACTGAGACATACAATTTAGAGTAGTGGCATAAGTTTTTAGCGCAGTGGTTGTGTAGGGTATATTTCTAAATTTGGTGCTTTTTAAACAACTATTGTTTAACTTACTCCAAAACACCTGGTGCAGAAAAAGAAAGTGACTTAAATATTATCCATTTAATTTACTAACCTTCCTTTTGCCCTTTTGGAAATAGCTTGTTCAAAGTCCATGGAGACTTGGATACTCAGAATAACCCTTCTGTATCACTTTTCTAAACTGAATTTCACTACATGCAATTTGGGCCTCTCTGAAATAAACAACTGCAGGGGTTTGAAAATTCTCTCACAGGTTTATAATGAAATGAAAAAAGATTGGACACTCTCCAGGAACATGTGATGGTACTCAAAGCAGAATGACATTTGCTCAACAAAATTGCTGAAGTATTACTTTCCTCAGTACTTTTCAGCATGAAATTTGTCTTCTTGCAAGCAGATTTACCTTCATATACATTGTAAGGACAACACTTTATAAAAGTGAATTGGATCAACCAACTACTAAAATCAGTGGTGATTTTGTTTATAAATATCGATTGTAACTATTTTATTTTGTGAATCTCAAAATACAACTCTGGTACAAAACTTCAGTTTATTCACTCTCTTATTCTTGCATAGAGCACATTTCTTTAGATGTTCTCTCTTGTTACATCACTATTATTGTTGTGGAGAGAGTGGTGTGCATCCTCAGAAGATATAAATTAGAATGCTCGTGTATGTGTGTGTGTGCAGATTAAAATTTCTCTCCTGCTTTTAAGGTTCTTATATACTTCATTAGCAGGCATTCCACACTCTTTGAATATGAATCACTGTGATGAGAAATTGTTGTTTGCATTTTCAAGTGGAATCTTTATATATACAGGCTATCGTATTAAAACATTAGTGTCTCCATATTTTGACATAGACAGGAAGGTAGGTTAAAAAAAAAGGCTTCTTCTTGTCTCTGTGGTAATGACTCTTAAATTCTGAACAGAGAAAATCTTTTGCTTTGAAAATAAAATAATAACAATTTCAGCATTGAAAATAATTCCATGAAGTCATCTTGTTCATATGCTGGCTCACCTTTTGGGGTACTGCACAGACCTCTGGAATGCTCTATGCATGGCTGAATGTTGCTACTTTACAAAGAACAGGGAAAAATGAAAGACAGCATTCATCATCTGATGGCCTTCCCTGTGGCTCCATAACTGCCCTCTTCTTATGTTACACCCTTGACTCCCTATGGGCTCTTATGATCCTTCTGCATTTTTTAAAAAAATTGTTATTCTGGAATTAGTGAACTCCATTTTATAGTGGTTTTAGAGTGCACAGGGGTATTACTGGCATAGAAGTAATAGTAGCTGTGAACCAGCATGTCCTGGGTGAGATAATGCAAGGGTTGACTTAACAATAGTAGAGCATTGGGCATCCAGATAGAAATTGTATTCTTCATAGGTGGCAAAGAAGTGTTTACTCATTGGATAGCTGTACAGCTGGTAAGCTCCCAGCTGGCTAGCAATGAAAAGACACATATGATCTGGAAATGCTTAAAGAGTGCATGCCAAGATCAGTTTGACATTCAAGTGGATTTCTCTGGGGGTAGTGGATGACAGGTAGAGTAATTCAGAAGTGGGAATAGAAAGCCAGAATATGCACATGACAGGAGACTTACAGACACATTTTTGTAGGAAAAATTCACCCTAAGTCTTGAAGAACGAATAGACTTTCCCCAGTAAAGCAAAAGCTCTTTGTGTGTAAGACTGATGTCCTAAATATACGTCTTTGCTCCACACACTCTTTGTCTCTTTGTTGGCTCTCAGGCAATATTGAAATATATCTAAGAGAATGAATATATAAAATATAAACAAGCCTAGGACTGCTTATACCTATCTTATTAGGACAATTATTTTTATTTTTTATGATCACATACATATTAAATAGGATTGGGAGGAATGTAGGGTTCTTTATGCAAATAAGAGTATTTTTTTTTATATTTAACATATACTTGACTTATAGTATCTCAGAAAGTTAATGTTCTAAAGTGAAGCTAATCCTTACCTACTTTCCTAGTCTGTTTGTGTGGCAGTAATAGAATACCGCAGACTGGGTAATTTATGGAGAACAGGAATGTATTTCACAGTCCTGGGGCTGGGAAGTCCAAGAAAGCTGGACCTTTTTGCTGCATCATCCCATGGCAGAAGGTGAAAGAATGGAAGAGGATGAGAGAGAGCAAGAACGCAAAGCCAAAGCCTCATGTCCCTTTATGTTAGGCTTTTGGAAAAGCCATGAAGTATGTCTCTGTCTTTCTATGCAAAAATGTGTCATGACCTTTCTTATAACCCAATAATTGGCATTTATACATTCATAAAGTGGAGCCCTTGTGATCTAAACACCTCTCATTAGGCCCCACCTTCCAACATTGTTTTATGGGGATTAGATTTCCAGCAAGTACTTTCTGAGGGACAGATCCAAATTATAACACCTCCTCTGAGTTATTGATATTAGGCACTTTTGCAGAAAATTAGAGTATATTAGTTATCTACTGCTACATAACAATATTACCATGAACTTAACAACTTTGGAAACACACACAGACAAATACACACACACTTAGTAACTCAGTTTCCATGAGTCAAGGATCCAGGCATGGCTTAACTATGTCCTCTGCATAAGAATTTTTACAAGTTGCAGCAGAAGTGTTAGACAGAATGGGGTCTCATTTCAAGGCTTGACTGGAGAAGGACCCATTTCTTTTCTTTTTTTAAAAAATAATTATTTTACTTAACTTTATTTGTTTATTTATGTATGCATTTATTTAAATTTGACCAGAGAGGGATGGGGGTATGTGTGGAGAAGAGAGAAAGTGAGAAAGCAAGCCACCAGGTCTGGGACTTGAACTGAGGTCAGCCATGTGGGAGTCCAGTGCCGTTAACATCCATGTCACCTGCTGACCTCCAAAGACCCATTTCTAAGGTCATGTGGTTGTTGGTAAAATTCAACACATGCAGTTATACGACCGAGGGCTTTGATACTTGCTGGTTGTAAGCCAGTGGCCAGCCTCAACTTCTCATTGGTTATTAGCTGAGGCTTCTCTCAATACCTCATCACATGGATCCTCCCCAAATTACTGCATGCTTCATCAAAGCCAGCAAGAGAGAGAATCTGTTTCCGAGATATAGCTCATAATGCTATGTAACTTCATCATGGAAGTGACATCCAGTCACCCTATTCTATTGGTTATTCTGTGGCTAAGATAAAGTCACAGATTCTATTCACATTCAAGAAAAGTGGACCATGAAAGTACATGAACACCAGGAGCAGGAACCATGAGGGTCATCATAGGATATATTCACTATATATAGGAAGGGAAAGAGCACAATTCTAGTTACTCTTTAATTTCATCAATGGTAAAGTGTCATTAAAAATGCTTACTGGGGTCAGGTGGTGTGGTGGTTAAGGTGCTAAACTCCTACATGGCCAACCATGGTTAGAGTCCTGGAACTGGAGGCTTGAAAATCAAACTGGGAGCATGTATGCACAAGCCCAGAATCCCAGGAAGAGAGTGGGGGTTGCAGCATGGCCATTCACCCTGGGGGGTGATTTCTCAGTCTCTCTCTGGCAAGTGCACTAACCCTATGACAAAAACAAACAAAACAACACAAAGCAACACTTATTTAGGGGCCAGCAGGTGGTATGGTGGTTAAGGTGCTGGACTCCCACATGGCTGACTGCTTATGTGCCCAAAATCCCAGGAAGAGAATGGAGGAGGAGGGATTATAGTGTGTCCATCCCGCAAGGGGGGTGATTTCTCACTTTCCTTCTCACTTCTCTCTGACAAGTGCATGTACCTTATGGCAAAATTTTTAAAAATTAAAAAAAAAAAAAACTCTCTTATTTAGGGTGAGTGAGTAAATATTCAGGACATAGAAAAAGTAAGTGAAGAAGCTTTATTCCTATTTCTGTTTAATTTAATTAGGCAAAATAATAGGCTTTTCTTTAGGGTTTTGAAGGTTGACTTCTTAAATAATTTTTGCACTATTATATCTTTTAAAACAGCTGCTACTAGTGCATCCATTATAAAGAAGAGTGTTTGTGAAGTAGAGCCTTAGCTTCTATTTCTTTCAGAAAAGTCACCAAGGCCAGCAAAGTTCTCTTCATTTTTAGCTTCCAAGTTCACTCTTTCAGTTCTTTTTTTTTTTTTTGGAGAGATTTTCGCTATAGGGCGAGTGCGCTCGCCAGACAGACAGAGAGAGACATTAGAGACAGAAAGCGAGAAATCACCCCCCAGGGGGGATGGTCACACCGCAATCCCTTCTCCTCCATTCTCCTCTCGGGATCATGGGCGTGCACGCACACGCGCCCGGCGTGGGAGTCCAGCGACATAGCCATTACACTAACTGCTGGTTCCCACTCTTTCAGTTCTTTACCCCTTTATCTGTTGTAGTTCTTCATCTAGGCTATCTATGCTATGTAGCCACCTCTGTACATAGCTGTTCACTTCTACGGAGTCATTATTAACCAGTGAATAGCTTGTCCCTTGGAAACATTGAGATGAATTAATTAAGATATTCCATGTGAGATTAAGCTAATTTCTTTCTCGACTTAAATTATTACAAGCTGTACATGCTCAGCTTCCACTCTGTCATTGTTTATAGCCCTGAAATAAAGATTTCTCAAAGGAGCTAAGTCTGGAATATGTTCTACACTGTCCGAATGAGATCGCCCCAGGGTGGATTCACTTAAGACATTTTAGTGGAGGACAAAGTAATTTTAATTAAGATCTTAAGCTTATAAGCACAATAAACCCTTCTTTCAAGGTGAGAAAAAGATATAGGATTACAAATAAAAAATAGGCATAGGTAATTCTCTTTTCATCTCTAGTTTTAGAAAGCTAAGTGATTTTTTGAAAACGGATAAAAAGTAAAATAAAAGTTAATAAATACATCAAAACCATTAACCATGAATAATAACTTCTCACTCATATTTATGAAAAGCAGAAATACTTAGATAATAACTTAGATCTACTTAAAATTGCCAAAATTAGGTTCCATTACCTAGTTATTTATTTTTTAAGACTCTATTTTCTATTTTTATAATTATTTTATTTAATTTTATTTATTCATTCATTTATTTTAATTTGACCAGGGAGCGACAGAGAGAGAGAAAGAGTGTGAAAGCAAGCTGCCAGGTCTGGGACTTGAACTATGATCAGCCATGTGGGAGTGTCCAGCACTGTAACCACCACGCCACTTGCTGGTCTCTCGTTACCTAGTTATTTTCATAATCTTGGAAATCTTGCCACTGAGCTATATTATGAGAAATCTTCAAAAAAATTCATGGCACATGCATATTCAAAAAAAAAAAAGCCTTCATTTCAAATGGTTTTGCATCAAAGTAAACTGATATTTTAATCCCCTTTCCATGAACTTTTTGAGTGTATTTGTATACATTTATTTAAACAAATATCCAACGCATGTGTACAGTACCTGTGTGACGCATACAAAACTTGGGTTCTGGACACTTCTTTTCCATCACCAACCAGAAAATACTGCTGGCTTTTGGATTTTAAGAATCTGGGAGGAAAAAACTCAGGCTGGAGATAGGAAGGTGATACTGACCCACTGCAGGTGCCGTTGTTGTGGCACAGATGATGTGCACACCAAGGGACGGGGCAGTTCTCAATGTTCCTCCCACGTCGTGCTTCAGCAATGATGAAGAATTCTTTGTTGTTTACCTGAAGTTCTTGAATGCAGCCCCTGAATCCATAAACATGGCCCACACTCTTATGGATCTTAACATTTGCAGGGATATGGCCAAGGAAAATTGATTCAAAATATACCTGTAGGAAAAATAACAGGAAAAAATGTTTCCTCTCTAAATATTTATTGAGATTTATGATTTACATATAATCATTACACATCTTTGAGGTTACGGAATTTTTTTTTAGAGGTTTTTGCCTTAGAGCATGTGCACTCGTCCGAGGGAGAGAGAAAGAGAGAAAGACAGAGACAGTGTGAGAGAAAGTGAGAAATCCCTCCCTCGACCCTCGGGGGCATGGCCATGCTGCAATCTCTTCTCCTCCATTTTCCTCCCAGGATCTTGGGTGCACAAGCAAACACGTCTGGTGTGAATTTTAAGCCACCAAGTCTGGGATTCGAACTGCAGATGGCCACATGGGAGTTCAACAACATAACCACTATGCCACCTGCTGGACCCACAGAATGGTCTTTAAAAGCATGTGTACAGTACATAACAGACAAACTGAGAATCTAACCATATTCACCACCTTCAACATTTAACATTATGCTGTGAACATTTGGAACTTGGTCTAATGGTTATTCTGCAGGTATGTACTGAGTTGTCTATGACAGTCTTTACTATGAGGTGCAGTTCTACAGAAAAACATATTGATTAAAAATCAGGCAACAAACAATCTCACAAATTAGCAAAGATAATCTTAAGAAAGCCAATGAGGGACCAGCAGTTGGCGTAATAGCTATGTCGCTGGACTCCCATGTAGTTGACCCAGGTTCAGGTCCTGGACCCCGTGGCTTAAACTCATGCCGGGCGCATGTGCGTCTATGCCCAGGATCCTAAGAGGAAAAGGGATTGTGGCGTGACCATCCCTCTGGAGGGTGATTTCTTGCTTTTTGTCTCTCTGTCTCTCTCTGTCTTTCTGGTGAGCACATGTGCCCTATAGCAAAAACCTCTAAAAAAAAAAGAAAGAAAGAAAGCCAATGAAAGAAGAATTTGTAATTCCCAGAGATGTTGCCAGATTATCTGGGAATGACATAGCATGTTTAGTTACGTAATTGCCAGGTTTTCATATATAAAAAAGATGTTGTAGTTATTGGCTACTTTCATTACTTTTATTACATGTTGTCTTAAAAAGGGCCTTTGTTTTCCACTTTCTTTTTTCTACCTTCTGACAATATCTAATAAAATTTGGTACAACAAATAGGGATTCAACAAAACTTGCCAATTACGTTATAATGCATTTTTGAATTCAAATATTTGTATTGCAGTGTGAACATTACTAATAATACCCAATAAAAAGAATGAATTCATTTAATTAATTACAAATAAGAAATTGAATTGTGTCTCTTCAAATTCATATCTTAAACCTTCAGTACCTTAGAATGTGACTTTATTTGATAAGTAGTAATGAAGTCCATACTAAAGTAATGTGGACCTTTAATCAAACTGGCATCTTTACAAAAAGGGGAAGGTTGGACAGAGACCAGAACACGGGGAGAATGCCAAGGGAGCATGAAGCAGAGATCAGGGGATGTGTCTGTAAGCCAAGGGACATCAAAGGTTGCCAGTACGCCACCAGAAACTAGGCAAGAGATGCTAGGCAGATTTATTCTCACAACCATCAGAAAAAAATAACCTTGCCAACAGATGGATCTTCATTTCCTAGTATCCCAAATTTTGAGAACTGTAAGATGTTTCTGATGCATAATCCACCCAGCCTGTGGTACTTCGTTATGAATGAAAACAATAACATTATATTTCAAATATCCTAAAATATGAGCAAAAGGTATAGTGCTTGGATCTGGTGTTTTGAAAACTGGAAATGTTACTTTTTTTCCTTCTAAAGTATGACCATAAATATATATATCAGAAATAGAACTCTGTCTAGATTATATTCTGTCCCTTTAATCACTGCTTATTCCAAAAGCCAGAATAGAAAATTCAAGGCTGGCTCTGTGGTCTGGTGGTTAAGGCAGTTGAATACCACATGGTTGACTGCATGATTTGAGTCCTGGTGACTTGAGAAGCATGCTATGAACATGTCTTGAGAAACATGCTGTGAACACGTGCACATATGTATGTGCCTAAACTCCCATAAAGAGGGCAAGTTGGAGGAGAAGGGATTTCCAGGTGACCATTCCCCATGGGGGTGGTTGTGGTGGGAAGTTTGGTACTTTCTCTTTTCCCTCTCTCTCTCTCTCTCTCTCTCTCTCTCTGTTTCTCTTTCTTCATCTGATGAGCACAGGTGCCCACTAGCAGAAAAAAAAAAAAATAAAAAAAAAAGAAATAAAAAGAAAAAGAAAAGGAAAAGTCTCTTTTGAAGCCAGATTATTCCAAAGGCAACCAATCCATTTTTTTTCCCTTCTCATTTTAAAAATATTATTTTCTATTTGTTTTATCATTGTGTATCATTGTGGCATATCAAATGAATTATCCCATCATGGATATACTATATAATGCTTCAACCAACCCATTTATACACAATTAGCAGACTAAAAAGACTGCAAAATTGGGCCCTTGATCTACCTTCATTTAAACAATATGGCAAAGCCACATTTTACATGGATGTCAATTCTAAAGCTGTGTACAAGATGGACATTTCATAAACTATAAACTGTCTTAAAAAATTCCTTAGGCATCACATTAAAGACTTTCCTCAAATAACTCCAACACAGCTAAATTTTTCTGCCAGCTTTAGAATAGCTTGCTATTTTTGTTATTGTTATTGTTTTGTTTGTTTGTTTGCTTTGCTTGTTTTTTTTTTTTTTTTTTCTTTTTGAGATATATTTTTTCCCTAGGGTGCACGTGCTTGTCAGAGAGATAGAGAGAGAGAGACAGTGGGAAATCATACCACCCCCCCCCCCCCCCGCCGCCCCCGAGAGGTGGCCACATTGCGATCCCTTCTCCCTCATTCTCCTCTTGGGGTTTTGGGCATGTATGTACACATACCTGGTGTGAGTTTTAAGCCCCTGGATTCAGGACTCAAACTGCAGATGGCCATGTGGGAGTCCAGCAATGTAACCATTATGCCATCTGCTGGTCCCTAACTTGCTGTTTTGTCAGTGCAACTCCAGATAAAGCTGGTGTTTAGTGGCCATATTGTGTAAAAACTCCAGAACACCTCTCAGTGTGGGGAAACTTACCAGTATTAGGTACAAGAGGGAACTGATACTGAGGGTACAGTGAATTCACTTCTCAATTCCAATGCTCACTGCAGAGCTTACATTCTTCGATCAGAATGATGCCAGAATCACTTACATGATTTACACTCTACCTCCCCATCCTCAGAAACATATATAATTGAATTATCATAGTTTAGATGTACATAAAATGCAACTCCTCTCAATAGGAATTTAAGCTACAATTGAAGTCTCAATGAATGAGACTTCTCTTCAGGGCTGTTAGATAAGTGGCAGGGAGATGCAGCAGCATTTGTGTGGGTAACATCTCTGAGGTCTCCATTCCCAAAAACTCTCAAATCCTACCTGGCATCTGACAAGAACATTTAAATCAAAGTTATAAATACAATAAAATGAAAATAATATCATTGCAAAAATTAAAAAACCAGATCCCAGTAATTAACTTAAGAGTCTAGGGGAAGGTGAGCTTAGAGATAATACTGCAATACTTCTTAATATTTACACTAATATATACTGGCAAGATGCAAATAAGCTTTTAGAAAACAGAAATGTGTTTAATTCTAGAAATATTAAAGAATCTTCATGACCCATACCAGGTCACACTGATTGTTTTGAGCTTTTGTTCTTTTTTAAAGACTCAGTCTTTGCTTCTAATGACATTATTTACTTTTTTTTCCCCTGAGAACATATTTTAGTCTCAGAGAGTAACTATCTTTGGTGTCAGCTAAAAGTTTCAAGGTATACGATCGAGCCCTGGGCCCAGCCATGGTGGCAAAGCCACTATACAAAGCTGGAGGCCATATGGAAGACTAGGATTCAGTTCCCAGGTCAACCTATACATGCTACTGCAGACAAGTGTGCCTATGATCTTGGTTGGCTATGAAGGCACAGGACTATGTTGAGAGCACTTTTCCCTCTTTCTCTCCATCTTTCTCATAAAAGAGATACATAAATACACTTTAAAATATAGAACTATCACATAGGTTGGAGTGTGTCTGTTTTCACATCCTTTTTTGCTTCATATGCTAAGTCAGTTTATATTAATTTCTCAACAAATTATGAACAGCCCTTTTTATCAGTGAAGATAAGTGACCTATTGTTAACAAAATCATGATCTGTCATGAACTTTCAGAATCAGTGCATCTAAAGCATCACCTTTTTCTCGAGGAGGATCTTTGCGTATCGATCTCACATTAAGAAAAGCAAACCTCTCACTGCTTTGACAAATGTGCTGTCTTAGCATGAAACTGATAGAGGATGGGAGAATGCCCTCCTCTTCTGCAGCAGTATGCAGATATAAGGGGAAATCTACAGAGCTGGCTATGGTTTATTAGACCATAAAAAAAACTTCCAAACAATGAGAACAGAAGGTTCTTGCGTTTCTTCTGATTTGAGGCCTATGCTTCGTTAGAGCTCTGAAATATCTAAAAAAGCAGCTACTGTTGACTGCACATAGATAACCATTAAAATGGTTGACTTCTATCCCCAGACTCTCAATTATCCAAGAGCTGCCTTTTGTGTGTATAATCATTTCTAAGGAGACAGGTCTTTAAAATACGTCTTTTCTAATAACTCCTTGTGAAGCAGACTATGGAGAATAGAGTCTGACATCAAAATATGATCTTAACAAGGTAAAAGCACAGAAATAGACATGGACAATCAAGGAGAAATCATTAAGATAATAAAAAATATAAATGGGGACTGAGAGAAAAAAATTCCACATTTGAAAAAAGTGAAATGAATACTCCATTTTCTCTCTGAGTTTATCTTTAAAGAAAGACTATAGTTGCTCTTTTGTGATAGAAAATAAAATAAGAGGGTAGGAAAAGGGGAAGCAAAATTCTAAAACCTGGGAAAGCGTGGTGGATAAGAAGTTGAACTATTCCTTTTTTGTCCTGTTTTAATTTAAATTTAGGTATTGGGTACTACATATATTTCTGTTATAATATTTTGATCCAATGCTTAGTTTTATTTTATATCCTCATTCATTCTGGAGTTAAATGAGTTTGTGTTAATAAAATATGGGTAGGTAACTGAAATATACTTTTTAGTTAAGATTAATTATCAGAGCATACTTATCTTTATCTAAGGACAAGATAAATTATAATTAAAATGAACTGACTTTTATGTAAGAGCCATGACCAAATTTTTGTTTTTAATATTACCTGAATTCTATGCAAACAAATTTAAAACCAGAAACATTGAGTCTTGAAAAAGAGATAGATAAGAGATGTTGGGTAAAGTGTTTTGTAAGAAGGATTTATTTAAATAACTTTTCATATGTGAATAAAGCTTAAGTTCTTAAAAATTGTTTAGAGACACAAAATAAAAAGGGATCAAAAGGCAGGAGCAGTATTTATCTAAATCCGCATCCCTTTTCAATATGAATCTCTCTTTTTCTTTTCTTTGCCCTATAGTATGATAATCTCTGGGCATAGAGCCTTTTCTATATTAATTTACTTTTATTTTTAGGTCAGGGAATTCACTCTGATCATCTTTACATTCTCTAAGGCCCATAATAATGACTTGCAAAGTAAGAGTTTTTATACAAAGTTGTTACAAATACCTTTTTTTTTTGAGAGGTTTTTGCTATAGGGCGCATATGCTCACCAGAGAGACAGAGAGAAACACAGAGACAGAAAGTGAGAAATCAACCCCTGGGGGGATGGCCACGGCGCAATCCCTTCTCCTCCATTCTCCTCCTGGGATCCTGGGCACGCACACACACGAGCCCGGCGTGAGTTTAAGCCACCCGGTCCGGGACTCGAACCGTGGTCGACTACGTGGGAGTCCAGCGACATAGCCATTACGCTAACTGCTGGTCCCACAAATACCTGTTTTATGAACTCTATCTTACTTTTTTGTAGTTTCCTGATTGTCTCTTGGACCACTTTTCCTAACTTATGCTGAATTAAAATGCTATTTCATCTAGTGCAAAAAACAATGCCAAATATTACTTGTAAGTACTTGTCAGACATTAATTGAAGACTGGGTTCCTGCATAATCTCCCTACCTCTTTTTATTATTTTCATCCTAAATTCAGTTACACTGTGAAAATGTATGTGACAGGTAAAACACAATAAAATAATGAGCATGAGCCGTCACCAAAAATCCTTGCTATTTTACCAGATTCAGCATATGAGAAGTCTTCACTGAAAACCATCCAGAAGGAATATTATTATTCTAATATGTCTCATTGTTACATATATATATATATATACACACACATACACACACACACACATATACATACATATATATACACACACACACACACACACACACACACACGTCCTCTCTCTCTCTCTCTCTCTATATATATATATATATATATATGTGTGTGTGTATGTGTGTATATATGTATGTGTGTATATATGTGTGTGTATGTATATATATAAATATATATATGTATATATAGTGCAGCCAGTGGTTATATGGAAGTGTATGAATTACTCTCTGGCTCACACAAAGAGTTTTCTTTTTTAAATTTGATAAATATCAGAGAAGTCCTCATTAGCCCATATTTCACAGTTAAATATTTGATTCTTAAGGTTTTCTAGACTTGGGAATATTCTCCAAATAATTTCTTCTCACCTTGTTTAAGGAAGAACTGAACTTTAGAAAAGCAATCAATGAATCGAGCTGCTGTGCTATGAACACACTGACCTAGGGAAGTATAAATATAAAAGAAGGCTGTAAGATTATTCTCATCTTTGAGAAAATTAAATGTAGTCCGGTAAAATAAAGAGTAAAGTATTAGCTGTAATGTCGATAAATTAATAACACACATGCCAACAAGATGGCAGAAATAGGATGTTCTAGACCTTCTCTGCATGGAGACACAAATGCAACAATAATATGTAGACCAACTTCCTCTCTGCGAAATCTGTAAAATAGTTGAGAGACTCCTACATGCAAAGCAAGCATAAAACCAGCTACCTCAAAGCTGGAAGAAAATTACATAGCGTTTACTCATTATAGTCCCTCCCCTTAGTGCAGCATTGTGCTGGCTCCTCATTTCTCCCTGGGAAGAAATAGAGAAGGCTAAAAAATATCCAGCATGCAGACTTATGTAGAACTTTTTTGGATTTGCCCAAAGGATTGACATTTATTTTATCTAAATCTAATCACTGGTAAAAAAAGGACATTATGTTTGAGATCACTGAGAACAAGGTGATAGTTTGGCCTAGGATGTATTCATTCACCACAGTCCCTTCCTCACACTGGCTCAGCCTGGTGTGAGTGAATGGGAGAAAACCCTCAACTCTTTGATTATCTCTGAGAGAGAAAGATCTGGAGCGTGCAGCCAATGTTCTGTACTGCCGGAAGGACTATGTACTGTCTCATCAATCTCATGGCATTGACAAGACCCAGAGTACTCTAGATGGTTGGGGGATGTTGGGTAATGTTTTTCCTGTTCTAGAGGACCCAGAGTACAACAGGCAGAGTCTGACATAGTTTGGTAGCCTCTCCCCCAGGAGGAAGAGAGAAGAGAAGCGTGGAATGTGGAATATGCAACAAACGTTAAGGGTTTTGGTGGTGGGGCAGGGGGTGTGAGGGCTGCCCAAGGGATTGATTTCTGTCTTGCTTGACTTGGAGTGCTAATGGTACCTATCATATTGTAGAAACCTGAGGGATGCTGAGAATAAAAGAGAGCTGTGCTACAGAGAAACTGAAGTACCACAGACAGACACCATATGGAGCAAATGATGATGAGATCCTGAAAAATAAAACTGGCTAATATCTCTCCTAAAAAATTTGTATACACAAATCCAAAAAAGACACATGTACAGGAAAGATTTGAGAAGCCCTCAAAACATCTGGCCAAGATAATTAGTAAATATTTTTCCTACACAAAACCAGTATAAAAAGACTGGAAATGGTGGATGTGTTTTCAAATATGTTGATTTTACCAAAAAGTTCCAAGTTAAAAGAAAAAATAGAAAATCATGGACCAACTAAATTCATAAGACAAATTTTTAGAAAGTAACCTTAAAGAAGCAGATATATATTAATTTCCTGACAAAAATTTCAAAGTAAAACTTTTGAAGATGCTCAGTAAGTTTAGGAAAATAATATATGAATAAAAGAAAAATAACAAAAGAGACAGAAGATATAAAAAAGAAACAACTAGAAATTTTGGAACTGAA
Source organism: Tupaia tana (assembly GCA_026018925.1). Taxonomy (NCBI): domain Eukaryota; kingdom Metazoa; phylum Chordata; class Mammalia; order Scandentia; family Tupaiidae; genus Tupaia; species Tupaia tana. Next base: position 102,071,305 of record JAKSZU010000002.1, on the reverse strand, counting down.
AAATACAATAATTGAATTTACAGAGGATTTCAACAGAAAATTTAGTCAAGCAGAAGAAAGAAAACCTCAATGAATTAAAAAAAAAAAGTGATTTGAAACTGTCTAGTTACAAGAGCAAACATAAAAAAGCAGAGGACCCACCCCGGAGCCTAGAGATTAAGAAAACTGGATCTCATATGGCCAGTTCTGGTTCAAATCTCAGCCCTGTAGTCTGGAATAACATGTCAGGCATTGTGTGTGTGTGTGAGTGCATGCCAAAAATTCTGATGGAATGGAGAAATGGAAGAGAAGGAATTAAGGCATGACCTCATTGGGGGCTCCTCTCCCCACATGTTTCTCTCTGGTGAGTGCACTTGCAGTCTTGTAATTTAAAAAAAGGAAGAAAGCCTATCTACTTATGGGATACCATTGAGGGGATCAATGTATGTATTATAGAAGTCACAGAAGAGTAAGAGAGAGAGAAAAGAGAAAAACTTTATTTGAAGAGATAATAGCTGAAAACTCTGCAAATCGAGTGAAAGAAATGGACACTTAGAATGAAAAATAGCAAAAAGACTATAACTAGAATGCAGCTAAAGAATCCACTCTGAGATATATTATACTCACTGTCAAAAAAAACAAGAAATTCTGAAAGATGGTGTGGAAAAGTGACTTGTAATGTAATTAGAAGCTCCAGTGAGACTATTGGTGGATATATCTGCGGAATTCTTTTTTTATTTTAAGAATTATTTTATTTAACTTTATTTATTTGTTTATTTAAATTTGACCAGAGAGGGACAGAGTGAGACAGAGAGAGAGGGAAAGTGAGAAAGCAAGCCACCAGGTACAGAACTTGAACCATGGTCGGCCATGTGGGAGTCCAGTGTCCTTAATCACCACGCCACCTACTGGCCCTCTGCTGAATTCTTACAGGTCAGAAGAGAGTGGGATGATATATTTGTGCTGAAAACAAGAACAAAAAACTGCTGACCAAGAATATATGAAGCAAAAGTGTTCAGCATAGTACAGTAAGATATTTTGAGGGAAAGAAAAAGAGACACCATATTCACATAACTTTTTATCCCAGCATATTGTTATAATTGTTCTATTAATACATTATCTATTATTGTTAATCTACTACTGTCTCTAATTTATAGTAAAATTTTATTATTGATGTGTATGCATAAAAAAATAAATATTTATAGAGTTCAGTACAATCTGGTTTCAAACATCCACCGGTGGTTTTGAATTGCATTCTTTGCGGGTAAAGAGGAACTATTATGGTTGAAATAGCATAATTAAGGGAAAACAGTATATTAAATATTGCAAAACATTACAGCTTTGGTTAAAAACATGAACTTTATACTCAAAATATTTGCATTTGAATCCCAGAATAGCTGTGTGACTTTGGGCAGAAAACTCAACCTCTCTGTACCTTAATTTCACTCCTCTGCATTTATTGAGTTGTCAGAAAGGTCATGACACATTTTTGCATTTAAAAAAATAGAAAAAACATATATCATGATTTTTCTAACAGCCATATAGATAATAATAGTACTACAACATGGTTTTCTTTTACTTTATTTTTTGCAAGGATTAAATTAGTTAAAATGATTTATGAAAAGTGCTTAGGAGTTCCGGGCACCAGGCAGACTGAGGCTGCAGGCCCGACCTTTCCGAATCTCCACGCATCCCCACCGTTTCTCCTCCTTGGACCCCAGGTTGGTTGTCTGGGACTTTAAGGCGAACTCCCACCCCACCCCACCCGCAATCCGGATCGAGCCGGCCAGCAGTTCCGGGCACCAGGCGGACTGAGGCTGCAGGCCCGACCTTTCCGAATCTCCACGCATCCCCACCGTTTCTCCTCCTTGGACCCCAGGTTGGTTGTCTGGGACTTTAAGGCGAACTCCCACCCCACCCCACCCGCAATCCGGATCGAGCCGGCCAGCAGTTCCGGGCACCAGGCGGACTCAGGCTCCAGACCTGACCAACCTGGTCCTGTCACTCATCTTCTGACACTTTCCCACTAGCCTTTGGACTCTGAATTCTGGTGATTTGAATAGCGCGCGGCGCACTTGCGCGCCGCACGATTTCCTTTTTTCAGTTTGTTTTTCTTTGCTCTTGGGGTGTTGGTTATCCAGTCAATTGTAGGCTCACCTGTCCTTAGAGACAGTGAGGACTTTGGGCCATCCAGGGTAGTGGCAACAGTTAATGGTAATTGTGAGCAACAGGTAGGCCAACCATAAGGGAAATCATCAATTTTCTAAGCCTGTACAACTATTAACAATCAGTTAGGAAGAAACATATAGAATACCTAATGACTAAGAACAATCGCAGAGGCTCCAGAAATATGAGCAACCAACAAAAGGCCTCTCCCTCAAGGGAAATCATCAAGCCTACATCACCCACAGTCAATACAATGGACGTCGTGGACATGTCTGATAAGGAATTCAGATTATTTGTAGTGACCAAACTAACTGAGATGGAAGAGAAAAGAGACAAGGAGCTCCAGGAGATGAGGAATTCCTTCAATGACTTGAAAGAAGAAATGGATACCTTAAACAAGAACCAGATGGAACTTCTAGGAATGAAGAATGTGATACAGGAAATCAAAACCTCCCTTGAAAGTATTAAAAGTAGGTTAGACCAGGCAGAAGATCGAATATCTAACGTAGAAGACAAAACATCTGACCTAGAAAAAAGCATCAAGAAGATTGAGAAAACAACCATGAAAAATGAGGATAATATACGAGGAATACTGGATACTATCAAGCGCCCCAACATCCGAATAATAGGTATTCCAGAAGAGGAAGAAAATAATAAGGGCCTAGATCATTTATTCCATGAGATCCTGGAAGAAAACTTTCCAAATCTAGAAAGGCACTCAAATATCCAGACCCAGGAAATACATAGGACCCCGGGTAGAATCAACCCAAGAAGATCCTCTCCAAGGCACATTATAGCCAGACTGGCAAAAACAACAGACAAAGACAAGATACTAAAGTTGGCAAGAGGGAAACGCCAGGTTACTTACAAAGGTCACCCCATCAGGCTAACATCGGATCTTTCGGCGGAAACAATGCAAGAAAGGAAAGAATGGGGAAGCATAGTAAAAGTGTTGAGTGAAAAACAATTTCAACCAAGAATATTATACCCGGCAAAATTATCTTTCATATGGGAAAAAAAGATAAAAACATTCTCGAATAAACAAAATTTGAAGGAATTTACCAACTCCAGACCAGCTCTTCAAGAGGTTCTGAAGGGAGTATTATACCAGGAAAACTAAAAAATCAGAGACAGTTATACGAGAACAAAGAGCAACCAAGAAAATGGCTCACTTAATGATAGGATCAGGTATGGAAATATCGATAATTACATTGAATGTCAATGGATTAAATTCTCCAGTAAAGAGACATAGACTGGCTGACTGGATAAGAAAACAGAAACCCTCTATCTGTTGCCTACAAGAAACTCACCTTATGGATAAAGACATACATAGACTAAAAGTCAAGGGCTGGAAAAAGATACTCCATGCAAATGGAAATCGAAAAAAGGCTGGAGTAGCGATATTGATCTCAGACAAAATAGATTTCAAGACAAAGACTGTAAGAAGAGACAAAGAAGGGCATTATATAATAGTAAATGGGGTAATCCAGCAAGAAGACATAACCCTTATAAATATCTATGCACCCAACTCAGGTGCGCCTAAATATGTGAAGGAAAGACTGTTGGAGCTAAAAGGAGAGATAGGGAGAAATACTATAATTGTTGGAGATCTCAACACCCCATTATCTCCTATAGACAGGTCTTCTAGACAGAAAATAAATAGAGAGATACAGGACTTAAATGATACTATAAATGGAATGGGCTTGACAGATATCTATAGAACTTTCCACCCTACATCCACAACATATACATTTTTCTCACCCCGACATGGAACCTTTTCAAAGATAGATCATATATTAGGACACAAATCAAGCCTTTATAGATTCAAAGGCATAGAAACTGTACCCAGCATCTTCTCTGACCATGATGGAATTAAACTCAAGATTAATTTCAAGACACAACCCCGAAAATACACGAACACATGGAAACTGAACAACCTACTTCTGAATGACTTCTTCACTACTGAAGAAATGAAGGCTGAAATAAAAAAATTTATGGAAACTAATGATAATGAGTACACAAGTGTCCAGAATCTATGGGACACAGCAAAAGCAGTCATAAGAGGAAAATTCATAGCAATTAGTGCACATAAGAAAAGGACAGAAAGATGGCAACTAGATAACTTATCATCATGCCTCAGAGAATTGGAAAAACAACAACAAACAAATCCCCAAAATGCCAGGCGAAAAGAAATAATAAAGGTTCGAGCAGAAATAAATGAAATAGAAAATAAACGAACCATACAGAAAATAAATGAAAGCAAAAGCTGGTTCTTTGAAAAGATTAACAAGATCGACACACCATTGGCTAGACTGATTAAGAAGAAGAAAGAAAGAAACCAGATTAATCAAATATGTGATGAAACAGGCAATATTACCACAGACATAGCAGAAATACAAAATATCATTAGAGGATACTATGAGCAACTTTACGCCAACAAACAAGATAACCTGGAGGAGATGGACAAATTCCTGGATGCATATAATCTACCAAGATTGGATCAGGAAGACATAGAGAACCTGAATAGACCTATAACAAGCCAGGAGATTGAATCAGTAATAAATAACCTCCCAACAAAGAAAAGCCCAGGCCCAGATGGCTTCACTTGTGAATTCTACAAAACTTTTAAGGAAGAGTTAACCCCTATCCTACTAAAATTATTTCTAAAGATTCAAAAGGAAGGAAACCTTCCAAATTCATTTTATGAAGCCTCCATCATCCTCATCCCCAAAACAGATAAGGATATGACAAAAAAGGAAAACTACAGACCAATATCATTGATGAATATAGATGCGAAAATTCTCAACAAAATACTCGCAAATCGTATCCAGCAACATATAACAAAGATCATTCATCACGATCAGGTAGGCTTTATACCAGGGATGCAAGGATGGTTCAATATACGCAAGACCATAAATGTAATACACCACATTAACAGAAAGAAAGATAAAAACCATATGATCATCTCAATTGATGCGGAGAAAGCATTTGATAAAATACAGCATCCTTTTATGATCAAGACTCTCAGTAAGATTGGTATAGAAGGGTCATTTCTGAACACAATAAAAGCCATCTATGAAAAACCTACAGCTAACATTATACTGAATGGGGAAAAGCTGAAAGCTTTTCCTCTGAAAACAGGTACTAGGCAGGGCTGCCCACTTTCTCCACTGCTCTTTAATATAGTACTGGAAGTCTTAGCTATTGCAATCAGAGAAGAGAACAATATTAAAGGCATTCGAATAGGCAAAGAAGAATTGAAAATATCTTTATTTGCAGATGACATGATGGTATACTTAGAAGACCCAAAGGTATCCATGAAAAAACTGCTTGAAGTAATAAGTGAATACAGTAAAGTGGCAGGATACAAAATCAATATCCAAAAATCTATAGCATTTCTATTTATGAACAACAAGTTGAACGAAGCAGAGCTGAAGAAAGGAATCCCTTTCACCGTAGCCACAAGGTGTATAAGATACCTAGGGATAAACCTAACTAAGAAAGTCAAAGGTCTTTATAAAGAAAACTACGAAAATCTTAAAAGAGACATTGAAAGTGACATAAAAAAGTGGAAGGATATCCCATGCTCCTGGATTGGAAGAATTAACATAATCAAAATGGCAATTCTACCCAAATTAATCTACATGTTTAATGCAATTCCAATCGAAATACCAGAGATATTCTTCAGAGATCTAGAAAGGGCAATCATAGAATTTGTCTGGAACCATAAAAGACCTCGTATTGCAAAAGCAATCCTGCGCAAGAAGAGTGGAGTAGGAGGCATATCACTCCCTGATCCCAAGATATACTATAAAGCTGTGGTCATCAAAACAGCATGGTACAGGCATAAAAACAGACATGTGGACCAATGGAAGAGAATAGAGACCCCAGAAATAACCCCCAAAGCTTACAGCCAACTGATCTTTGACAAAGGATATCAGTCAATCCATTGGGAAAAGGAAAACATCTTTAGTAAATGGTGCTGGAAAAACTGGGTATCCACCTGCAGAAAGATGAAACTGAACCCCCATCTTTCACCACTAACAACAGTCAACTCAAAATGGATCAAAGATCTTAACCTAAAACCTCAAACAATAAAACTACTGGTGGAAAATGCTGGGGAAACTCTGGGGGACATTGGAGTAGGCAAAGACTTCTTAAATAAGACTCCCAAGGCACAGGCAATAATCCCTAAAATAGACAAGTGGGACTATATTAGACTAAGAAGTTTCTGCACAGCAAAGGACACAGTAACAAGTGTGAACCGACAACCCTCAGAATGGGAAAAGATTTTTGTTAAATATGCCTCAGACAAGGGACTGATAACCAGAATACATAGGGAACTCAAGTGCCTTATGCGAAAAAAAATGATTAACCCAATTAAAAGGTGGGAAAATGAGCTGAACAAAAGTCTCTCTAAGGAAGACATATGAATAGCCAAAAAGCATATGAGGAAATGCTCAACATCCCTCATCATAAGGGAGATGCAGATAAAAACTACAATGAGATACCACCTAACCCCTGTCAGAATGGCAAAGATTAAGAATATAAAAAGTGATAAGTGTTGGCGGGGATGTGGTGAAAAGGGAACCCTCCTACACTGTTGGTGGGAATGTAAACTAGTTCAACCACTGTGGAGAACAATATGGAGGTTCCTCAAAGATCTACAAATAGAACTACCATTCGATCCAGTAATCCCACTTCTGGGTATTTACCCAAAAGACAGGAGAACGCTCAGTCAGAAAAGTGCTTGCACATCAATGTTTATTGCAGCATTATTCACAATTGCCAAGACATGGAACCAACCTAAATGTCCACAAACTGATGAATGGATTGGAAAAGTGTGGTATATATACTCTATGGAATACTACTCAGCCATAAAAAATAACAAGGCCCTGGAATTTGATAGAAAGTGGTCAGATACGGAGGATATATTGCTGAGTGAAGTAAGCCAGGATATGAAAGAAAGATATTGTATGTATCCACTCAATATATACCGACTATCAGCATTCTATGATAGTGAAAAAAAATTGGAGGACATAAAAGCAGTGAAGATACTTAATGAGAATAGGACAGTGTGGAATGGGGGAAGTGAAGAGAAGAGGATAGAGAAAGATAACAAATGAACAATAGAGAGGTAGGACATTAGTGAGAAACAGATATGGCTTATTAACTGTTGATGTTGACATGTATAGTATTCTCAACTGGATTTGTCTGAGAAGTATTTCATGATGGGCAAAGTATTTGTACAAGCAACATGAGAAATAGCGATGGACTGTCTTAAAAAATAATTAGAATAATAATAATGATTGGGGAAAACATAGAAAAGATATTGAATGTTGAAGCGGGGAGATTAATGTCTCTGTACTGACTGACATGCATGGCATTCCCTTTTGAAAAAGTAATGTAATACAATGTAAAGTTATATGTAATTCAATGTAATATAAAGAAGAATATGATGATAATAAAAAAAAAAAAAAAGAAAGAGAAGGAAAAAAAAAAAAAAAAGACTAATATCAAGGAGATTTTTCCCTGTATTTTTTCCTAGTAATTTTATTTCAGTTCTTTCATTTAGGTCTTTAATTCAATTAAGGCTAACTTTTGTATAAGGGAAAAGTCCAGTTTTCAGTCTTTCACCTGTGGAGATCTGGGTTTTATGCAGTTCATTAAAAATACTAAACTTTACCTGCTGTGTACTCTTAGCTCCCTTGCCAAAATAGTTGACCTTGTAAGTGTGGGTTTATTTGGGGGCTCACTTTTCCATTGGTCTGTGTATCTGTTTTTATACCAGCACAACACTGTTTCAATTGCTATACCTCTGTAACATCATTTTAAATCAGAAAATGTGATTCATCTCTTTTTGTGTTCTTTTTCAAGATTGTTTCAGTTATTCAGGGTCTTTTGTGATCCTATATCCTAAGCACATTTTAAGTACTTTTTAAAAATGTTTCTGTTTCTATGAAAAACTGCCACTTGGACTTTGATAGGAATTGTATTCAATCTGGCTAACTTTGAGTAATGTGAATATTGTAGCAATATTAAATTTCCATGAACACAAAAAAAAAAAAAAAAAAAAAAAAAAAAAAAAAAAAAAAAAAAAGTGCTTAGAACAATGTCTGGGACATAGAAATATACATATATTTATATATATATATATAGTATTTATTATTAATAGTAATAATATTTAGAATAAATTTTTACTCTCAAAATTATTAAAAATAATCTTTAAGAAGTTGCTATAGATGTTTTTTATCTTTTCCAGTCTATAATGCTACTTTGGAATTTAATCCTTTTGGTTCAGTCTGGCTTTGTTATGCATTTATGCATTGAAATATATCATTTTGGACATAATGATAACTTTGTACATACTTAAGAATCCTTACTAGATTAAAATAAGCAGAGATAGAGCAGAACCTTTCTTCAATAGTTTGTGCCGAAGTTAATGATTCTTAATGGCTTTAGCTAGCAAAATCCTCAGTTCTTCTATTCCATCTCCACAAACTTCTACCATTGTTTGACTGTCAAAGTCAATGGAAGTGGGCTAGCAGATTCACAATTGGAAGCCAGCTCTAGTGTCTTCCTCTTCAACATCCTACCAGGACTTGAAAGGAAGAGGACGTATGCCATGGAGGCCAGCCCCAGGAGACTATAATACATACCTTGTAACCTCATCATGGAAGTTTATGCTAAAAGAATCCCACCACGTGTAGCTCTCACAAGGGTCACTGAGCTGTTTGGGATTAACAGAAGTTAGAAGGCGTCAGTGACTCACTCAGACTTTGGAGCACTTGAGTGCACTAAATGTGAGGAGTCAGTTATAAAAGCATATGACAGCCTCCATAGTGCCAGAGGGAATGGCCACTGTAACTTTAGAGAGACCAAGTGCCTTATCTCTTTACCATACTAATACCCAACCTATTTTCATTTTAAATAAATTAATAAATAAATTCTATCACCATGTGTTAAGTTCAGTATGTGTACATGTATTAATTGAGACATTCTGAGCACTAGGACTGATTTTGTCAGATACTATAAATAGAAGTTTTTATTTTGGACAAAACATTTATTAAGCACTTGTTGAATTATACTTATTAAAAAAGTGTTTTATTAATGTCTAACTAGCATGTATGTTACTCATAAGAGAATACAGGGCTTTCAACCTAAAACAATGAATGACTATACGGAGTTAACAAGACATTATCACATGGAATACAAAACTGAGCATTCATATATCTTCCAGCACTTGACTATTCTGTGTCTTGAATCTAAATATTCGACCCTTCTGGATTCTAGCATGACTTTTGAACATGAAAACAATATTATTCTTTCCCTAACAACCCACTTGAACAGTTTTGAATCTGCTGAAGTAGCAAATACAAAGTAGAGGAGTGTATGAAAAAGAAACAAAGAAGGGTTGGCCATCAGAAAGCCTGGGGCCAAGTCTCTTGCCTTATCACTGTAACATTTTAGACAACTTTGATCCTCAGTTTCTTCAGTCATAGGAGGGGAATAATCATTTTACTTTGCAGAACTTTGGAAATTTGTTTGTTAAAGGGCATGTGTGCTTGCTGGAGGGGTGGGGACGGGGCATGTACAGCTCAAGTACTACCATATCCTGTAAAAAAGCATAAGCTTTTGAGAAATATGCTGTATATTGCTAATCTTCCCTCATTCCTTACCTGCCTTTTAAAAAAATCAAGAACAATACATTAACTCCAAAATGTGACGGTAAAATCAATTTGTTGTTAAATTTAATAAACCTTGTATAGTGACAGGCAATATTGAGTATATTTAATTTTATTTGAAGTATGAGATAAATTCTCTGTTGTTTCGTGGAGAGTTTTTCCAAGGAGTCTGTTCAATTACAAAATATGATTAATCCTAAATAACTATAAACAAATACTTATTTGAGATACAGAGGAAACAATTAATGTTTGAAAGTAGATTTTTTTTTTTTTTGGAGAGGTTTTTGCTATAGGGCACGTGCGCTCGCCAGCCAGACAGAGACAGAGAGACAGAAAGTGAGAAATCACCCCCCAGGGGGCATGGCCACGCCGCAATCCCTTCCCCTCCATTCTCCTCTTGGGATCTTGGGCTCGCATGCACACGTGCCCGGCGTGAGTTTAAGCCACAGGGTCCGGGATGCGAACCATGGTTGACTATGTGGGAGTCCAGTGACATAGCCATTACGCTAACTGCTGGTCCCTGAAAGTAGATCTTTGCATACCTACCTGAGAGAGTTGAGATGTCTCTGTACCTTTCTTCTGTATTGGGTGTTTTCCATCTGCAGCCATTTCTAACATACAAGCAACTCCAGGATTTCCAACTGGCATTGTGTAGCTAAAAGTAAAACAGAAGAGGTCATTATTGTATGTGCTATTGGCAAGAGCAGAGTAACTTCACACATGGATGGTAAATACTTCTTCAATGAGAGAGGTACTTTCTGGATCACAATAATCCTGAAATATGGCCTCAACCAAGTGTGAACATTTCAAATAGATAAAAGATATATTTCTTTTCTAACATCGCACTTTATTTTTCTTCTCTCTTCCTGGCTTTAAATCAGGACTTAAAATGCTTTCAGAGTGTTACCCCCCCCCCCCCACCCTGCCACACACCCAAAACAAAAGAGCTTTATGTGTATAAGTAGGTATTGATAAATTTTAAGTGCTAACTGTGGTTGACATATGGTCTCATTCATGTAGGAGATTGTTGGACAAGTCACATCAATGTTAAATGATGCTAAACTCCCTAGGTAGAAATTTCCCCTCCCTGGCCTACAGGGAAATTGAAATGGAATAAGAAATGAAAGGCTGCATACCCCTGAGCACTGAGATTACACCGTGATACAGTTATCAGAACTCAGAAAGCATGCCGCTAATGTATCAGCTGGTACTGTGTCTCAGAGATAAAGAAAAGCGTAAGGTTAAGGGAATCTGTACATGAACAGCAGAAGTGGCCAATACACAACTGAAAACTTATGAGAGTTTATAAAATGATGCAACCAGATAAGAAAGTATATGTGTTAAAGTAACTACCACATTTCTTAAACAATTTATTTATAACTTTTTAAAAAGACAATTCAAATGATATAGCTCTGGCAATGGCATCTGTAACAATAGTAACAATAGTAACTTGCATTTTTATGAAGTTTAGTCATGCTGATAATATTAAGAATGCACACTGATATTAATAGTGGCTATCTTGCGTATTGAGAATGGATTGTTTTAATTCGCATCTTTGTTTCTTTGTATTTCTATATTTGTAGTATGAATGCACCTAATTTTTATTTTTAATTTTGGTTAACATTTCCCAATTTCCTGGGCCTTAAAAGATGAATGAAATTTTAGTGATAAAACCAAGGAAGTTTGTGGCAAACCAATTACTATTAGTCATTCTGATTTTCTTTTTTTAAACTTTGATAGAGAACATGTTTGCTTGACAGAGAGAGAGAGAGAAAATACTCTCCCTGGGGAATAGCTATGCTACAATCTCTTCTCCTCCATCTCTTCCTCATTTTGGGATTTTAGGTATACCTTCACACATGCCTAGTGTGTTTTTCAAGCCACCAGATCTGGGACTTGAACAATGCGGTCGTCCACGTGGGATCCAGCAGCCTTAACCACCAGGCTATAGAGCCAGCTCAGTCATTCTACTTTTATTTTTTAATTTTTTTATTTTTATTTTTTTTTGAGAGGTTTTTCGCTATAGGGCGCATGCGCTCGCCAGACAGACAGAGAGAGACATAGAGACAGAAAGCGAGAAATCACCCCCCAGGGGGGATGGTCACGCCGCAATCCCTTCTCCTCCATTCTCCTCTCGGGATCTTGGGCGGGCACGCACGCACACGCACCCAGCGTGAGTTTTAAGCCACCAGGTCCGGGACGCGAACCGCGGTTCGACTACGTTGGAGTCCAGCGACATAGCCATTACGCTAACTGCTGGTTCCCAGTCATTCTACTTTTAAAGTAAAAAGGAAATGTTATTACTAAGCAAACATTTGTTAAATAATTTATTAATACATTTTCTTTAACTTTGTGGACTTTGTTGAATAGGAAGAAACAAACCCAGATCCCCCTCTCCCACTCTCTCCTTTATAAGGTACAGCTGTTAGACTGGTTTATTCTGTCTTCTTACCACTTACCTAGAAACACAAATCTGATATAATCCTTTCAATAAAGTAATGCACTACGTTTTGACCACCATTCTAGTTTACCAAGGTCATTTTTAATTCTGGTTAGAATGTTCCTGAATTTTTTTTTTTTTTTTTTTTTTTTTTTTTTTTTTTGAGGTTTTTGCCTTAGGGTACTTGTGCTCACCAGAGAAAGAGACAGAGACAGTGAGTGGGGCTGGGGTGTGTGGCCATATTACAATTCCTTCTCCTCCGTTCTCCTCCCAGATTCTTGAGCATGCACACACACTTGCCCGGAGTGATTCTCAAGCCACCAGGTTTGGGACTCAAACCATGGGCAATCAATCATGTGTGAGTCTGGTGACTAAATCACTACGCCATCTGCTGGCCCAGCTGCTGAACATTTTTGAACTTTAAAATTTTCCCATTTGTGGGAGCAGCAGATGGCGTAATGGTATGTTGCTGGACTCCCACGTAGTCGGTAGTGGTTAGCGTCCTGGACCTGGGGACTTAGAACACATTGGACATGTTTGTGTGCATGCCCAAAACCCTGAGAAGAGAATGGAGGAGAAGGGATTGTGGCATGACCAATGGCTTCTCGCTTTCTGTCTCTTTGTCTCTCTCTGTATCTCCAGTGAATACACATTCCCCCATAGCAAAAATTTCTCTAAAAAAAAGTTTTCCATTTGTGTGGTTTGTGTGTTATGGGGAGGTACTGAACACATTTGCCCTTATCACTGACATAGCTAAATTGACATGTACCGATGCTTGACACTGGAGATAAAGGGCCTACCTCTCAGAAAATGCCCATGTTCTTATTAACAAATATAGTAGACCCCCCCTTATCAGGAGTTTGGTTTTCTATGGTTCCAGTTACCTCTGCTGTGGACTGAGGTTCAAAAATCTTTTGCAGGAAATTCCAGAAATAACAAAATGTAAGTTTTAAATTTCATGCTGTTAGCATGATGAAATATCACGCTGTCCAGTGCTTTCCTGCTTTGTCCCAGCTGGGCGGTGACTCATCCCTGGGTCCAGTATCTCCACCATCAGTGTGTAATGTACACTTGGTCACTTAGTAGCTAGCTATCTCAGCCACCAGACTGAAAACACAGTGTGTGCAGGGGTTAGTACTATTTGTGATTTCAGGCATCCACTGAGGGTCTTAGAAAAGGTTGGATCTTATTACCCCAGTGCCCTGAGGATAAGGGGGCACTAGGGTAGTAAGGTCTCTCTTCATTTCATTCAACGCTTGTTGAAATCTAACCCCAAACTAGTTCTACAAAAAGAAGTTGCTCTGCTCTATTGTTTTCTGTTATTCCCTCTTTTCTTCCCCAACCCTTCAACAAATGGTTGGTTCTAAGTCTGCTCAGTTTAAATACTATTTTGGAAACTGATACTCAACTCCACCAGAGTTTAATTCACATGTAGGTTCTTACCGTGCTCACTTTTATGTTTTGTGTTTGCTCATAGACCAAATCGTGTCATAAGAAACAAAAAATGCTCTATAAGCAAATTAGATATTATGCCACATAAATCATTTGAGGAGAAATCAAAGTGCATATCCCTTATGTCTTTCAAGTATTGCTGAGGCCAGCCGAGTCTAATGATTTAAAGACTCAAGGATCATATTTTGAGATAATCCATTGACTGGCTGAGTGATCTTAGGCAAACCACTTAACCTTTCTTCCCTGAAGTGTGATTATCTACAGAGGGAGATAATCATTCTTAGCTCATAAATGGTGAGAATCACATTATTTAATGTACATAAATCATTCAGTGCTAATATTAAAATCCAACTTAAAGTAATTATTTGCTGACTAGACAGGGATCTCTAAAGAGATTTTTATGAAAATAAATTACACAGTCAAGTTGAAGTGTTCATCTACTTCTACTAATATTGCTTCTAATGAAATTCAAAATCAAATACTCAAGTTGTGTTATTTTAAAAACTAAATGATGAAGCAGGCATATATTTTTCAATATCCTTAACATTCTTGCTCACTAGATCTATAATATTTAGATATGTTAAACAATGTAAATAGAAATATTTTAATTTGTAAGATAATTTACTTGTAAATTATTAGAAGATCCTTGCTTACCCTGGAAGTTTAGAGTGTCCAAAACCAAAAGAAGGGTTGTAAAAATGTAAAAAATGGAGAGTAGACTGCTTAATTAATTAAATCAAGTACTTTTTATATAATTTAATGCTACCTAGTTCTTAAACAAGATTTGTAGACTAATAATTAATAACATGGAAAGATATTTGTGTGAAGTAGAAGGAGTGATACAGACAATTTGGATTATATACCATTTTTATGGGAATGTGCATGGAAGGTAATACCAGATATTACTGATATTAATTTTTACTGATATTAATCATGGTTATCTCTGTATGTTAGAAATAAGGGTGATTTTTAATTTGTGACTTGCTTATTTGTTTTCTAAAGTTCCAACACTGAACATGTACTACTTTAAAACTTCACCTCTTGAGATAAAAGTCAGTTTTTATAAAGAAACAATCAAGAACCAAATAATTTACTAACTTTTCTGCTGTTTCTTGGATCCCATACCTTCTTTCCTGATACATCTATCTATTTTCTTGGTAAGTACACCTTTAAAAGTTCTGTTATTTGTGGATAGTAAACTCATATCACATTTCATATTGTACCTGAATAATAGTTTAACTATGTATAAAATTTTAGATTGATATTTTTTATGTTAACACTCTAAACATAGTACCAAAGTATTTTCTGCAATCTATTGCTGTTGTAAAGTTGTCATCGTTTAAACTTAAAAGTTTTATTTGTTTTTGTTATCTTCTATTTTCTCTCTGGTAATTTTAAGATTTTTCTGTGTTACCAAATGTAGAAGTGAGTTAATCACTACTTTTTACATTCCAAATGCTCTTTTCTTTTCTTTTCTTTTCTTTTCTTTTCTTTTCTTTTCTTTTCTTTTCTTTTCTTTTCTTTTCTTTTCTTTTCTTTTCTTCTTTCTTTCTTTCTTTCTTTCTTTCTTTCTTTCTTTCTTTCTTTCTTTCTTTCTTTCTTTCTTTCTTTCTTTCTTTCTTTCTTTCTTTCTGCCAGAGGGCATGTGCACATCCCTGGAAGAGATAAAACCCTCCTCAATGAGATGTGGTCATGCTGGTCCTTTCTCCTCCATGTTTACATCCCATCAGGTTTTTCAAGCCCTTGGGCTGGCTAGGATTTGAATTGTGATTGGGCATGTTGTATCTGCCTCCATATGTCCGGGCTTGCCACTGTATTACGGACCAGTTCCCATATGTACTTTAAATCTCAAGAATTCTATAGTCCTTCAACTTTGGGGAAAATTTTTACCTGATTCACCTCAAATAATGATTTTTTGGTATTCTCTAAAATCTCTATTTCTATTTCTATTTTATTTTATTTATTTTATTTTAGTTTTAGTTTTACTATTGGGCATGTGAGATTGCTAAAGACAGAGAGAGAGAGAGAGAGAGAGAGAGAGAGTCAAAGTGAGGAAGCACCCTCCAGGAAGGATGACCATTCTGAAATCCATTCTCCTCCATTCTCCTCTCAGGATTTTGTGCACACGAACACTCGTGCCTGGCGTGAGATTTGAACTTTGTAGTCAGCCATGAGGGAGTCAGCCACCTGCTGGCCCTAAAATCTGTATTTCTAGAATTTATACTAGGAATTTTTTAGAAGTCTATTACGCTATTCTCTAAATTTCTTAATCTTCCTTTTATTTGAAAATTCTCTCATTTCTTTTTCTATATTCTTCTTAGGCACTAGTTGTTATTTTTTTCATTTTCTCCATACTACCATTTACCTTACCTGTGGCGTTTTAAACTTTAAAAAAATTTTATTTTAGGTTTTTGTCCAAGGGGTGCATGCACTCACCAGAGAGAGGCAGAGAGAGAAATGGTGAGTGGGAAAATGAGAAATGACCCACCCCAGAGGGCATGGCCTTGTTGCAATCCCTTCTCCTCCATTCTCTTCCTGGGATTTTGGGCATGCACTCACACATGCCTGCATGAACTTCAAGCCACTGGATCTGGGACTTGAACTGCAGTCTACCATGTGGAAGTCTGGTGCCTTAACCACCACACCACCTGCTAGACCTGAGTTTTAAACTTTTATGAGTACTTTTTTTATTCCCAAGATTCTGGATGTTTTTATCATAACTTTTCTTTTTTAACTTTTGCCTTTTTTGCTTTTTATAATTTCTCATTTTAAATAAATTTCTGGGGCCAGCAGGTGGCGTAGTGGCTAAGGCACTGGACTCCCACATGTCTGGTGGAAGTTCTGGTCTTAGATCTGGCAGCTTGTAACTCATGCTAGGTGTGTGTGCATGTGTGCCCAAAATCATGAGAGGAGAATGGAGGAGGAGGGATTGTGGTATGGCCACACCCCTGAGGATGATTCTTCACTTTCTCTCTTTTCTTTCTGCCTCTCTCTGTGTCTCCAGTGAGTGCACATGCTCCACAGCAAAGAAATTCTAAAAAAAAGTCATTTCTTCATTTATGTCTCTAGCATCCTAAAAATACTTATTTTAGAGTGTTTGTCCAATTCCTCCACAAAAACCATGTACTAAAGTGATTTATGTTCCCTTTGTTGGCTTGGTTGTTTCCTTTCTCAGTACCATCATGTGTTCCGATATGCTCCTCTCTGGGCTGATTTTGAATGGGAAGTATTTTCTCTCTCTTTTCTTCCACCCCCATCCTCCTGTGCTCATCTGCTGTGCCAACTCTATGTGCCTACTGAAAACCGCACCTGACCCTCTCCATCCTGGATAACGGGTTTCTGGTAGTTCTGCCCTGTGGTGATGCTGAAGGTATCCAAAGGTCCATTCAGACCCAACAAAGCCTGCTTGGCGCAGCACAGGTTGCCATGCTCTGACTGTGTCCTGTCTTCCTGGGCCAGCAGCTTGTTAGCAGTAAGAAGCTCAGAAAGTTATCTTTGTCTCTATGTATAAACCCCTTTCTCCCTCTGTACTACCTATCTCTCTGTATTTATGTCTATTATCTCTCTATAGCTATGTAAACCTTTCTCAAGTATTCTTGAGTGAGTAATTTTAGTTTCCTTTACTCTACAGCGGCAGAACAACCATATTCCTTGTCATATACCTTGGCAAGATTGCAATATTAGCTTTTTTACTGCTTTGCATTTTTGTCTATTCCTTGTCTAGGGAGATGTTTATCCTGTTTAAAAATTTGCCTTCATGTTTTTAGTTGTCTGTTTTTATTATTGTCTCTCATTGCTATGTATTTGACACTGAAGAGGAGCATCAAAGGGGGAAAATTACAGAGCCATCTTGACCAGAAGTTCCACATTTTCTTAGTCTGAAAGATCAGACTAAGTTCTTGCCTTTGAAGGGCTGTGCAAATAGAAAGTTATTTTTAATTTGTGAGAGGTAGAATGAAGAACATTAAACAAGCCCTTTGGAGGTAGCTTTATGATTTTGCAGGCTTTAAATTTGGAAGGGCTAATTTCTTTGGCTTTTTCCATCTCAGGTTTGTTTTGTGCTAAAGGCATCTGAATGCATCTGTCTCACAGTTGTTTTTTTTTTTTTTTTTCCTCCCCCCAGTGGTGTTTCAAAAGCACAAAGTAAAGTGGTTTGTTTTCTTTCTAGAGAGAAATAGAAAGTATAGATTTTTTTTCTCTCTAAGGTACCTGTGTTTGAGTCATCAAATATGAGAGTTACATAAGCTATTAGCGTTAAGCTATAATGAAATTAAGTGCTTTGCAGAACGATTGTAATGCTGTGCCGAATGCATACAAAACGTAGTTCGTGTATAATTGCAGCATGGACCATGATATAACTGGAGCAAAACTGCACAGTATCAACTGCTTCTAGGGAGTATTGCAAAATTGATGATGATACTGAATGCTTTCACAGGTGCAAAACATAAGACTTCTTTTCTCTTGTCACAAGACTTGGTTATTACCAAGAAATGCCACTAGCTTGTTTATTTTTTTGAGGCTGGGTATGAATTAACTTTGCTAGTGAGTTTCCTTTTGTCCTTTTATTTTTATTTAACTGAGTTAGACTTTAAAAATGAATGCAAAAGCCAGTTCTCTGTATGAATAACTTGCAATATAGACAGCAGCTAAGTGAATTTCCAGATTAGTCACTATTAAATTTTGAACTGGTAATAACTAGCCTTAATGTTTACCAAAGGAAAATAAGCCTATTGCCCTGAAGTGACTAATGGTATATGCATTACGAACTAGCTCAGAACTTTCATTTAAAAGACTCTTCTTAGGCTCGACTTAGGATGAGAGAGGATAAGTTCAATCGTTAGCAGCTATGACCTCCATGTGTAGCCGCAAGTCTTAGCTGAGTTGTGACAGTCAGCTCTGCGTCAAAGTAGATGGGATGGGAGACTCAGCCCAGATACTCAGTATCAGCAGATGGCAGTAAAGACACACGGTAGAGTTGGAGGTTCCAAAAGACATCTGGTCCTTAGGAAGACTAACTTAGGATCTAATTGATAGTGTGATTGTTTTAGCTCTCTGTTTGTAACAGGAAAACATGGGGAGATATATTTCAAAGATTATACATCAAGCACCACTGTCCAGAGACATACAGCTTTCCTTACCAATTCAGGTATCTAATGCGATTGTCATGGCTGTGTGAACAAATTTAAGAAAATGCAGTTTAAAAGTACGGTGATTTTCATGCAGCCCTATAAGCACAGCCATATTTCTTGAGATTTTCGCTCTAACTCAGCCCAATCTAAATGGTAAGTCAGTGGCGGTGGTGGGGAAACCGGCACAGAAGCTGTGTCAGGACCTTTGTTGAACAAAAGCAATGTAAACACACCAAAAGCATCCTGAAGTTTCTTTGTTTCATCAAGGAGCTGGCCAGCTTGGCCATACACCAACTTGTGCAAAAAGTGCTCCATCATCTCTAATAAATGATTGTCTTGAGGACATCTTGTCTCTGGATGGTGGTCCTGAAATGGTTATTGGTTTTAGATTATTTTGCTTAGTCTTCCTGTAGACTAAAAGGAGAGTCCAAATATATTTAATACTAAATGATAGAGAAAACAAAGCCATTTTCCTGTGAGGTCCTGGTATTAAAGAAAGGATCTATAAAGATTCCCAAGGACCACTGAAGCAGGAGCTTCACTGACACCCTTGATTAACCAGAGCGGTCGTCAGGGAAACAGCTCACCAGCCATCAAGAGGTATCAGACATTTGCCAAGAACTGGGATTTTACCTCTGATCATACTATCCAGTTCCTATGGGTGGGCCCCACAGCATATCCTACAGATTCTGCAGTCTCTTAGTAGCACCTGTAAATTCTTTTGTTTTCTTTACACAGTAAAAACATACACATAATAACCACAATGATTACACATATTTGAATCTGCATCCAGAAAGGTGGTTGCTTTTCTGACCTGACATCCAGTTTTCTCATGTCTGAACATGTTGAAGAGTGTCCATGGTGTGCTGGAGTGGACTAGTCCTGGCTCAGGAGAGCTGATTCATACATCTCTTCCAAAGTCCACACTTGGAATATTCATTAATTTGGCCATAGAAGGGGTATGTATATCAGGAGAACTGGCAAACACTACAAATCTCCATCATACTCCCACCCCTCTTTGTTCCCTGAGAGCTGCTTCTTAAAAAGTCAGCACACCTGGGACCAGCAGTTAGCGTAATGGCTATGTCACTGAACTCCCACGTAGTCGACCGTGGTTCGCGTCCCGGACCTGGTGGCTTAAAACTCACACCAGGCGCGTGTGCGTGTGTGCCCAAGATCCCGAGAGGAGAACAGAGGAGAAGGGATTGCGGCGTGGCCATCCCCCCTGGGGAGTGATTTCTTGCTTTCTGTCTCTCTATCTCTGTCTGGCGAGTGCACGTGCCCTATAGCAAAAATCTCTCCAAAAAAGAAAAAAAAAGTCAGCACACCACTCCATGGGGCTCATAGCACTGCTCTGAGCACAAGGAACCCGATCCCATGTGGCCAACTGACATTGAAATCCTCGCTCTGGTGGCTTGAAAAACACACTGAGAATGTGTGCCAGTGCCCAGGATCCTCACACAATGCAGACATAGAGGGAAAAATAAATTGTGAACCTGAAAAGGCCCCACTGAGGAATTCTCTTTTTGTTGTACATGTGCATACATGTGTCTTCTAACTTTAAAAAAAATCAGCAGATCACTGAGTTTCTTGAGCATTTCTTAGGAACACTCAAGTGTTTACTTAAAACAAGGGCATTGAGAAGGTTGCAAAGCTCAACTTCACCGTTGGCATTTTGTTTGTGATTTCAGTAGAAAATCTCATTTATTTGTAATCTATTAGTTAACAACTCTAGGTTGGATCCGTCCACTAGGAGAATGAATGTGGGTTCCAAGAATATCATCCCTTAAACTTCCTTTGGTTTATGTATGCCAGATATTATTTAATTTTACTCTTCACTTCCAATGATTATTATTTACTTAGTTTGTTTTTAGCAGTTTTGGGATTTTCTTTTTTAATCCAATGTACTGAGTAATCAATTAAAACTCAGGAATTAAGAATACTGATTTCTAACCCTTTTTTCTCTAAGACTAAACTCAGACACATACATATTTTCAGAGAGAATCAAGTTTTTTTCAAGTAGAAAGACCATATGGAAGGACCAGCAGATGACATAATGGTTACGTTGCTAGGCTCCCACGTAGTTGACTGTGGTTTGAGTCCTGGACCAGGTGGCTTCAATCTCACACCAGGTGCATGTGTGTGTGTGTGCCCAAGATCCCAAGAGGAGAATGAAGGAGCAGGGATTGTGGCAGGGCCATGACCCCAGGGAGGTGATGTCTTGCTTTCTGTCTCTCTGGAACATGCACATGCCCTATAGCAAAAATCTATCTCAAAAGAAAAAAAAAAAAAAGAGAGAGAGACCATGTGGAAAAACTCAAATATATAATAAACGTATAACTTTAACAAATTTGAATAAAAAGTAATTCTGATGTTATTAGCAGGTAGAGATTCACTCGCATTCGGTTGTAAGTGAAGTTGAAGACAAGTTTCCTCAGGAAAAGGTCATGTGTGTCCCTAACTTTTTTTGTTTTTGTTTTTGGATATGTTAGCGTGAGAGACTCTTTTTATAAATTTACCTTACATTCACAGCAAGTGTGTAGTTTTCTTCCTTTCTAAACACAGTTTCTACATGGTTAGTACCATTTGTAGCATGTAATTTTCTTGATAGTCTATTTAAACTGAGATTTATGAAAAAACAGAAAATATTTGAGTGTTAATATCTTTATACTGTATCATGTTTAATCTAGTGAAGTCAGAAGCAGTCCTAGGTTTTATTAAAAAAATATGAAGAGACAGTAGATTAATGGGGATGCAGAAGATTTACATTTCAGAAGCGCTCTCTGAGCCAGCCTTGTAGATACCCTCATTACTCTAAGGTAAAAAGTCTGTAGTGTGTGCCAGCGAGCTGTGCCTCTGATCAATACCTCTCCGGTTTCATATTTCTTTGCCAGCGAGTGCACCACCTAAGTGTCCTTTGCCTTGGCTTATTTAATTTTCTTTGGTCAAGAACATCTATTCCTCATTCTTAGACGTAACTTTTTCTCTAGTTTCTGAGGTTTTATGTGATGACACTTCCCCCTCTAACTGCCCTTCTTACACATCTTTACCAAACATGACGTCTCTGTCTTTAAAATTTCCTGAGAGGAGAAAAGAAAAGTCAAGTTAAATTCTTCCCCAAACAGACCTTCAATGTGGAGATAGCTCAGACGAGGAAAATTTTAGAAATTCAATTGATATAAAAACCGTTGGCACTGATGAGCAGATGCAATCTAGGCTTAATGATTGAAAGAAGAATTACTAGCCATTCTTTAATGAGTCCATTTCTTATTAATAGCTTCCATGAGAGCACATCCAATTGAAAGATTGAAGGAAATTTAATTGAGTAAGTGATGAAAAAAAAAATGGTTTTGTTTTGAAGTTTTGCAACTGAGACAATATATTTCTGTAGTTGTCCCTGGTAAGAAAAACAATTACACTAAATGTTTTGGAATTTTTCCCAAAGATGAGACATGCAATAATTCAAATGAAACTGAAATATACCATCATCTCATGTAAAGAGAAAAATGACTGATTTGAATACTTTGGCCTGCTTGATACAAATAGCAGACTAAATTATTGTGAAGCTCAGGGGACTGAGACCACAAAGAAATTTAATAAGTTCTAGAACACTATAATCTGTATTAATTTTATTTATATATATAGTCTCAATCAAAAAATGATTTAAGGTAGTTTATTTTATTTATTTATTTATTTATTTTTGGAGAGGTTTTTCGCTATAGGGCGCGTGCGCTCGCCAGACAGACAGAGAGAGACATAGAGATAGAAAGCGAGAAATCACCCCCCGGGGGGATGGTCACGCCGCAATCCCTTCTCCTCCATTCTCCTCTCGGGATCTTGGGCATGCAAGCACACGTGCCCGGCGTGAGTTTTAAGCCACCAGGTCTGGGACGCGAACCGCGGTCGACTACGTGGGAGTCCAGCGACATAGCCATTACGCTAACTGCTGGTTCCCTAAAGTAGTTTATTATCATTATTACTGTGAGCACATTGGCTCACCAGAGAGAGAGGCAAAGTGAGAAATCTTCCTCCAGGGAGAATAGCCACGTTGCAGCCCCTTCTCCTCCATTCTCCTCTTAGATCTTTGGACATGCATACACAGGCACCCAGTGTGTTTTTCTGGCCACTGGTCTGGGACTTGAATCATGAACTCAGCCTTAACCATCATTTAAGGTAGTTTAAACAGGATGACAAAGAAAAAGTTTCTAGTAAAAATAAAGCATAAAAGAAGTTGATTTTCAGGAAAATAATCTTAAATAGAAGTGAAAATGAATCTATTGATTCAATAGACAAATCTTGGATGCCTATTACACAAGAAACTGTGGTAGGTGATGGAGAGATGGGGGAAAATAAAGCAGTTGTCATCTGAACGTCCTCGCAGAGAGTATGAAGGAAAGTTACTATCATTCCTGAGAGGTCGGTTTTCACTGAAGCCAATGTGGCCCATCATATTAGCAGTAGAGGTTAGTGTTAATGAGAGCTGACAGGTTTGTGCAATGTCTCTGAGACTGAATTCAAATAGAGGCAGCAAATAATGCCAGGATGATTAGATCCCAACCCTGAATTCCAGGTGATGAAGCAAAAATGAAAGTAGGGAACTGAGGAGTGCCTATTGCTTCTAGGAAGCAAAGAACATAGTTTTCCTATCTTTCGATTTTTTTTTCCTCTTCTTTAGTAAGTGCAGCTGGTAGAGTCACACTGCTCTATCCTATTTCCTATTCTACACAACACTTAATCAGGGCAGACTGGAATACAGCATTTCAAAGTAATAGAGACCTCATGTACTATATATTTTTATTATTGGGACCAGCAGTTAGCGTAATGGCTATGTCGCTGGACTACCACGTAGTCGACCGTGGTTCTAGACCCGGACCTGGTGGCTTAAGCTCACTCCGGGCACGTGTGCATGCGTGCCCAAGATCCCAAGAGGAGAATGGAGGAGAAGGGGTTGTGGTGTAGCCATCCCCCCTGGGGGGTGATTTCTAGCTTTCTGTCTCTCTGTCTCCGTCTTTCTGGCGAGCACACGCGCCCTATAGCAAAAACCTCTCAAAAAAAAAAAAAAAAAGTAATAGAGACCTCATGTACTATATATTTTTATTATTAACAATAGCTTTTTATAATGTAATCTAATAAAATTATTTACTTGAATAAACATTTACATACTATTTATTATAAATTAGGCATTATCCCAAGTACCTTAAAATATTAAACAACATCTCTGTGAGTTAAGTAGAAATACTTTTCCCATTCAAAGTTGAGGAAATCAAGACATTAGGAGTTAAATAATTTGTGCAGGCCACAGAACCCATAAGTGACAGAGGTAGGTGTTGAACTTATCAATTGTATTCCCATTCTTTTTTATTTCTAATGACACTATTTCAAATTTTCTGCTATTTGCTACCAACTAGCCAATCTACCTGCCACTAACAGCAAATGCCTAAATTTTTGGCTTAACTGAGAAAGGAAAGTATTCATCTTCTTTTGCTTTTGAAGGTATCTCTCTACTACTCACTCTGTTCTCTCTTCTTTCAGAGATTTTTGCTATAAGGCAATGAGCTCACTAGAGAGACAGAAAGAGAAAGTGAGAAATCACCCCCAGGAGGGGTGGCCGTGCTCCTCCATTCTCCTCTCGGGACTTGGGATATGCACTCACAAGCGCCCGGGGTAAGTTTCAAGCTGCCAGGTCCAGAAACTTGAACCATGGTCAACCACATGGAAGTCCAGCACCTTAACCACTTCCCCACCTGCTGACGCCCCTCACCCTGTTCTATTAAGATGAAGGACTTCTTCCATCCTATCTTTCTTTCTCTTAATCTTTCGGTTAATTGTACTCCTATGTCCTTAGTATTTTTTTTTTCCCCAAATTCTTATTCTCTGTCTGAACCTCTCCAGGCTGCCATGATGTCCATCACTAGGACTGAACTCCTGTGTGGGTGCTCAGGAGACCAAGAGGAGTTGAGAGCAAACTAAAATACCCCTCCGGGCTTGTTCAGAGCCTGTAAGAAGGCGAGGAAGGCTACTACCAGCCTCTGTGGTGACGGTGCTGCTGTGGTGCAGTTCTCCGAGGGAACCAGGAGGAGAAACACAGTGCCTAGCAGGACCATGGGGGTGAGTTCATTGCAGGGCTCTGTGCATCCTGAAGGCGGGGAATATGAGGGGGCTGGTGGTATTCAGGAAGTTGCATTGTTATAATATGGAATCTCATATGATTCCATGACCGGGTGAGGTCTGATAAAGATTGGGCCATGTTACACTGTTCCATAGTTGCTTTGTATATGTTTTATCTTCTGACCTGTTACTGAGAGTGAGGCTAACCCTGACTGTCCCTGGTCAGTGTTACACACAGTGCCTGATGCACAGTGCACATAAACTGCACTTTTGCTAAACTGAGGTCAGTGAACTTGGATTATCTGGGACCCACAGTCCAGGAGAACCATTTCCTTAGAGGAATCATTTGACTTTATTCATTGCCTGCCCTACTAAATGCTGTGTGATCCTTTTATCTGCTTTCCTAGTGACAAAGGATAATCTTCCAGCACACCCACTTATTAATATGACCTGGAGGGAGCGGTCAATGTGCTCCTGATGAGAGACCCACTTCTGAGCTAACTAGCTGTCCACGTGTGACTTTGGTCAACCTCTGTGTGTTTCCTGATATGGAAAGGAATTTACACACTTTCGTTCCCTTCAAAACCCTTTATACTGTACGCCATATTGCCCAGTGTTGTAGTATTTGTATAAAAGAATGTGTTAAGTCAGAGATCTATGCTGCAACCCTCCTATCCCTGTTTGTTTAGAACCATGTCTTATGTGTAAACTTTGGTGCCAATTTATTGCTACTTAGTTCTGGGGGAAAATAAACATATATATTATATGTGTGTGTGTATGTATATATATATATATAAACATATATATGTATACACACATATATACACATATATACATATGTGTGTATATATACACACACATATGTACTTCATATTTAACATATTTCATAAATGTAAGATCTTTCATTTGAATGCACAAATTAATGCAGTGTCTTTTGGAAAGCCAATAAAGACATAGTTGTGGCATAGACATGGTATAAAAACTAGGTTTTTTAAAAAACATATTTTAGCATATTTTAGGAAAATGATCTAATTATATATATATATATATTTGTATGTGTATATACACATACATATATATAATTTAGTTTGTGTGTTTCCTCTTACTTTTTCATTAAATTCAAATTCTTCATATGACTACATTAAGAATAATATATTTTTGACATTTACATTATTTCGTGTAAGGATAAGCTAATACTTTAAACTTTGTATGGATTTTGCAATAACACAATCGAATAGTGAAAACTTTGTGTGTGGTACTTCAGTTGAAATTATTTTGGTGTTTCTTTCTTCTTTTTTTTTATTTTTTCATATGCTGACACTCAGCATATGGTAGGAAAATGTTTCTTCATAGGTATTCCTATGTCCCAATCTTCAGAATCTCTAGACGTACCCGGTTTACAAAAAAAGGGGTTTTACAAATGTGATTAAGGGTTTTGAGATGAGAAAATCATCCTGGATCACCTGGGTTTGTCCTAAATGTCTTCACAAATATTCTTCTAAGAGAGAAGCAGATGGAGAGAGATTGGAGGCTGGCATAAGGAGAAGGTGTTGTGAAGATGGAGGCAGACACAGGAGTGATGCGATCGCCAGCCAAAGGATACTGTCAGCACCCCAAAGCTACAACAGGCAGGATAGATTTCCCCTCAGAACTTCTGGAGGAGTGCAACCTGACTACCCAATGCCTTGATTTCCGATTTCTGTCTCCCAGAAGGTGAGAGAATAGATTTCTGTTGTTTTAAGCCACTAAGTTTGTGGTAATTGTTACAGCAGCTGTAGGCAGCCTGGTTCACGTCCTGAGGTCTCTCTGTGCATGCAGATGTGCGCATGTTATGATCTGTACTGCCTGGAAGATCGTGGCATGAAGACCCTGTTGGGGATGACTCCCTCTCACTCTTTTATAGAAGAAATAAGTTAGTTTCTAAACAAACAAACAAACAAACCCCACATAAAATGCATAGTCCTTTCTTCTATTCAAAGGAATACATGCTTTAAACGTGGTAAAGAATGACCTTCAGGCTGAATATTCCACATGAAAGAAAGCTCATTACCTCACAAGGCCATTTCTTCATTGTTTAAAAGCTCTGCCACTGTGTGTAAAAAAACTTTTTAGTTTTATTTAATTTTTGGTCATAGTTACCCTTTATTGGGCATTTTCTTAAACTAGGTGCTGACTTTGATACCATACATGGGTAATCTCAACGCAGCGAGTAATTCTAGATGGAGGTTTTTGCCCTCTAAGGAATATTTGGCAGCGTCTGGAGACAGTTTGCCATGAGAATGCTACCGACACCTAGGAGGTCAGAGATGATGCTAAACATCTCGTGCACAGGAGAGCTCCGGACCACAAAGCAGGATCTAGCATTAAATTTCTGAACTGTCAAGAATGTGCATCTTGAAAAACTACCTTATATATTTACTTATCTTCTTTATTCGTAATAGAGCACAAATGAGAGAGAGAGAGAAACAGAGAGACTGAGAGAGACGAGCACCCTCCGAACAGTTTGGTCACCCTGAGATCCCCTTCCTCCTGTCGTCTGGCAGTTTGTTGACTCTGGAGCGTTTGTGCACGTGCCTGGTATCCCAGGCTTACTAGGCTGGGGCTGTGAGCTGCAGTCACCATGTGGAATCCAGCTTCCTTTCCCCTGTGCCAGAGAGCTGGCTGAGAAACCATTCTGAAGTAAAAGTGTAGTGAATGTTTATCAGCTAAATAAATAGTAGGTCTTTTTGTAAACAGGGCAGACAATAGGACAGGTTTTCTCTACAACAGGTGAATGAAAAAGATTATTTTAGGTTACAAAATTTGTTATTTATAAATACATTCACATGAGGGAACCAGCAGCTAGCGTAATGGCTATGTCGCTGGACTCCCACGTAGTCGACCGTGGTTCGTGTCCCGGACCCGGTGGCTTAAAACTCACGCTGGGCGCGTGTGCGTGCGTGCCCAAGATCCCGAGAGGAGAATGGAGGAGAAGGGATTGCGGCGTGGCCATTCCCCTTGGGGGGTGATTTCTCACTTTCTGTCTCTCTGTCTCTCTCTGTCTGTCTGGCGAGCGCACGCGCCCTATAGCGAAAACCTCTCCAAAAAAAAAAAAAAAAAATTCACATGATACAAAATTTGAAAATACTCAAATGTGTACACTCTAAAGTCTACTTCCCATCGATCCATGGTCAACTCAAGTTCCCTTCCCGGAGGAGCTGGTATTACTAATTTCTTATTACTTATCCAAAGATCCCCTATATATTTATAAGAAATTATATGCAGATGTGTGCATGTGTGTTCATATACACAAATGCATACACAAACAAAATACGTATTCCCTGCACTGTGCTTTAGTTAATCTACCTTGGAGATTGTTTTTCTTTCTTTCTTTTTTTTAAAAGAAACTTTATAAAAATGTATTTATTATTATTATTTTAAAAATTTGCTCTAGGGTGCTCACCAGAGAGCACCTTAATGACCACACCACCTGCCAGTCCCAATAGTTCATTTTCTTTTTTTTTCTTTTTTTGGAGAGATTTTTGCTATAGGATGCATGTGCACCACAGAGAGACAGAAAGGGAAAAATCATATCTCAGGGGGGATGGCCACACTGCAATCCCTTTTTCTCCATTCTCCTTTCGGGATCCTGGGCACACACGCACACGCACCCGGCGTGAGTTTAAGCCACCGGGTCCAGGACTCGAACAGCGGTCTACTACATGGGAGTCCAGTGACATAGCCATTACGCCAACCGCTGGTCCCCCCCAATAGTTTGTTTTCTATCATGGCACCAAGAATTGCCTATTTATTTATTTATTTATTTATTTTTTAAAGGTCAAGTATTCCATTGCACATTGAGTGAAGGTTTTGTATTTTCTTTAATCACTCCCCTCTCCACAGACAATTGAGGTTATTTTCATTGTTTCTATTATAAACACTGATGCAGCAAATAGTTTTTTACCTGTAGGATAAAGCCCTACAAGTTGAATCACAAAATAAGAAAGTTTATGTGTTCATATTTTTTATCATTTTCCAATTTACCCCCACTGAAGTTATATCTATTTCCATCCCCAACAGCAGTAAATAGATAAAAGGAGTTAGATGATAATTTAATTTAAAAATTTGTTTGCACTCTTTACATCTGAACCCTGTTGCATAAGGGGTTTAATGGCGGTTTCATTGCCTAAATATGATTGATTATATCATTTGCCATTGATGATTAACTCAATTGCCAGGCAATCTCTCCTCTCTGGAAGAAATTCCCAGAATTTTAGAAGCTCTTGTGTCAGGAACCTATAGCTAAGACCAAAAATGATGACAAAAGATGCTTCTGTCACTCAGAAAGCAGTGAAGATTTTAGAAACTGTATGCCAAGAACTGAAGGCGAACACCAAATTTATGTTTTTCATTACATCACAGCTTTCCGTAAGTCTTTGGAGAAATGTTTATTCAAGCACTTTGTCCATTTTTAAATTGGATTGTTGTTCCTGCTTCTTGTACATTGAGTCAAAACATGTCTTGAATGAATTTTTATCCATTCATCACAAATCTTCATTCAGAGAAGACAGGATTCTTTCACCCCAACAGGCATATAGCTATTAAATGTGGTTTCCTGCAAATTCTGGAAAGGTATATTTTATCTTTTCAAGAAGATTAAGTTGAAAATTACAGATTTCAAGGATTTTATTTTCTAAATGATTTTAAGTAAATTGTGCAAAGAGTAATTTTATCTCTAAATTTGAGAAAATGTATCAATAAATTTGCATGCAAGTCATGATAACTATAATAAGGTTAATTACCATCTAAGAAGCCAGAAATTTAGTCCAGATTTTTAAAACAAATTATACAAAACTGGGTATAAAGCGATTAATTGTCAAATATTTTGTCCACTTAAGTTTGCACTTAATAGTTCAATTTCATTTTACTCAGATCAGGCATACATAACAAAAATAAATTCAATCATTGGAAAATTAGAAATAATTAATTTTTTTAGAACTTCTCAAATTAGTTATATTGACAAGTTTTACATTATTATTAACTCAATAGCAATGTAATTCAGATACAAATAAAATTAGAACATAATAGTGATTGGATTACATTTTTTAGTTTTGCTTTAGGGTACCTGCACTTACTGCAGACAGAGGGAGGGAAAGTGAGAAATCATCCCTTGGGTGTATGGCCATGCTGCAGTCCCTTCTCCTCCATTCTTCTTTTGGGATTTTGGTCTGACACGCATGCTCAGTATATCTCTGAATCACTGAACCCAGGACTGGAACTACGGAGTTGGCCATATTGGATTCAGCTGCCTTAACAACCAAGCCACCTGGCTGGCCTTGAATTTACATTTTTTTAAAAATAATGATTTATTTAGGGGCCAGTAGGTGGCATGGTGTCTAAAGGTACTGGACTCCCACGTGGCTGACTGCGGTTTAAATCCCAGACTGGTTGGCTTGCCTTCTCACTTTCACTTTTCACTTTCTCTCTTTCTCTGGCCAAATTGAAATGATAATAATAAGGATAATGATTAAAAAAAGTTAGCTAAATTTTAAAAAGAATTATTTATTTAATTTTACTAATTGTTGTTGTTATTATTATTATTATTTGTATTTAACCAGATAGAGACAGAGAGAGAAAGAAAAATTGGGAAAGTAAGCCATCAGGTTCAGGACTTGAACCAACATCAACCATATGAGAGTCCAGTGCCATGACTACCATGCCACTTGCTAGGCCTATATTTACATTCTTAAGACATACATATAAACTGAATAATTTGGCTTAACAAATATTCAGCTGTAAAATAACTGAGGAAAAAAATCAGAATATCTTCAACATTTTTATACTGTGGTCTAATTCATCAGGGATAGTGATTTAATCAACAAAATATGGAAGTATATGGAAGTAAATGGATATATTATAGATTCCTAATAGATTGTCATTGATCATACACATATTAGGTAATGGTCTACAAAAGGAATGTGCTCAATTTAAATGGTAGGCCGAATCTAGGGTCCTGAATGCTAAATTAAAATTTAAAAAAAAAATTGAAGAAAGAATGATTGACGGTAATAAAAAATGATACTACCAACTTACTAGCTAACTATTGGGAAGATTTACTGAATGCCAGTGACCAAGTGCTTTTCTATATAGTATGCTTATTTACTCGCAACCTCTTCCAGAAGTAGGCAGTGTTATCATACAGTAGTCATTTTACAGATAAGAGAATTGGGAGCATGGGAGTGCAAACTTGCACAATCTCTCAAGGCCATATCAAACCTGGATACAGCCCCAAGTAGCCTGGCCAACTCTGCTTAACTCCTATGCCAAATCTCAGATCTGTCTCTACATTGAAACCCCTTATGGATGGGGGCAGGAGGTGTTAAAAACTGCAGTGTGTGCCAGATGGTGCAATGGTAACAACCAAACCCACATGTGAAGGCCCTGGGTGTGTGTTCCAAGGTTTCCCTCTTCATGCCACATTATGAAGGATGCTGTGATCTGGGGTGGCTGAGGCAAGGTGGGTCACAGTGAAGACTCTGTTGGGAGTTCTGCTCTATCTTAGGTAAATAATAAATTTAAAAAAAAAAAAGCTTGAGCCCACCCCAGAACAATTAACTCACAGTCTGTAGGGGTGGGACACAAGCACCAATATTTCGGAAGCTATCCAGGAGATTCCAATATGCAGACAAGTTTGGAAATCTCTGTGCTATGCTACTGTAAAGTTGTAGAGGTCAGAGGAATCAGTTATCAAGGCAGGAAATGTACGACAAGGACATTAAGAAGAGTAATGGGCAATCCTAAACATACAGCGAATAGCAACAGCAAGACAGCAAGACATGGCATTCTCTTACCTGGAAAGGGGAAAAAATAATTTAAGCAGTAGCAAGATGGAATTGCATATTTCTATTATTAATATCCTACTCACCAAAGCAACACGAGATAATGAGCACTTTAAAGAATAAGGCATCTGCTTTCGACTCGGAATTAAAAGTGGTATTATATTCAGAAATAGGAAGGTAGCTACATAATTCAAAGCTTCAGACTATTCTCTGGATTTCAATGCTTAATTACAGTTCAAAATTTGTGATGGTCTCTAACGTTAAGTAGGTAAAAATCTGCATGCTAGTAATTTAGAATATTGAAAATATTAGTATTTTATTGTGATTTTCCCCAAACAGTGGTATAAATGAAACTAGAAGAGCTGTTTCGTAGATTAATATTGTACAAACAAAACAGTAAGTTAAAAACAGAACATCAACTGCAAATGCTAGCCAAAACCAAAATCACTATTATTGATCTTGGTCCTTATTGGGTAACTCTATTCGAGCCTGAATGGTCCTGTATAATACACAGTCAGAAGTGTGAGAAGATGAGAGTAATGAAAGAATAGATCTGATATCAGGACAGGTGAAAGCAGGCAGATCATTTTACTTTCTGGAGCCTCAGTTTATCCATCTCAATGGTCGGCAAGCTCTTTTTGTACAGTGCCAGTTAGCAAATATTTTAGGATTTTCAGGCTACCCAAAGACCTTATTACATTTTTATTTTCCTCTTCCTCTTCTGCTTGCTGTTTCCTCTCTTCCTCTTCCTCTTTGCAATACATGAAAGATGTGAAAACCATTCTTAGTTCATAAGATGCATCAAAACAAGCCATGGCTCCATTGGTTCCTAGTTTTGCCAACTTCTAATTTAGGTATTGGCTTCAAAACACTGCCATCTAATATAGTGGTTCTTAACTAGGGGTGATTTTGTCCTTCCCCAGAAGACATTTGTCAATGTCTAGAGATTGTCACAACATGGGAGTGAGGAATGGAGAGGTTGTTACCGATCCCAGCACGGGGGCCAGAGATGCAGCTAAAGAACCTGCAGTGCACAGCGCAGGCTCCATAGCAAAGACTTTTCTCTGGTCCACAGTGACCCCAGGGCCTAGTTTGTGCATCTCTTTACTAATGACTATTTTCTCTTAATTATAGGGATCATAAAGAGATTAAGTGTATTTAATTTTCCTTCATCCAGGATTGTGGTTCATTTGTATTTACCTAACCAGTGTGATAAACCTACATGACAGTATTGGAACAATTTAAACGATGTCTGAGTTCTTGTTATTGCCATGGAGTGAATTCATAAAGACGAATTTCATGAAGATCTCTAGCCTTAGGGTAAGTGCAGTTATATCCTCAGAACCTGAAACTCATCAGGCATGGGCACGAGTGTCCTAGTTTGTTAGAATTAGGTTGTGAGACTGGAGGAAGGGGATTGAGGCGTGGTCAGATACTACGGAAAGTGCTTGTTTCTTCTCCTTTTCACATGCTCATGCTCTGTCATGAATAAAGTCTGTGTGGCCAGATGGTGGCACAGCAAAATGCAGTGCTCAGGAAGCTTGATCCACATAGGAGAGTTCCTGGATTACTTCCAGACACCTCCCTGAGTATGCTGGGCACACTGTGCCCATGATCAGGGGCCTGGCTGAGACTGGGAAGGGATTAAGGCATCAAGACCCCATTAGGGGGACCAGCAGTTAGCATAATGGCTATGTTGCTGGACTCCCACGTAGTCGACCGAGGTTCGCGTCTTGGACCCGGTGGCTTAAACTCACGCCGGGTGCGTGTGCG
Organism: Tupaia tana; assembly: GCA_026018925.1. Taxonomy (NCBI): domain Eukaryota; kingdom Metazoa; phylum Chordata; class Mammalia; order Scandentia; family Tupaiidae; genus Tupaia; species Tupaia tana. The sequence continues at coordinate 102,037,755 of JAKSZU010000002.1, read as the reverse complement.
TGCGTGTCCAAGATCCCGAGAGGAGAATGGAGGAGAAGGGATTGCAGCATGGCCATCCCCCCCGGGGGGTGATTTCTCACTTTCTATCTCTCTATCTGTCTCTGTCTGTCTGGCAAATGCACGCGCCCTATAGCAAAAACCTCTCCAAAAAAAAAAAAAAAAAAGACCCCATTAGGGGTACTGTCTCTGTCTCTGCCTCTCTGTCTCTCTTGCTTGTGGAAGAAATACATATCTAAACTTTTAAAAAATTATAAAAATCTGTAATTCAGAGGAAGGAGAAGGGATCTAGGTAGGTGGGGATAGATATGGGGTTGTGACAGCCCAAACATATCCAGAATGCCGGGTGAGAAAACCAGAGCCAGGCACTGCAAGTGCTCTGATATTGGTTCTTTGGTGTATAGACTATGTTTATTTTCAGCTACTCACAAACACTAATACATCTTCTAATAATCAGGGTAAAGAATTAGGTGAGAAACCACTGCATTAAAAATACGCAGGACAATTTAGTATCTTACTCAATACGAATAAGAGAATAATATTCAAATTGACAATTCTTATTTTTTTCTGTGTTCAAATTGAATTTTAATGACATCCTGAATGAGATGTTCTTTTTCTAAAAATTTTTTACCACACTGCTTTTAAAGAAATGTAAAATTTTCACTGGTTTAGATTTTTGCATTTAACCTTATGAAAGAAAGTGATTATTAGGAAATCTGATGATAAATTCTCAGAAATTCGTTCTAGCATATCCATTACGATGGGATTCTGAGCTCGCTTCTGATGTTTTGGTTTGCAAAGCTCTCCTTCTGATCTTACTGAAAACTTCAGTTTGTATTAGCAATAAAGAACACTGCTGCAGGCCTGAAAAGATTTTGGACTAGCATTTGATTTTCCTTGTTCTGTCTGTAATAACCAAATAAGCAGTCTTTTAAGGGATCTTACATAGCAAATGTTGCTGTACGACACAGAAATGTAGTGATAACTTAGATCTCTCCGGAGAGGTATTTGTTGCTTTTCTGCTATTCCAAGCTAGGAAACAGTAAGTACTAAACAGTCAAAGATAGTAGGACTGCTAGGTGTGATGAAGTTAGGGGAGATGACTGGGAGATGCAGAGAGAATGCTGACCAAGTAAGCAGGAGCTGTATTTCAAATCATGAAGGGCCTTACAAATCATACAAATGAATTTGGGTGTAGGCCATTGAAACCTTAGTTGGGGATGTAAAACAATCAGATTTATAATATATTGACATTATTACCGACATTTAGTGATTTTTTTTCTGAAGTCTTTGTGGAAGATGGATTGGAGAGGGTTAAAATGTAGGCAAGGAGACAACTGAGGAGGTTAAAGAAATTATGCAGGTGAGCAAGGAGGGCATAATTCAGGTTGTTGCAGTGGGGGTGGAGAAGGGAAATTTTAAGAGCTTTTTAGACATTTAACAAAAACTTGAACCTAGGTTTTAAAGGAGACCAAGTAAAACATCTGGATTATTGATTTATTAACAATATACTGCTGAGTACTTTGCCTGAATAATCTTGTTTAGTCTATGAAGTGATAATTATTATCGACTATATATTCTACAGATGAAGACACTAGGTTTATATCAGTCACCCAAGACCACACAGAGGACAGCAAAGCTAGAATTTGAAGCGAGGACCATCTAACTGCAAAATACATTCTTTCAACTATTCTCAATAACTAGGATAAGTACAGTTCTTCGAGTATTCTCAATAACTATGAGGAAGAGAGTCTTTGGGATGTTAGATAACATAAAGCTTATATTTTGGAAACATAAAACCTCAGGTCACCATGAAACATGTAGCTGGATTATATAATGGACAACTAAATAATTGAAGTTTTAAAAATTTGTTTTTATACTACCCTCCCATTTTATATTCTAGCTTATTAGATTTTCCAATGATGATAGTGGCAAACACTATCACATTTATGCCTAAATGTGAACAGACCAGTGATAAGGTAAGTACATTACAAAACATATTGGGAAGTAGACTGTGGATAAAGGTTCTATTAACTTTTTCATTAGTCATTTTTAACCACATTACACATTAACACTTCAGTACACTTCAGAAAATAGCAATTTGGGCTTCTTATTCAACCACATTTAGTAGAAAAGTGGAAACTGAATTAAATACAATCTAGAAAACAAATAGTGCAAAAACTTCATGAATATTAATAGAAAAACCAGACAAATAAAATGCATATCAGTTTGTATCACAGAATGTACCATTCATTCTTTTGTAGAGTTGCTAGTTCCAAAAAGGATAGATTGCTTTAGTCACTTAAAAATGTAAAATGTGAAACATTGTGGAAAAAAGACAGGTTTGGATCATGAGAAATATGATAGATTTCTTAATGAAAGAATGAGGTTTTGAGTCAACTTCTTTACAAGATCATGTCAATGACTGTGAATCATTAGTAAACTAGGAAACAATGAACAAACACATACAAATGAGACTGCAGGTTGCTATGGATTTGCAGGAAATTCCCATCTGTCATTATTTCTGATTTTTCACTTCGTCCTAAAATCATTAATAGAGTACACATAGTCTCTGTGAATGGTATGCCTATTCCAAAGTGCATCAGGGTTTAATTTACTGGATGATATTTCATTAGTTCCGATGAGTTGAAATGTGGCATTTCATTCTCGAAAACTGTGTGGAAACATTAATCATACAGATGCTTAAATTGTAATTTAGGCACTGAGTAAAGTTTCAATTTATCTGAATAAAATTGAGTAAACATCCAAAATGAATAAAATGTATTTTAGATCAAATTGGCTTTTTCGATTGACAATGGTTTGAAATCTCCTCATGGAAGATTAATCAGGGAAAAATTTTTTGTCTTCCTATTTAATTTAATGATATGAGACTATTGCTTATTTGTGAAGCTGTTTTTTTTTTTTTTTAACGAAGTAGAACAGTTTTTGTTGGTTTGATTTATTTACCTTATTATCTGACTTCCAAATGCCTGACTGATAAACAAAAATATTTCATAAAGCAGTTACTTTAATTTACAGAAAATAAAACTTTAGCACATCACTTATTCATTCATCTGCAATACTGAATTATTACTTTGAGCATTATTAAGAATTATTGTGATGTTGCTAGAAAAGAAATATGGACTCTTTGGGACTAGAATCTAACCTGAATCAGCTTCTTAGAGGAGAATCAAGTTTCTGTTGCTAGCATTCTTGGATCAACAGGTGTTTCAGGAATAAACAAACTTCCTTGCTGGTGGAATAGTAAGCACTTAATTTACCAAGATATTTCTGGCCAGGGTCACAATTCACTGTGAAGTAAATTAGAATACATAAAAAGAAAAATATCTTAAGATCAATCTGAGAACAACTGGTTGGATTTAATGAGCTGTTGGTTCTTTTAATTTGGGATATAGGGGTCAATTGACCCATTCACAATTTTTTACACATAGTTTATTTAAATGGATTTATTTGCACTGTTTTAGATCTGGAGCGCTATATGTTAGCTTTTTCTTGCCTTTGTTCAGTTCATTTTGAAGTGTCAATTATTCAAGACTAGCAGTTTCGGATTATTGCCATTTCCAGATATTACTAAAATTTCTTTATCCTGCATATGGTGTTCTGGAATAGTAAATGAAAGCATTAAATTCAACCTGTTAGTTACTGATACTTCTGTGGAACTCTATAGATAAGGTATTACAGTAGTTAAAAAATTTTTTTGAGAGTTTTTTTTTTTTTTTTTTTTTTTTTTTTTTTTTTTTTTTTTTTTTTTGCTATAGGGCATGTGTGTTTGCCAGAAAGACTGAGAGAGACAGAGAGACAGAAAGTGAGAAATCACCCCCCAGGGGGGATGGCCACGCTGCAATCCCCTCTCCTCCATTCTCCTCCTGGGATCTTGGGCACACACGCCCAGTGTGAGTTTAAGCCACAGGGTCCAGGACTCGAACCATGGTTGACTACATGGGAGTCCAGTGACACAGCCATTATGCCAACTGCTGATCCCGTTAAAAATGGTTTTTAAAAAGCAATGAGTTATATACATATAGTTAATATTACTGTCTTGTACACTTAAAAATGGTTAAGATGGTGAATTTTATGTCATGTGCTTTTTGTCACACTAGAAATGCAATGGGTTGTATTGTATATATTAGCATAAATAACTTATTTGACACTTTTTGATTGATTTGATGCTTCATTCATAATCTTACCTACTGGATTAGAATAAGCTGTCAAATGCTTTAATTTCCCTTTTGGGACCAAAGCCAAAACTCAGAACTCTGTGTATAAGTTTACCTGAATGTGCAATGGATACCTGGAGCATAATGGAATCTGTCTTCTTCTCTGCTGTCTTTTTCCCATCCTCCTACCCTACTTGGTAGGGGTTAGTGTATCTGAACACAGGGCACTGACTTTTAGCCTTTTATAAATATATATACATTTCAATATAAATATAAATATTCATAAGTAAAATATTGCAGCTACCCATTCATGGGATAGAGACTACATCATATTGAATCATAAAATTACAAGTTTTTGAACAGTGTTTTGATTTATATTGGGTCATCAGAAAAGTTAAAACATCTTTTTCTATGTTTTACTGAGCAAAAATGTGTCATGACTTTTCTGAGGACCAAATAAAAATACAATTATATGCGATTCACCTTAATAGTAATAACAAGAACTTCTTATTGACTGCTTATTCTGTTCCTACAATGAAAATAAAAACTTTGGATGTATGATCTTTAATTATTTTTTTCACATGGGAATTATCATTCCTATATTATAGATGAAGAAGTTGAAGTTTGCCTATTTAGGCAAACTAAGCTTATTTCTGCTCCAAATTGCATATTTTTCTTGACTAACAGCAAAGCAAAAGGAATTTTCCATCTTTTCTTGTTGCTTTGGGAGAACAGTAACTGTGATATATGGAGACCTGATGGCTGAGATGTAGACCTCCTGTCACTTGACACTTCTGTATAAGTCCAGGCATGGACTTCAGATGACAAACTGAAGTCCACTTGTATAAAAAAAACAACTTTATAGCTTGGAGTTCAGAACTTCTTCTGTTCTTGGAGTTTAAGACTTCTTTGAGGCTTTGGGACTACCAGTTATTAAGTTGGAGAAAAATAGGTTAAAAAGACAGCTAGAAAATAAGCCTAATCCTTTTATTTTATTTTGGAGAGGTTTTTGCTATAGGGTGTGTGTGCTCACCAGAAAGACAGAGAGAGATAGAGAGACAGAAAGCGATAAATCACCCCCTGGGAGGATGGCCACACCACAATCCCTTCTCCTTCTTTTTCCTCTTGGGATCTTGGGCACGCATGCACCACTGGTTCCAGGACTTGGACCGTGGTTGACTACATGGGAGTTCAGTGGCATAGCCATTATGCTAAGCTAACTGTTGGTCCCAAGCCTAATCCTTTTATAAGCTGAATCTTCCTTTATCAGGAAAAGAAGTAAACTTTGAGATAAGACTAAAAGTACCATAAAACAAAGAAATTCATGTAAAAAAACAGAAATGATTGAATGTGAGTAAATTTGGGAAAAGTTGACTTCAATAAACATGAAACAAGAAGCAACTGAAAAGGAAGTTCTCTATAAGTACCTCTACTTTTATTTTGAGAGAATTTTTGCTATAGGGCGCGTGTGCTCACCAGACAGAGAGACAGAAAGTACGAAACCACCCCCGTGGGGATGGCCACACTGCAATCCCTTCTCCTCCATTCTCGGGATCTTGGGCACACGCACAAACACACACGCTTGGCGTGAGTTTAAGCCACCAGGTCTGGGAATTGACCCGAGGTCAACTACATGGGAGTCCAGAGACATAGCCATTATGCTAACTGCTGGTTCCAATACCTCTACTTTTAAATAGATTCCCTAGCAAGAAATAGTGAGCTTCAGATTCTGGGATTTATGCAAAGATAAATGGGACTAATTGGGATAAAAATATATTTGAGGTCTTAGGGTGTATTTAAATAAGAATGTAAGGTTGCCATTTTTTTATTTAGTCAAAAGTGTTTCCATACAATTTATTTATGAAATGGGTGTGTGGCTGTGGTTTGAGAGGCAGGAATTTAGGTCACAAGATAAAAAGTTGAAAAGCTATAATTTTATTATTTTGGAGTTATCCACTTTTTTAAAAGAATTCTTTTTATTTTTCACTTACTATTTTATTTTATTTTAAAGTTTTAAATGACTAATATTGTACCTGTTTTATTTTGGGGTATTATCTACAATTTTAAAAATTTTGAGGTACAGAATTAAACTTCAATGCTCACAAAATAGGGCTTATTCTAATTCCTGATTTCTATGTTTTAAACATAAATTTATTATTAGACTAAAATAGATGAGAAGAAGAAATCTTTGAATAACAATATGTTCAACATTGTGGTTATCCCCAAATTCTCTAGGAAAAAAAATTTTTTTTTTTGAGAGGTTTTCGCTATAGGGCGCGTGCGCTCGCCAGACAGACAGAGACATAGAGACAGAAAGCGAGAAATCACCCCCCATGGGGATGGTCACGCTGCAATCCCTTCTCCTCCATTCTCCTCTCGGGATCTTGGGCACGCACACACACGCACCCAGCGTGAGTTTTAAGCCACCAGGTCTGGGATGCGAACAGTGGTCGACTACGTGGGAGTCCAGCGACATAGCCATTATGCTAACTGCTGGTTCCAGAGGAAAAAATTTTTGAAAAATGTTTTCCTTTGCTTTTTCCTTGTTATTTGAGACTTTTATCTTGATACTATGATTTTATTTAATCTTTTTTTGGCTTTTTTTTAAAGACAGTATCTCACTATGTTTCAATTGTCTTACTTCAGCTCTTGAGTGACTAGGACTACATGCACATAACACTGTACTCAGCCTTCAGATTATGCTGGGGATCAAACCCAAGCCTTCCATATGGTATCAGCCTGCAGAACAGGAGTGAGTTACTAGCACAGGACATAAGGGCAGACCTGGTAATACGACTTCTAAACAGAGAACTGGAGCTGAAAAAAACATCACTTTTATTAAAATATTTTCTTATGAAATTCACTGTTGGATTGCAAATGTTTTCTATTTAGAGATTTTTGAATAGCAAACATTACCATTTAGAGTAAAACAAAGAGATAATGTAGACATATGGTAAGACAAAACCTGCAAAGTTAATTTTTCTTAATTGACAATTTCTTTCAAGATTTAGTAAATTAAAATTGGAAAATGTTTTCTGGTAAATTGAAGTTTTGGCGGGAGACAGTCAATAACTGTTTTATATCTGTAATTATCATAGTGTGCTAATTGGAAATTCAAACCTAGTATATTTAAATCCAGTAAATATTTTTTTCAATAAAACTTTCTTTATATCTTTTGTGCTTGTTTTGATGTGGTTTGTTGGTAGATACCTCAGAATTATATGTAATGGCATAGATAAGGATGAAGAAATAAAAATAGCTAAAATATAATATTGATATGGAATTGTAATTGCAATGTGCTTTCATTTATTTATAAGTGTGTAATTTGATAGCTCATAACTTCTGAAAGAAAATTGTGAAAGTTATGGGACTTTTACAAACTGCCTTAAATAAACATTTATGTGGAATTCTAAATTCTGAAATATTTGGAATATGTTTATTGACTTTTAAATATGAATTTAATTTTATTTTATGATGCTTTTCATTGATTTGGAGCCTTTTAATGTGGTGCACAACTAAGAAAAGAGTTACTGGTTTATACCCGAGAGCAAAGATGCAGAGACTAAGAACCAGAGCCACTATACATAAACTCTGACTGGAAACCAGCTATGTCCACTTGTTCACATGCTACTATGGCTGCTCTCATGCTGTTATAGCAAAGTTGAGTAGTCACAGCTTACAGACCCGATGGCCCACAAAGCCTAAAATAGGGCTCTCTGGCCCTTTAGAGGAAATGTTTATCCATCCCTGGCTTAGAACTTATAAAAGCTAGAACTGAGCATTGCAATTGCCTGTCACAGAGAATGGTTAAGGGTATTAGGAAAGGAGGAAACAAACAAGAAAACCCAAGGCTTAAATAGAAATATTCATAACAAAATCTGGAACCCAATTTTGGTCCCTGGGAAGGGAAATAGAAAAAATTTAGAATAGAATCAAGAATGTTATTTGGTTACATTTTAAGTTCTTCATGAACATTTACTAAGCACTCGGGCAGATGATTTGTGCCGTTATGCTTTCTGACTCTCCCGAGTCAAGGGCATGGCTAGGCTTTGACACTTTAGATCGTCTGAGATAGACTATGACGATCTGAGAGAAAGGATAATGTGGACTCCGATTGTCTGGAGCCAGTTTCAGCATGGATCTGTGTGTAGAAATATGTTTTGTGGGGGCAGCAGATGGCGTAGTGGTTATGTTGCTGGGGTCCCACATGGCAATTGTGGTTCACGTTCCAGACCTGGCGGCTTGAAACTCACACTAGGCGTGTGCCCAAAATCCCAAGAGGAAAATGGAAGAGAAGGAATTACAGTGTGGTCATCCTCTCTGGGGGTTGATTTCTTGCTTTTTGTCTCTCTGTCTCTCTCTATCTCTCTGGTGAGTGCACATACCTGATAGTGAAAATCTCTCAGGAAAAAATTACATGTTTTGCATAGAGGAAAAAACAAAAAATCCCACAATATCTTTAAAAAGAGAGTGTAGGCTAAAATAGCTATGTTTTCAGATAGCTAAGAATCATGCTACATACAAATTCAAAAGCTGGTTGAGAATGAGGAAAAGTTATTTTCGTGTATTGAAGAGGTCTAAAAAGCAGGCTTCAATGTTGCTGATCAAACAGTGAGCTATAAGATAACGGCTTTGTATGTAGAAAATGTTAAGTGCAAACCTAGAAAATGCTGTCATTTTAATATGGGTTGGAACTTGTCCTGGATTTGAAGATGAACAGAGATGGCACTAAAAATGATAAAGCAATAAATCATAAAGCCCCAAAGTTCCTTTTGTGTCACAGTTCTTACATGTTCAGAAGACAGTAATGATCTTCAGCATATACCAATTTCCACAATGGGATGTAACTTAGAGAAAGTGTGAGGAAAAAATACTGAATAGGAATAAAATTATTTTTGCCTCTCATTTTCCTTACTTTGAAATTCTGCTGCCTGCTTGTTAATTGGAGATCTTAATAGACCTAGCTATAAGTCAATATCTAAAGCAGTAAGAGAAACATATAGGTCTATATCTCAGCTGGAAGTCAAAGTAAATATAGTAATCATTTCTCTTTTTTTAAGATTATTTTATTTAATTTCACTTATTTATTTATTCATTTTAATTTGACCAGAGAGGGATAGAGTGAGAGAGAGAGAGAAAGTGAGAATGCAAGCCACCAGGTCTGGGACTCGAACCATGGTCAACCATGTGGGAGTCTAGTGCCCCCAACCATCATACCACCTGCTGGCCTCTCATTTCTCTCTCTTTTTTTTAATGTTCAAAGCTTCTTAGATTCTTTTCACTCTCTTCACTGCTATTACACAGCTTTTCTTTTTGTGCATTTGAAACTCACCAACTCTCTGCTACATGGCACTCTTTAGTTTCTAAAATGCCATTGCAAATGAGAAGGTAAAAAGGTAAAAAGCTGTTAGAAAGATCTCTGTCCTTTACAAAGTTCATTGAACACACAACTTAACATATTAGTGAAAAGTGAGAGCAGACATTTTCGTTTAATTAGAAAAGTAAGACGTACAAGACAGCAGGTCATTTTCTTGGTTAGTAATAGACCGAACTTAGGATCATTTGTAGGTATAATATGGCATAATGCTACAATCAGGGAATAATAATGAATTCCAGAATTATTAAGGTTTTATATGAATCTTTACGTGAATGTGCATGCAATGACTTGCTTTTACTTCACTTTTATTAATTTTTTAAAAATTAAGTTATTTATTCTTTTTATTTTTAGGTTTTTGCCTTTACTGACCCTGTACATGCTGGAAAGAGACAGAGAGGGACAGTGAGAGGGAAAAGTGAGAAATCATCTCCTAGGGGGATTGTCTACACTGCAATCCCTTTTTCTCCAATCTCCTTTTGGGATTTTGGGCATGCACCCACATGTGTCTGGTGTGATTTTCAAGCCACCAGGTTTGGGACTTGAACCACAGTTGACCATGTGGGAGTCTAGCACCTTAACCACCATGCCACCTATTAGAACCTGCTTTTCCTTTTGTAACAATATTTAACTGTTTTGTATACCACTTTAGGCAATCATTTAGTTGTTAACTGGGAAAGGGGAGATAAGAATGACCTTCCCTATTCTCAAACCATTTATCTTCAAGACTACTTTTCATGATACATTAGGATGATCTCTATTACACTCTCATGTAAACATTAGATGCATCTTTCTCCATCGTGTTCAGAAAACCACACATCACGAACTCTCCACGTATAGTCCAGGTCATTCCCCAGGTAAGTACTTCGTCCATGTCATTCACACGGTTTCCCTGTACCTCTCCGGATCCACTCTTTGTGGTTTAATGGGAACCACAGTCTCTGTACCACTGTATTCAGTTCAGTCCTTTCTACATCAATTTGTAGATGTAGATGATCTGGACACTCATTAGGTTACCCTTCCTGCTCTTTGCTTTCAGCTTTTCTCAGCTGACTTGCCTCTAGTCAATAAATACTTTTCTTTTGCTGCCCCTGCAGCTCCAAATCACCACCAATTCTCTTGAAATGACTGTACTCCCCTTTCCTCATATTGCACACTTTTTCAGTAAAATTGTTTTGAAAATAGCACAGAGAGCTGGATCTAGATCCAAATGGCCCGGGCTTGAATCCTAGCCAGATGAGTGATGATGGTCAAGATATTTAACATCTCTGTGCTCAGTTTTTTCTACTATAAAATGTGGTTGATAGTAGCATTTCTCTTGTAGGACTTTTATGGTGATTAAAACAGTTAATGCAGGTAAAATATTTGGAAGGTTTCTGTAGGTAAAGTAAATACTTAAGAACTGTTATTTTTATTCAAGTGGGCCTGATAAAAACCTATGACATATGTGCTGAATATAATTCTCTTAACATAATGACCAACAGCATTTCCACCAAATAATTTATCAGTTTAAAAAAGATCAGAAACATCTAGTGCTGATGGAGAAGTGGGTTCTTCTGGTAGAAGCATAATTCTACAGCCTTAATGTACCACTACTGGACTCAGTATTCCATGTGTAAGTATTCTGGAATGATCATGGCTATAGAATGAATAGTCTTTGAGTATTTTCTTAAGAGCATGGAGACATCTGGATTCCTTGTACGTCACACACATGCCACGAGGAGTCAGGGCTGCTCCTTCATGCTCACCTCTTCACCTTGCTCTGTGCATCACACTTGCACCTGATCGAGGCTGATGCTAAGCTCTAAGTTGGGTCCTCGTGGGCACCTAGAGACACTGCCACAGCTATGCTTATTAGTCTCTAGTTCCTCACTTCTCTTTGGGTACTTCTATAGACCCGCCTCCCTTTATAAAGGTATATATGGGCCCCTCAGGTGTGGGGAAGAGGTCCATGGAAACCCTTTCACGGATCCACTTCAGCCCTTGTCTCTTTGTGCAAGGTTGTTTTGCTTCAGAGTCGAGAAAGTCAGCTGGAGGCCAAAACCAACAGATTCTGTCCTGGGTGGTACCTGTGCTCTTCCTCTTCTTCCTTAGGCAAGGCTCAGTTTTGGAGATAGATGGTTAAAGAGACTTAAAGAAGACACGAAAATACAATGCTTTAATATCACACAGTAATACTCTCCCGAGTACATAAAGGGGAAAAATTCTAGCAAACTTCTTGTTTATTGTGATTTTAAACTCTTAACAGACTCAAGATAACTTTTTATAAAGACCTTTCCCCACAGCCTCTGGGCCTAGGGAATCATTTCATCAGCCTGGGCGGACCAAGTTCAGTCAGCTTTGTTTATGGAAGCCCGTGAGTATGAGTATGTCATATTTGTATATCTTCTGAAAATAGAATTCCAAATAATACTTTCAAGGGTCTTTTAAGCCAAAAAAAAATGACTTGCTTTTTAAAACAATTGATTAAAAACCATATCCTCTTTTTATGCTAGTCTGGTAGCTCCTCCACTGAATGAAAAGTATACTTCAAAATATTCCTATTAATTAAAAGAGAGCTTTGATCCTTGATTAAATGACTGTGATTTACATGCCTTTTGTTCCCCTACAGATATGCTACTGTCCTTTCACTGTTGGCCTTCCGCTCATCAGTGTTACCTCGAAATGATTCAGAGCAAAGGCTTTCTGGTTAGAAATGCAATGAAAGCCTGTATGAAAATGGCAGTGAGCTGAGGAAGCCTTCGGGTGGAATGTAAGTTCACGTATAAGGTACAGCACTCGTGTAAGGTGAGTGACTGTACCCTGATGCTGTTCAACTCAGCTTGAATTTTAGCTGAATAATTCTGTGCAGCTCCATTTGTTTCTTAATGTAGCTATGAAAATGTATTAGCCCTTTGGTCTTCGACACTCTCCATTCATCTCTTGGCCTACTTAGCATTCTTTCTGTTCCTTTTAGGGAAAAACATTTATTTTTCCTTTTTACTGTTGATAGACTATTTTGAGTGACTTTTTACTCTAAAAAATCAGAAAGAGCTCCATGGTGAGAGCATATGATTTACCGAGCCAAGCTGTTTTGTTGATTTAGCCTCCAGATGAGCAAGAAAATAAAAAGCATAAGTGAACAGTTTAGACCAGACAGGAAATATGAACCAAATGACAGATACAACTCCTGAAAAATGTGAAGTAAGATGGTTAAGACTAAATTTAGACTTAAATCCCACAGGATTAATGGGATATTGTATATAGAACATTGAGATGATCTTGGGCAGAAGAGGAATGTTGATTGACTCAATCAGGGGCAAAGGAGTCTCCTTGCTCAGCCACTTCCCCTTGAGAACACATGGGCCATTCATTGGAATAAGCATTATTTTTAGCCCAGCACATACTGGGGGCACAGTGAGTCATCTCTCTGAGTACGTGAGCTTTCTTTAGCCACAGGTACTTGAAACTATTTTTAAAAGGGGCTGAAAATTCCAAGAATCAAGTTATAGTAAATCTAGCTGCCATTTGATAATAAAAACTCTGGCTAATCTTTTATTTATTTTTTTTAAGGCTTTTGACACAGGATGTATGTACTGGCTGAAGACAGGCAGGGAGAGTCAGAGAGAGAGGAAAACAGAGAAATCATCCCTCGAGGAGATGGCCATGTTGCAATTTTTCCTTCTTTAATTCCCGCTTGGGAGGCCATGCATGCACATGTGCCTGGCTTGTTTTTCAAGCTGCTGGTTCCAGGACTCAAACAGTAGAGTCAGCCATGTGGGATCCAGTGCACTACTCTACCTGCTGGCCCCCAATCTTTACTTTGTTTTTTAGAGAGAGATTTTTGCTACGCGGTGCACGCACTTGCCAGAGAGACAGACAGTAAGAAATCACACCCCCTGCCCCAAGGACGGATGGCCACTGCAATCTCTTCTCCTCCATTCTCCTCTCCAGATTTTGGTCACACATGCACACATGCCTGGCATGAGTTTCAAGCCTCTGGTCTGGGACTCAAACTGCGGTTGGCCATGTGCGAGTCCAGAGATGTAACCACTGTACTATCTGCTGGTCCCAAACTCTTACTTTTTAACAAGGCAAAATTTTTCTCATAGAAACCTTAAAGGGTGAATGTAATATTTTAAGATTGTTGACAGATTAAAAAAAATCTTATTATTTTCTCAGAGTTACTCATTTTTTTGTCTGGGTAAAGTTATTGAAAATAGTTAAATGGTATCCATTATGTAATATTACACATATATATGTGTATTTTAGGGATTTTATATATATTTTAGAGATTTTAAATGTAGTTGAGAATATTAGCTCCTTGAATTTAGAAGTCAGATCTTGAATCTTGCCTGTCTAAACAGTAAATTTGAAGGACTAGATTTCACAGATGAAGTATAAAAGAATCTAGAACTTTAAGAACGATTACATATCACCTATCTTTTATCCCTATCATCTATCAATCATCTATCTGCCTATCATTTTTCCATCATTCAGTCATCTATCATCTCTACCTATCTAATCTATCTCTGTTCATCCAGATGAATTCACCCAGGGGGTGAAATAACCATCTCCATGAGCATCTTATGAAATGCGAGGAGACACATGCTGGCTTGTACCTACCCTTTTCATCTACACTTAATTCTGGAGCATGCCTTTGACTTGAAAGGGGACTTAAGTATTCTCCTGGTTTGCAAACATAAACAGCATAGTTCATTTCTTTCCTTTTTATTGAAGGAAAAGCAGTGCCGTCTTCAAAGAGTAGTATACTTAAAAGCTGTTTAAAAACAAGGGAATGATTGTAAGTTTTGACTTTTCTTCTTATAAATTTAGGCTATAAAAGACACTATGTCACATGCTGACATTTGCATTTGATTATGGTATGTACTTTTTTTAATCATCACAATATTTTTTTGCCTGAAAAATAATTTCCATTTCTACAACCTTCGGTTCCTCACCTAGAAACAAGCTATGTATGGCAGTATGTCAGTAGGCCATGATTCCTGTGACTCTATACATTTTCTATTTTCTATTCTCTTTGAAGAGTGTAGGGCACAGGTCAGGCTTAGCTTGCCAGTCAGCACAAATTTCCTTTATTCTCACAATAAGCCATGCTGAATATTAATGATAGCACGGGGAACCAAGGGTATTTCACCTACTGGCTTTTTTCCTTCTTGTTATTCTATGTATTTGAAATGAACTAAGTATTAAAATTAGACACTTTTCTTCCCCAGATAATGTTGTAAAATTCCCATCTCTAATTTCGATGTATGCCATTAAGTGAAAAAACAATATAAAATTGTGGTTATGATATTACTAATTATTTGAGAGAGAGGGGTAATAATTCAATTATTCCACTATGGATACAGGGATTGCTAGTAAGGATGAACTGCAGGCAAAGAGAAAGGAACAAATGAGACATCATCAACATGAAAGCACAGAAACAAAAACTGATCATATCAAATGCAATAGTGCAGGGACCCCCTATACATCAGCATTTTCCCCTCCACGTTCTCCTTTCTTTGGGGCTGTCTATGGCCAGGGTTGGCCCCACAGAAATATGACTCTCCCCTCTCCTCTAAGGAGTGTCCTATGACTGGGGCCAATTCTGGAGGAATGTACAGATCTCTAATGAAGACATCACAAGACCCAGGCAGTCTTGCTTAAAGAACATACTGTGTTGATTCCTTTGACTATTATTGATGTACTCTTCAAACAATATAGAAAAAAACCAGATCCCTGTAGTGGGAAACAGAAAGTCTACCAGACCACCATAATGATTACTATGATAGCTTCAATCTAACTGAATGTAACCGATTGCTACACTGCATTGTCACATGGATTCATCACCCACCCTCAGTGCATCCTGCAAGTTGAGTAAATTCATGTTTCTCCCTGCAGGGCCTCTGGATGACTTCTTTGGAATAGGTAAACATTAGGTGCAATCCCTTTCAGATTTTGAGCTCACATGGTACAAGCAAGAAAAAGGGAGAAATGTGTACAAGAAATGAGAAATAAACTGACTAAAATTTTCAGGTAAATGCTTTTCAAAAAGAGATACTCTATGAGTGTTCAGAACTCAGTCAGCAAAATGCCTGACAGAACAAGAATAGCTTTGTGTCAATTTTGAGTTAAATCTTAAAATGTGAGCCACAAATTTAGTACATAATCTCAGAGTTGTTTATAGGATTAGGTGACCTAATATATGCAAAATATTTAGCACGATGCTGGTCACAGATTAAGCACTATATATATATACACACACACACACACACACACACACACACACACATGAATCCCCTTTTATTATAACTATGATTTTTTATCTCAGTTGATCCTTGCACAATCTTATGAGGTAGACCCTGCTATTATTCCCTTAAATGTGTGTCTCAGAAAACAGAGTCAGTTGCTTGAAGAAATGATATGTTTTCACCGAAGACAGCCTTAGTGCGGACTGCCATTGAGGTAATCACCCTTCTCTGGCAAAAGAGTGGGATGCAGCACAAGTTGGTTTCCTCAGATACACTCCATGATGTTGAACTTTAAATGGTGATGAAATCTATCCTAGAAGAGAGTGATTTAGATCCCAGGGACACTCTATGCTTTCTGATCTTGGTTCTTGGAATTCGCTTTAACCCTGGAGCTACTTAATACCTTTACAATACATATGGTGGTTCGCATTGTGACTTTGATTTTCCATGTTGCTCTCTGCTGTGTGAGGGAAGTGAGCTTGTGATGGAGGGATCTGACAGTGCATTGCACGGTTAGCTCTGCTGTGGCCTGAGCTGACCCAGGAAAAGGGGAAGTTGTAGAACCCTTCAAACTGGGAAAAGGGGGATTCAAATGCCGCTGGCACTTGACCTCTCTACTACCGTATAATCACAGTGATAAACATGCTCCCAAATGTTTTTCATTTAATTATTTTGTCTCATCATGGTTATGTTTACTAAGGATCTGTAGCATTCTTAGTTCCTATGTCCATGTAAAGGCTATTTTTTGTTCACTTTCATATGACTATGACAATTCTGTTTGTAAATCTGGTCTCTATTTTCTCTTATTGATCCCAGATATTAACAACTTCTTAAGAGATGAAACCATGTCTTTGTCTACTCATTGTGACCTGCCATATCTAGCTTTTCTAGGTATACCCGAGGTCCTCTCTTGCTATTCCCAATCAGGTTCAGTTGTTCTTGTCCTCCTGGATACCTGCCATTCTGTTCTGCCCTTCATGTGTTTGCTTATGCAGTTTCTCTTGGTTTAAATGCACTCCCTCTTCCAGTTCATCCTTTAAAATCCTACACAATCCTCAAGTCTCAAGTGGCCCTTCTTCATATGTCAAGTCATGTTGATTTCTCTTTGGATTTCCACTGCACTTACAATTAGTACCTCACAGCAATTGATTGCTGCATTGCATTGCAGCCGCACAAACTTCCCCCTAATTGGTAAGATTCAAGAAAACACTCATCAGTTATTTTTTTCCCTAATATTCTATTATCTAAGCTTTGAACACATAGAAAAGTTAAAAGTATTTTACAGTTTAAACAGTCATATACTCTCCTAGATATACAAATACAGCAAATGTTTTGCTATATTTGCTCTATCAAATATATGAGGGGGGGAATCTTCCTAAGAAGTTAGTGGAAAATGTCTATTTTGAAAAAACTATACATAGATTTCAATTTTTTTTGCACCACCATAAACTCATACTTTTATTTAACTTTTTATCTTCTTTTATTTTTCAATTGCAAGAGTGTGTGTGCACTCATCAGAGAAAGGCAGAGAGACAGAGAGAGAGGAAGAAAGAGAAAGAACCCTCAAATGAGGTGTGGTCATGCCATAATCCTTTTGCTTCCATTTCTCTGCTCCATTGAGATTTGGGGCATACATGCATATACATCCTGTGTGCTTTTCCAGCAACTAGGCCAGGATTTGAACTGTGGTTTGTCATGTGGTATCTAGTTTCTTTAACCACTAGGCTATAGGGCTAGCTCTTTAATACTATTTTATTTTTAGAATTACAATAGAGTGTGTGCGCTTACCATAGAGAGAAAGAGAGAGAGAGAGAAAGTGAGGAGGCACTGCCCAGTGGGGATAACAATGTTCTTATCCTTTCTTCTTCGTTCTTCTCTTGAGATGTGGGGAGCTCATACACCTGTCATGTTCTACAAGCTGCCAGGTCCAGGACTTGAAGTACATAGTCAGTCATGTGGAATCAAACTGCCTTAACCATCACACAACCAAGTTGGCCCTTCAATTTCATTTTTACGTGAACTTTTTGAAGTCCCCTTGTATATCCTTCAATCCATCCATCATTTCACCTTATTTTCTTTGTGATGCATTGAAAAATTAGTTGCAGAAATTAGTGCATTTCACCTCCAACACTTTGGATGCTTATCCCTAACTAGATTCAATAGTTCGTTCTTTTTTTTTGGAGAGGTTTTCACTATAGGGCACGTGCGCTCGCCAGACAGAGAGAGAGAGACATAGAGACAGAAAGCGAGAAATCACCCCACAGGGGGGATGGTCACGCCGCAATCCCTTCTCCTCCATTCTCCTCTCAGGATCTTGGGCATGCACGCACACATGCCCGGCGTGAGTTTTAAGCCACCGGGTCTGGAACGCGAACCGTGGTCGACTACGTGGGAGTCCAGCGACATAGCCATTACGCTAACTGCTGGTTCCCAAGATTCAATATTTCTAATGATATTTTTGTGATTAGCTTTTCTATACTCCATAGCACAGAGCATAATATTGACTATCTTGTAGAAGATCAATTTATTCACATTGTGTTGAATTTAGAGGTTACTTTGAAAAGCATTAAAAACTGAAAGGCTGGAAGCCCAAACGGTTCCTGGAGATACAGATGCAGATACATGTAGGTGTGTTTTATAGAGCTTCAGAAAGGACATACCTGTGTGTAGCTCGTACTAGCCCAACTTGTCACCTCTCAAACATACTGTAGAAGAATGTTCAGGCCAAAATTTTTTTTGGGGGGCAGGAAATTGACTGGGAGACCAGAAAGACCATGATCTGATTGACTAAAATACTAACATGGTTGCTGCAGAAGTAAGAGAAGTTTGAAGACTGATAAAAATGAGGTGATAAAATAGCCATAAAATGTTAAAAAAAAAAAGGCTTATGTGCAGCAACTTGCATCAACCTGTACCATGATGCCCATTGCTCAGTTCCTTCCCAGAGCAAACACACAGTCTGAATAGACAATGGAGTCTCAGGGAGATGGATCTGGAGGAAATTCTGAACCTTTGTAGGGACTGATTTTCTGACATCCTATTAGGAAAAAGAAAGGTATAGTACTTTCAGATTTGGTAACACTTTTTAAAACATTTGTTATAATAGTCATTATTCAATATGAGCTCTTACTTTAACTGGGGTATACCTATGCTATATTTATATCTGTGCCCACATCTATATCCACATATATCCCCTCATTCTTCAAATGACAGCCTTCTTGTCATACATGTATCTCTGATCATCACTTCTTAGTGGACTATCCTGTATTCATATTCAAATTCACAGCTATGGCTATTTATATCCCTATCTACCTCTATATCCACATCTCTCTCCTCATTCATGTATCTCCGATACCGACTTTTAAGAGTCCTCTCGGGAACCAGCAGTTAGCGTAATGGCTATGTCGCTGGATTCCCACGTAACCGACCGCGGTTCGCGTCCCGGACCCGTGACTTAAAACTCACACCAGGCGCGTGTGCGTGCGTGCCCAGGATCCCGAGAGGAGAATGGAGGAGAAGGGATTACGGCCTGACCATCCCCCCGGGGGAGTGATTTCTCGCTTTCTGTCTGTCTGGCGAGTGCACGCGCCCTATAGCAAAAATCTCTCCAAAAAAAAAAAAAAGAGTCCTCTCCAGACTCTGTTTCTGTACTCTATTCCTCACAATTACGAACCATATACTTGTTTATTTCTTACGTTTCTACCTTAGTAGGCTAAAATCTCATGATGGCAGAAGCACATTTTCTCCTTCTATGTAATTAGAGAGTATCATAAAACCTGGCCCATAGTAGACTGCTAATTAAAATGTACTGAACCATATATACCAAAAATAAATGATAGAAAATGTGTTCCAATGTGACCCCCAAATCCCTTGCTGTAGGTAACTCATGCCTGCCTCTCTCACCTCCACATTTCCTAGTACTTTAAGCTATCCCGGCTCCTTGACTGAAGGCTGTGCTCAGACTTATGTTCTGGGCAGTGCCACGGGTGACAAAATCACCCACTCATCTCTGAAACTCGCATTCCTTCAGCATGCTGCTCTCAGCTAGGGGTTAGGAGAAAATTGTATTGGAAGGAAGAAATTGACCACAAGCTGTGAATGATTGAGAACTTCACTTAATGTGTTAAATCTCCTGAGGATATTTACATATTATGAGAGTGATAAAAATCTGGCAGTGTGACTAAGTGGCTTAGATAATTTCAGGCCGTTTATGTGAAAAGACCTAGAAATTTAGTTGACTAAAAACAAGATCAGAGTGATCTGAAGTTTGAAAAAAATAAATTCATTTTTTTAAATGTGTTTTTCTTTGAATCTCATTTTGCTACGCATTTTTATATTACAAGGGGAATACTGGCAGTCAACCATATATACTGACATTTACCATATAATCTGTTACAGACAATAGTGATTGTTAAATTGAATTAAGAATATAGAGAATAAGTAGGATGATAAGGATCTCCCAAATCATTCCAGTTAAGGAATGGTTTAAAAACTGCGAATATTTTGTCTATAGAGGAAAATACATAGAGAAAATAAGTAAACTTGCTTAATTCATGGAAAAAAGGGTCTATTGTACTATACTAAATTAGGTTCTAGGAAATGATAGTGATTAAAAATAAAAATAGTCCTGCTCAAATAGAGTTCAGGTTTCATCATTAAGGATTAAGGTTGAGGATTTTTTTTTTTTTTTTTTTTTTTGGAGAGGTTTTTGCTATAGGGCGCGTGTGCTCGCCAGACAGACAGAGAGAGACATAGAGACAGAAAGTGAGAAATCACCCCCCAGGGGGGATGGTCACGCTGCAATCCCTTCTCCTCCAGTCTCCTCTCGTGATCTTGGGCACGCATGCACACACGCCCGGCGTTAGTTTTAAGCCACTGGGTCCGGGACGCGAACCCAGTGGGAGTCCAGCGACATAGCCATTACGCTAACTGCTGGTTCCCTAAGGTTGAGGATTGTTAAGTAGAAACTAGAAGAGAATACATTTATACATTTATCCTCATCTTTTTTTCTTTCTTTAAAAATAATTTTGTGAGAGGGCATGCAGGAGAGAGAGAGAGAGAAAGAGGAAAGAGAGAGAGAGAGAGAAGGAGAAAGAACCTCTTGGGGAAATAGTCACACCACCAACCTTCTCCTCCATCTCTCCATCCTGTCTGGATTTTACTAGGCCTGGAACTCAAATCATGGGGTTGTCCATGTGGGACTCAAGTTCTTAGTCACCAGACCATGAAGCTGGATCTGCTACCCATCCTCCTCTTTTTTTTTTTTTTTTTAATTTTTAAATTTTCCTTAAAAGGGCAGGTAGAGGAGAAAAGAAAATGAAATTACAAAGAAAAAATATATTTACTTAATATAAATAAGTTCTTAACAGCTACAGAATCTATGATTTTGGAATGGGATGTATTATGAGATAGCAAGTTCCCATTACTGTTAAAATTTAGTTAATGCAAAGTTCAAGGTGGTTGAAGTGAATGCTACATACACTGAGGAAAAGAATAAAGCCTTGCTCATAGGTTTTATAAAATTCTATGTTTCTGTATTAGTCAAGATCCCTAATTTTTACTTATGCTCACCAGATAAATAAGCATGATTATTCCCATAAAAAGAAGTGCTTCTGGCCCATGTGGGGTAGCATAGCAGTTGCAAAACACTATGTAATGCTGGAAGCCATAAGGAAGATCTGAGTTTGGGTCCAATGTTGATCTGAACATCCTGGGTATTGGTGCATGCCTGTGGTCTTGGCTGTCTGGGAAAGGCGGGTGAGGAGTGTGGGAGGGTTATCATGATGAGAGATTCTGTCTAGAGTGCCTCTGGCTCATGAAATAAATAAACAAAAAAATAAATAATGATTTGGGTCAGATTTGGAAAAGAGGAGTCACTTGCTTTGGATTTCTTGATCCTTTTACAAAGACATAATGGAGTTGGCATAATGAACAAACAACTGGTAACTCTTTTCTCTGTATACCAAGGTCATAGAAGGAGGAAAAGTTAAGGTAGTCACATGTCACATATATAAATAGAGATTTAATAGATGAGTGTAGGGCAACAGTATCAAATGTAGATCTAGTTCTAACTTTCCTATTTTTCTTGAGTCATGGGACCCCAAACAATTCCCTTTTTCTTTCAGCTATGAAGTTTCCTTAGCAGAAAAATAAGATTAGACTACATTATATTGAATATAACTTTTGGTTCATACATTTAAGTATTTTAATAAAGACTAAGGGTATATTTTGTGAATACATTATTATTTGGGAACATTGAAGTAACATTTTCAAAATAAAATGTGTCATCTTCATGGTGGCAAATCATTCTAATTGATGATTCAATTAGAATCGTCTCATGTAATAAAAATACCACTCCTTCGATTTCTGAATCTAACAATAAATCTAGCAATAAAAACTTTAAATCAGCACTGGGAAACATCTTTGAGCAACCCACATATGACATTTTAAATCTACTATTGTTTAACATAATACTCAAATACTACTGTGGTTAATATTTCTCTTTCTTATAGTGGGAATTGAATAACTTAAACTCACCCCCACAAATTGGTAATTCCAGAGCTAATGTATATCTAAAAGAATGCAATAATCCTGCTTAAGAAAATCTGAAAAATCATATGTTAATCTGCGTCAATCTTTTTTTCTTTTAATTGCCAGAGGGCATGTATGCTGTCTAGAGAGACAGAGAATCAGAGAGAGGTGGCTAGAGAGACAGAAAGACAGAGAGAGAAAAAAATCTCCAGATGGGTTGTGAACATGATACAGTCCCGTCCCCATTTCTCCATCCCATCAGGATTTTGAGCACTCACACACATACATGCCCAGCATGTTTCCCAAGCTACTGGGTCTGCGATTTGAACCATGTGGTCAGCCATGTGGGATCTGGCTCCCTGGTTTCAATATTTTAATCAGAAAAAAATATTCATTGAAGTATAGCATCCCTCCTCTTATTAGCCAGAAGGGAAACGTGCTAAACTTTACTCCTTACTGAATTTTTTTTTTTCAAAAAGATTTTGAGCAATTCCTAACAAGTATAGCCTAATGAATTGTAAGCAACAAAATTCCATGGTTTTTCATAATAGCAAATGCATTAAACTTTTGGATTTTGAGGACCAACAGAGGGTGTAATGGTTACATTGTTGGACTCCCATGTAGTCGACCATGGTTTGAGTCCTGGACCTGGTGGCTTAAAACTCAACACTAGGCACATGTGTGTTCATGCTCAAGATCCTAAGAGAAACATGGAAGAGAAGGGGTTGTGGCATGGATATACCCCCGGGGTAATTTCTTGTTTTCTTTCTCTCTGTCTTTCTCTGTCTCTTTGGCTCTCTGTAGTAAAAATCTCTCTAAAAACATTAAAAAAATTTTTAAACCTGGTCCCATAGTTTTGTGGTTAAATGCTATATTTCGGGAGCCAGGTTCTGTGGCAGACTGCAGTTTGAATCCTGGCCTGGCAGCTTGAAAAACACACTGAACTCATGTGTGTGCATGCCCCAAATCCTGATGGTATGAGAAATGGAGGAAAAACGACTGTGGTGTGACCAGGCCTTATTGGGGAGGTATTTGTCTCTCTGTCTCTCTTGCTCTCTTTGATGAACGCACACGTCTTCTGGCTATAAAAATAAGTGTTTTGAAATTTCGATTTGCAAAAAGTATAGCTGCACATAATGATTAATAAACATCTTTCAAACATCTTTAAAGTTATAATACCTGTTCATCTTATGGGCCAAGTAAAAATAAGTTCATCTATCCTATTTGTTAATTCCAGAATTGATAAGGGTATACCGATTACAATATTTTATTACCATTAGAAACATAATTTTCAATACATTTTATTTTGTAAAATTTCTGAATTGACAAAATGTTAGTCATGTAAGCCAAAACTGAAAATAAAATATTAAAGATTTTAGATTTTGTACGTTTTAATTTTGATCATAATTGAGTTTTCAAAACTGTTATGTACAGTAATTTTATAAAGCATATTTTAGAATTAATAAAAGATACAGAATTTTGAATAGTTGCTAAGGGTTTTATAATGTGCGCAAAAATTTTGTACAAAATATTTTAACTCATTTAATTGCCTAAAATACAGTCCATGTTTATTGGGTAAGAATGAAACTTAGACTCTAGATTCCGATTTCATGATTTTGAACATTTCTCATTGTCCACAGGGCTTCTGTGTCTCTGTGTCTCCCTTTTTAAAATGAGTAGAACAGTCCTTTGCTGGGTGGATGTCAGGAGTAAATAATTAATACAGGCAAAAAGCCTAGATGTGTGCTTCAAAAGGAGTGAGGGCTTAATTAGTGAAATCTATTTCATTATTAATACAATTTAGACATGTTATTAAGAAAAACATAATAACCTGGTTCACCTAACCTCAAAGGCCCTCTACTAATACCACTCCTTGTTTTGCAACACAACTTTGGGGGGTTGCATTAAGTTTGAATTAATTTTCTATTTTCTTAATGAACATTTTATAACTTGTGCATTTGCATCTGCCAAAGCTGCTGCCAAAATAATCTCTCTAAACAACTAATTTTCCATGGCCCTCACCTACTTAGCTGGTCTCCCGTAGTAATATTTCCATTGAAATGTGTGCGTGTATACATATTTATATACACACACACACACACACACACACATATATATTTACTTAGTAATCAGTAATCAATAATATATATGTATTACTTCAATATTTCCATTGAAGTGTGTGTGTATACATACATATATATATATATATATAATTTAATAATATATGTATTGTTTCTTTGATTTGTAACACATGAACACTTACATGCTTATTTATATTAATACTATGTCAATTCATTTTCACAAATATCTTGGTGGCCATGTACTTTTTTATTAAATATTTGTTCTAGTTCTTGCTTTTTTTTTTTTTTGTTAGAGGTTTTTGCTTTAAGGCATGTGCACTGGCCAGAGAGAGAGATGGACAGTGAGAGGGAAAGTGATAACCCCGAGGTACAGCCATGCCACAATCTCTTTTCTTTTATTCTCCTCCCAGGACCTTGGGTATGCATGGACATGTGCCTGGTGTAAATTTCATGACACTGGTCCTGGACTTGAACCATGGCTGGCTATGTAGGAGTCCAGCGACATAACCACTATGCAGTCCTTGCATTTTAATAATAGGTTAAGTATGTCAATGGGAAGAGATTTTTTTTTGTACCATTTACTGTTTTATTTTGGAGATGACATGACCTTCTATCTAAAAGAACAGAAAATGTCACAAGACATAGATTTGCTAGATGTTAAGAGTAAGGACAGTAAACATGAGTTGGGACCAGTCTCAGTTAGCTTCTGGAGGGAGGCAGGCTTGAATAAAAAGCATAGTGTGTGGTTTATTAGAGGTGAAAAAAGGGAATATTTCAATGGAGGAATTGTATGATTAGCTAAGATGAATGTGGCAGAAAAAAATAGGACTACATCTGGGACTGTAAAAATTGAAACGTTGATGAACTGGGTGGCCCATATTTGTTGGGTATTAGAAGAGGATTATGAGGACTTAAGAAAGGAATTTGATTGTAAGTCACAGAATTTGTTCTTGAAATAACAAATAATGGAGAAGGAGGAGGACTCAGAGATTCTTTGATTCGAAAGTGATCGGGGGGACCAGCAGTTAGCGTAATGGCTATGTCGCTGGACTCCCACATAGTCGACCACAGTTTGAGTCCCAGACCCGGGGGCTTAAACTCACGCTGGGTGCGTGTGCGTTCGTGCCCAAGATCCCGAGAGGAGAATGGAGGAGAAGGGATTGCGGCGTGGCCATTCCCACTGCGGGGTGATTTCCTGCTTTCTGTCTCTCTGTCTCTCTCTGTCTGTGTGGCGAGTGCACGTGCCCTATAGCGAAAACCTCTCCAAAAAGAAAAAAAAAAAAAAAAAAGTGATCAGGAAAAATTGTTTCGACAAAGAACAGCAATGAGCTAAGGAGTATGATTGCATAGAAGGGATCTAGAAAGAAAAGGTCCTAAGAGCAAACCTTATTTCAGTTACTTATGAGCTGAATGATTTTAGACAAATTATGTAATCTTTTTAAGCCTCTTATCTCTTAAATGAGTTACATGGAGGTAACTACCTTAAAAGATATTGGAAGACTAAATGAAATTGTAAAAGTATTTATCATAGTGCCTCTTCTATAAGTGTAAAATAAATACAATGATTGCATAGCTACTAATGGACATGAAGAAATTGTTAGAATGAGACTACTATTCAGCAGGTGAAGTTTTTAGCATATCTTTGTAAATAAAGTCTTGTTTTGTTGAATTATTTGCCAGACATTCACATATCCATATCATAATCACTGAGATAACTTTCTTCCCTGCAATAATAGAAACAAATCTGTTTATCGTAGTCAGGTAAGAAGGCTGGTGCCCTCCTCATAACTCGCTTGTCTGCTGTTTATACCATACACCAGATCCTGGCCTCTGATAGCTCCAGGCATGTCACCTTCCTATCTATGAAACTATAAAGAGGCAAGTCTACCAAGGAAGGGACTTCCAGAAGGTAGTGGCTTAATCACCCTACTAAGTGCCCAATTATAAAGTGGTTTTTTTTTTTTTTTTTTAAAGAATTCTTTAACTTTATTTATTATTATTATCATTATTATTTTCCAGTTTGATCAGAGAGAGACAGACAGATAGAGAGGAAGTGAGAAAGCAAGCCGCCAGATCCAAGATTTGAACCGTGGTCGGCCATGTGGGAGTCCAGCGCCCTTAACCACCATGCCACTTGCCGGCCCCTATAAAGTGGTTTTAATGAGATGCTATAAAATAAAAAGTAGTGAGCATTATTTTTTTAGTCCTAGGGCAGCAATAGAAGCTGCAGACTTTATGAGTGATAAACCATAATAACAAGAGTGTATGTTTGAGGGATACTTATGCTTTTCAAAGCACTTCCATATACGTGAGATTCACAGAAGCTTATATAGCAGAAAATGTGTATTATTGTCTTTATGCTTCAATGAAAGAAATAGACAAGTATAAGACCTTGCAGTAATTCACACAGGGCTTGGCTTCCTCATTTCCAGTTCCCAGTTTTCTGCCTTCCAGGTGTTCTGTGCCTTCAAATGGAATCATAATGAATAACTGTCTCATTAGCATGGGGACTCACCTCCCTGGTTACTCTGGTGGGCTAAGAGAGTGTAAATGCATATGCCTTGTTTACCTAAAATCTCTTTAGCTTGCTTAGGTATGAGTCCACCCCAGGGTTTCATGGGCTTCATAAGTCATTAAGTGCAGATGTGGCTTTGAGTCTCACCTTGCAGTAGATGTTTTGGTGCTGTGGTGTTCCTCCTAGTGTCCCATGGGGACGGGAGGGGTACAAAGTCAGGGTGTCCTTGACTCAATTTAGGGAAACACGAACTTCCCAATTCCAGAGCTTCTCTAAGGTGCAAGAAAACCTGAGATGTAACTGCTTTGCAACTTCTCAACTCTGCTTTCCTCATTGACTCCACGTTTGTTCCCAAGAGCGTGGCCTAACAGACTCTAGCATGTAAATCTCCACTGCAGAGTCGACTTTCAAAGAATCTGACCTAAAATATAGTGGTTAAGCCTCAGAGACTGAGAACCCACTGTCTCAATTGCAGGAGTTACGATCTATTATGGAATCATCCCCTCCAGAAATTCTTAAGAATCTTCGATACCACTTGCTCTGTAATAACACTGTGTCCAAGTGCCATTCTTGTCTGTTGGATTTCTATGTATCCTCAGTCTAAGAACTTACTTTTGCATGTTCTAAGAACTCTATACAGAGGTTATGCCTAGCTGGAGCGGTGTTTGCACCAGTCTTTCTGAGGCTTAGGTGCCAGAGGAGCTGGAATTCTCTCTCACTCTAATCTCTGCCACTGAACCCTAGTGGAAGGGATCAGAGTCCTTGCTATTACCATGCAAATAGGATGCGCCTTGCTACTTTTTCATTTGGAAGTAAGGAAGTAATTCCCATGGCATGGTTGACCTTATTCCAGTTTATCACCCATGACTGGAAATCTTGGCACTCAAAATGCTGGGAGTTCCCCCTAAGAATCTAATTAGCTCCCTTATAAACCAGCAGATGGCATTAGGTACATTAGATATCATGTCATCATGGGCGTGGTAAATTCCGCTTACTATAATTGATACAGGGCTTTTCCCTGAACCTCCTTTTTGACTTTGTCTGTGAAGAGCAGGGTTGGAGTTCTGATCTTATTGTCAGTTAGAACTAGGCCAGTCACTACAAAGTTAAAAAGTAAGAGAATCCAGGACAAATTCTATACCAAGTGCTATAAAATAGAAATTTACTATGTCTCATGATGGCATTAGAATAAATTATCTGAAGAAACACTAAAGCCTTCATAATGTATTTACTGAGTTCAAACACTTTGGCTTGATACCAGTACCTGTCTTTGGAACTAGATTTCACTTTTTAAAAAAATAATAAATCTTTCAAAAAGTCTTAAATTATTCTTAACTGAATTCTGTGTTAGGTGGAAAAGAGTTCACAGTTGTTAAATTGTAATACAATTTATCTCAATATATATCTGCTTTTTATTCAGTACATTGATGAAGTCATGGGTAATTTGTTGAGGAGGAAGCTGGCATCGCTTCCTTTAGGTTCATTGATAAAGGTAGGTGGTTGTCCTTTTGTTTTTCAATTCATCAGATGGTTTATATTTTTAGTTCACTCAGTGAGAATTAGTCTAAAGAAATTAGTTAAGAAAAATATGTTGTTTAGGTTTGAGGTCTACCAAAGAAATGTAGGTTTTAAGAAATTTTTACAATAAAATCTCTTTACTGGGAGTTGTTTTAAGACAGTAATCGAATATTCTCTTTTTCTTTATTTGAAAATTTTTATGGTTTTTGCCTTAGGGCATGTGCACTCAACAGAGAGACAGAGAGATAGAGACAGTTAGCGGAAAAGTGAGAAACCACTCCTCTGAGAGGATGGCCACGCCATATTCCTTCTGCATTCTTCTCCTGGGATCTTAGGCATGCGTACACAAGCACCCAGTGTGATTCTCAAGCCACTAGGTCCAGGACTCGAACCACAGTAGCCATGTAGGAGTCCAGAAACATGACCACTATGCCATCTGCTGGCCCCAATTTTAATTTAAAAAAATTCGTCAAAGGATGCAGCCAGTTGGCAGAGAGACAGAAAGATAGAGAGTGAGAGAGAGAGAGAAAGTGAGAAAGCAGCTCCCAAATGAGGACAGTCAAGCTACAATCTTCTCTCTATTTCTTTCTCCTTCTGAGCTTTTTGGAACAGATACACAGGTGCCTGGCATGTTTTATTTTTTCCCCCAAAGAGGTTTTTGTGAGAGACAGAGAGAGACAGAGAGACAGAAAGCGAGAAATCACCCCCCTAGGGGGGGGATGGCCACACTACAATCCCTTTTCCATTCTCTTCTCGGGATCTTGGGCACGCATACACACACGCCTGGCGTAAGTTTAAACCACTGGGTCCGGGACTCAACCCGCGGTTGGCTACATGGGAGTTCAGCGACATAGTCACTATGCTAACTGCTGGTCCCAAGGTGCCTGCCATGTTTTTTAAGTCACAGAGTTCGGGACTTCACAGAAGTTGGGACTCACACAGAAGGCCAAGTGGGCTACAGCCTCCTTAATCACCATACCAATGGCTGGCCATCTTGTTTTTTAAGTTTACTTATTTCTTTCGTGGGAGTGAGAAACAGAATGAGAGGACGAGTGAGTGAGAGAGAGAGAGAGAGCTAGTACACTCAACAGGGTCTCACACTACAGCCCTCCTCCCAGCCTTCTCGGTAGGCCAGGGTCATGGACATGCATGACTGGTGAAACCAACCGTCAGTCTTCCATTATGGAGCCAGCTTCACTTGAGCCAGCCCAGTTACCATGTATCCTCTAGTCATAATGCTAGATACCAGTTAGGATGAGCTATGGGGCCCGCAGAAGTGGACTGGAAAGTACACAAAATGTAAGTCTATATTATTAAATCACCACTCCTTCACTTAATGAACAAGTAATCCTTTGACGTTTTCTCATAAATCTTTTTTGAACCTGTTAATCTGTTTATTTAGCTGCCCAGTATTGATAAGTGTTCTCTGAACCTACCAATTATCACTTTTTTTTTGCCCAAATTCCAATATATTCAATTGGTCCCTAAGTCTTCATTTGCTTTTTATTATCTTATATAACTGTCAAACTCCTGTCTGAAAGATGAGAGAGTACACAGAATTACAGAGAAAGAAGCCTTTTGAAGACTGAAGTTCATTTTGTCGTACACTCTGCCACCACACAAGAATGATTTCAACTTCCTCCATAGTTTTTGTCTGACAGTTGTAGAAATTTACCACTGATAGTAGAGAATGAAGAGAATCTGAAGCCTCCCGCGATGTACTTTACTCGTGCTCAAAATTTTTTCCTGCATTTTATTTTTGTTTATTGTAATTCTCTGCATTAGAAATGACAGTGTTTGATAATGATTTGCTAAAGAGCGAACCATTCTTTCACCTTGAACTTTATGTTTTCGTTGTACCTAGTTCCCTCCATAAGCACGGTGCTATCTACACCTTGATATCTGTGCAGATCCTCTTCCACCTGCTGTGCCTTGATAAATCCCCAGTCGTTCTTCAAAATAAAATCCATGTTCTGTTCCACATGAGAAATGTGTTACTACTTGCCAACTGCCATTTCCTGTTCTGCTCAGTAGTCTTCTCAGCTGCTTTCAGTTATTAATAGTCGACCAGTTGTCTTGAGTCAGCCCAGTCATCAAATACCCTCTTTTTTACTTTCACAAAGCAGAAAGTGAGGAGTTGTGAATCCACGTTTTCACTTTTGTCACTCTGCTAATAGCTCTTCCCTTCTGACCATTGGAACAGAATTGCACAATTAAAGGATCAAATGTGATTGTTTTGTCAACCTCTTGAAATTTATTTATTTATTTTTAATATCAAGCTGACTAGTAGAGTCCATTGACATGTCATTTAACGAACATGCTCTATAGACTCAGGTTAACATTCAGATTATAATGTTTTTGGATAGAAAACGCCATTCTATTTCTGCATCACCAGGCACCAAGCTAATAACGTCCTTGCTTCTCAAGATATAAATTAATTTTATAGACAACTTTACATATTAGCAGAGGACTCAATCTATTAATCTTAAATTGTACTGTAATTACCAACTTGTTGATCCATAGTCATCCTTTAAAATTTTTGTTTATTTTATTTAACAAAATACATTTTAATTTTGTAGTAGATTTTTTTTTAATTTAATAGAAATAAAGTGCATTATATAACTTGCTGCCTTTCTAATACTGATGTATGTTTTGTGTGGACAAGTTATGGATAGTGTGGAGAGGGTCGAAGGAGCAGGAGCAATGTTTAGATTTATATATTTATATACTTGTCAATATAATAGTGAAACATTATCTGCATTGCCCATATCAAGCTTTAGTTTTCATAAATTTCCTCTAAGAAATACCAGATGGAGGAGTTAATGGAAAAGATACAGAAATTAATATTGAAGTGATGAAGGTTGACCTTTTTAAGATGAAAATCTTGCCAAACTTTCATATTGACATGGCAACGTTTTATGAATAAATCTAATATCTTATAGATTTAGCACAGTTCAAAAGTCACCATCTGTTTTAAGAAGTGAAGGTTCTTACTATTATAGTTTTTTGGCTCTAAGACTAAAAGTATGTGATTCATAGCTTATATAATATTAACTATCAAGAATGTGTGAACAACTTTTATATATTTTGGAAAATTTGAAGCACAAATAACATTTTTAATTTCTCTCAAAATTATAACTGTTAATACATTATGATACTTTTTCTTCTCACATGAACTTGGGTAGTCTCCTGCTCATTCTCTATGGAGTTATAGGGCAATATCTGCTGGGCAGCAGGTTGTAAAGTAGAAAATGTAGGTGGGAAAATGGCAAAGAACTTGTCTAGATTCTGTTTAGTTGATCTTAAACCAGGTGCTCCTTTTTACCGAACTATGCTAAAAAGTGGCTAAGAAGGTTGTGTAGTTCTAACATTAATGCAGTGCTTGTCTAACATTCTGTTCTGGCTAGCCTATGAGTTTGGTAACCAAATGGATTATTTACTAGAGTGTGCCTTGAATAGACATGAATAACTTCACATTTCTGGAAAAAATCTTTGAGGAAATATTGTCAGGTGTATGGGGTGTTAGAATCTAAGGAAGGTGAAATAGGCTATGTGGCTTTAAAAAATGCAGATGACACAGTAAAACTTACCTATAAGAAAGAGCACAGGGCTTCTTTAGAGTACATAACACTGGGTAAAGAGTCAGCTTTTGTGCAGGACAGACATTAAAAGTTTCAGAAAAAATTAAACTTCAAAAACTTTACAAAGTATATAGATAGTAAGACAA